>OZ030390.1:11030185-11630185 GCA_964023965.1 Melinopterus prodromus | reverse complement strand
ACTGATCATGGAGATTCAGGTGGGCCCGTGATGCACAATGGTATCCAAGTTGGAGTTGTCTCGTGGTCTGTGAAAGGAAAACCAGGTTCCAATGCGAGTGTCTTCGCCAGAATCGACAATGATCATGCTTTTATTAAGGGACCCATCAACTATGCTGCGACTAGTGATAATGCACAGTCGTCAATCATTATTGTTTGCGTATTAGTCGTGAGTAAATTGGTGTGTTAGTAAAATACTCAATTGTCAACCAACGAGCCTTTCGTGTTGACTGCAACTCATTGCTGACGCGAAACGGATTAAGCCCGGATCTTGTCCGGTTACAACAGAGAAAAGATACACGTAGATAAAAAATTTACGCAGCTTCGCTCTGGTTACGTCCGGAATATGGAATCTAATAAAACTAACTGATTGCAAAACATGTGCCCAAATAGCTTCCGGGAAGAAACAAGATGAATTTATTGGTTATGGTGTAAATACATTGCAAGAGGAAAGGTGGATAGAAAAATTATTACAGTTTGCCACGTCAATAACTATGTCAATTTGAGACATCACACGTACAATCTTTTGACCGCGCAATCAGACATTGGGCATGTCCAGCAGACTCACCGGTGACACACCGGTAGTTACCGGTGGATCAGCGGTGACGACAATCGGAATTTTCAGCATGAATGCAATCCTGAACTTCTTCTTTGTGCCACTGTCACACCGGCAGTGACACGAAAAAAAAAAATCAGGAATGAATCCAGGCGAAAATTCCGACTGTTGTCGCCGCTGATCCACCGGTAACTTACCGGTATGTCACCGGTGAGTCTGCTGGACATGCCCATTGCTAGAGGTTGTTTCACAATAAGTTGATACGGAGTCATAAGTAATTGTCAAATCAACAGCTCGGACATTTGCGCCTATCTAAGGTTGGTTCACAATGTTCGGAAGTCAATATCACGTCACGGACCGGCTATGTAACCTTAAAATATAATATTATACAGGGTGTTTCATGAGGAATGGTACATACGTTAATATGTTATAGATTTGTACATTTAAAACAAAAGAGTTCCTAAAAACATGTGGTCAATTCTCAAAGGTAGCTGAGATACAGCCAGTTCGGAAACTAAGGAATCGTTTGAAGATCCCACCGCCTAACTCGATGCACTTGGCTGATCTCTTGAAGATATCACGCACTCTTTTGTCTAATTTATCCTGATTTGCCTTAACTCGTGCACTGACCGTAATTCGAGCAATTAATCATCACACGCGTTTACTTTTACTCGACAAACATCGCTTTTTAGCCATCCTCACATTCCGTAATCTAATGGATTAAGGTCTGGTGACCGAGCTGGCCAACTGATAGTCGTAGGGGTCTCAACTAATCCACCGATCCACAGCCGTGCGTGATATCAGTTGAAGCATTAACTGGCTGTATCTCAGTTACCATTGAGAATTGAGCACATGTTTTTAGGAACTTTTCTGCTTAAAATGAACAAATCTATAACATTAACGTATGTACCATTCCTCATATCACACCCTGTATAATGCATTTTGTGGTAAGGTTTATACAAATATGTAGGCAATATGACAGACCATAAAAATGCAAAATGTATTCACAATATTATTATTTTTTAACGTGACATTGCCGTTCCGTGACGTGACGTTGATGTTTCGAATTGTGATACAAGCCTAATAGTGTGAGCTGTCATTGTTGACAGTTATGACTCCCTGACAACGTATTGTGAAATAGGCTTTGGCGTATGGAAAATATTGTGCGTCAAAAAGCAGCTTATAAATTCGTGACGATAGCTGTTTGTAAAAATAATGGGATCGTGAAACCTTTTCAGAGAAAATACTATGTTTAGCGCGCGCGTCACCATCATCTACAAGTGAAAGTGGTGCTTGTAAAGGAAATTCAGGTGGACCTGTGATGTACAACGGTATCCAACTCAAAATTGTGCTCGAAAATGTCTTCGCCAGAATCCATAAAATTGTTGGTTTTAGTTTGGTTTATTAGTTATTATCATCAACATGCGGTGACTAATGAATAATGATACAGTACAGTCTTTATTCATTATAGTATGCGTAATAATCTTGAATAAATTGACCGAAGAGGTTTTAAGAATACTGTATTGTTTTATTCCTAGAAGTGCTTGTTGCTAAACGAGTTATGACAAAAATTTAAAAAAATTAACTATTTATGTTGCAGGCGATTGGAGGAGAATATTTGATATTTCATTTTGACTTTAAATCTGAAAGCTTTGTTTGTGGAATATTTCAAGGGACTGTTTTAAGTTTTAGACATCCTTCAAAGAAAAACCTGAAAAGCCGTATCATTCCCGTGCAAAGTCTAAAAAAACTCGAAATTTATAATCCTTTTAACTCTAAGTATAGCGATCATTAAACAGAATAAGTGTGAGTAAAATCTACTACTGTATTCTCCCTTCATACATATTTAATTTTAATTGTAATATTACTTAAACTTTCACCACATGAACTTTGGGTACAATTTACGTACACATCTCCAGCTGTTTCCTTCGCAAAGGTTCACTAGACAGGAATACGAACTGAACGACAAGCTTAGCCGGTAGCAACCGGCTCGTTATTGGCTGTCACGTCAAGTGGAAGTAATAAATTTCATGTACACACAACACACTCGACGTTTATTCTGTCCACGCCTGATATACATCTTTAGGGGGAGGTTAACGATATAGTCTGGACGGCAATGCCTTTTCCTGCCGTGTCGATACCCACTTGTTGCCACGGGCTGAGATTCTAACATGAGATATTTCTAGTCTACCTGGAAACAATACTTAGTACTTCACTTCCCGTGTCGAATATTTCTCTTATTATTATAAATGGTAGAATATAGCCTGAGAATAGTGCAAAGGATATCAATGTTCTTGTATTTTTTTGCCAGTATTCGGCGCATCCGCCATTTTGAAAGAATCTCTCGCATTGATGTAAGATGAGTAGAAAAGGATATGTTTTTGCACTGTGATAAACTGTGTTAAATGCATTGAAATATGACAAACGTTTAAACATTGATATTATAGGTTAATAATATGGTGATATACAGGCGGGATGTAAATTTTAAATAAATCAAAAATTACAGCCACAATCTAGATTTGCTAGAAACGCAAAGATCCCTGGTTCGAATCCAGGTTGTGGCTTTAATTTTTGATTTATTTAAAATTTACATCCAGCCTGTTTATGAATGACCATATTATTAACCTATAATATCAATTTTTAAATGTTCGTCATATTTCAATGAATTACAATAATTGCATTAATTGCTACATGTATAAATTATAATTTTAATTGGATTATTTACTTATAATTCATTGAATTAATTGTTTTGTTGTTTTATGTTGAAACCACAATATCTATTTATAATTGTTTACCTGCGTTTTCTTTTTCAAGCGCACTATACAAATACAATTAATTAATGTAAACTGTAATACTTTGCGGATTTTGATGATATATTTGTTTGTGGATTTATTATTTATATATGTATTTATAAGTATTGGAAATAGTTTATAGATATGGGTACTATAACGTTACTAAAGCTAATTAAAGATAAGATATTAAAGATAATCTAATATAGACTAAAACTAAAAGTAAAGTTTGGTTCGCAGTAACACCGTGAAATAAAAACAAGTTTCAGATAAAAGCTATTTTATTTTAAAATGACCAACATCTCGCAATGTCGTACCGAACGGTTCCTTAACAAAACCTGGTCTTAAATACTTAACCCTGATTTTTTAACATCTTAGCTTATTCACCAACAACTAGAAATTATTTGTCCCTAACTAACTAAGTCGCCTTTCAAATGTTTATTGCAAGTATAATGGTAATTACAGACATGTTGTATTTTGTTATCGCAGAACATACATTTGTCCACTTTTTAATCATTGTATCTCGTTAATTCGGTAAATTTTAAAGTAATAATGACGGTTTTCTGTTGTATATCAATTTGTTATTAAAAATTTTACTGATGGACATTTTGTCTCTGTGTTTTCTGCATTGAAGATACAAACTGAACATTTATCCCCATGGTTAGTTTAGTTCAGAGGATCGCTACACTTGATGTTCGACTATACATTTTTGTTTGAAGCAAACTAATGAGAGTTAAAGTATCGTTTACATCCACTTAACTTAACGTAACGTACGAAAAATTATAATTAACGTACGAAACTTTCATCGGTTCCATTTACATTCACTTATCGTGGAGTGCTTGACATGCGCATTTGAGAGTAACTGATATTGTCATCATATGAAATCTGTCGCCTTTATTGTGGCTTTTATCATACAATAGTATATTATTTGACGAGCACATAATTAAGGATATAAATCGCGAGCATGAAGTTTACACGCGAGCCGTAGGCGAGCGTGTAATCATGCGAGCGATTTATATCTGTTATGTGCGAGTCAAATACGACGTTTTATCTACGACTCATAAATTCCACTTTATGCAAAATATTTTAAATGTATTTGTCAATGATGGCGGGCGAACTGTCAAAAATAACTGTCATCCACGTAGGTTTTGGCAGACTTTGACACTAGCGTTGCATAATGATGACAGTTCGTTCAAATAATGAGGTCATTATTTGAACGAACTGTCATTATTATATAACTCTACTGTCATTATAATCATTGGCGCGTATAATGATGGGGATAATATAGTCATAGATACGTATGCAATGAACTTATTATATGTGAGTCGAAGATAAATATGTTTATATACGCACAAATTGGATTAAGGTTCCATCAAGCATGATAAACATGCGTGTATCGTGCTAAAAATATTGCCCAACAACAGAAAGATAATAAAGTTAAAGACACCTGAGGGAATTTTTAGGTAATTTTATGTCACCGTCATCCGAATTGTCAAAATCAAGAGGCTGTGATTGGTGCACTTAGCTCGCGGATTCTGTTGAAGTTGAGTGAACAGATCCGTACGTTACGTTAATATTTTCTACGTTAAGTGAATGTAAACAAACACATATAATTCAATGGAGTTGAACTTTCACTAATTCTTAAGTTTTCGTACGTTACGTTAAGTTAAGTGGATGTAAACGATACTTTACTTTAAAAGTATGTGGTATGGCCATGCACATGACTTTAGCATACGATATATAACATTAATAATTTACCTGCATGATATGCTATTTGTTTGAGATAGGTCGTGTCTGCATTAAAGTAAAGCTAGTTAGCCAATAGTTTGCAGATATTTTGATTATATTGATAGTAGGTATTGTCAAAACATCATGGCAATATCTGTCAAATCCTGGCTAACTAGTTTTATAATAATGCAGACATGACCGGTCTCGATCAAATACAATTTGTTCGTGCATGCAAACTATCAATTTTACCAAAAAATGTCATAGATATAAATTACACAAAATTTTCTTTACGTTAATTGAGATTGTTTACCAGAAATGAATCACAACAAAAGAATTTCTAAACAACATTTATTGCTACAAAGGACATTCAGGATGTAGATGTATGTAGATAATTTTCAAATGATATAAATAAAATGCAGCCAGGATTCGAACCTAAACAGAAACTCAAGAGAAAATGGTTATTACGTAAACTCGTCAGTAATGTAGAATCAACTAAAGAAGCGAATGATAATTAACCCAGGTGAGGATAATTTTTGGAAAAAACACCTCCGCCTGGATTTGAACCAGAGTTCAAAATTTGAACCAGTGCAGTGGTTCAAATCCAGACGCAGGTGTTTTTTTTTTCCAAAAATTATCCTCACCTGTGTTAATTATCATTCGCTTCTTTAGTTGAGTCTAAACAGAAACCTTTGTATTGTTGGCGCATCCCGCCGACTCCACAAATTTTTCATAATTATAACGCAATTTTGAACGAAGTCTGATCCAATAAAAACCAGAAATCTTATTTGATCATTTCTGTTGCTGCGAAAAGGCCTTTATTCAAGCCCCGAAGCAATTAAACGTATGAACTGGTTGTCTGCAATCTGCGAATAAAGCTTTCATTTAAAATACACACCGCGAATATGTGAGAAAATATACTGGTGGATGACGACATCAAAGCACGAAAAGAAAATCCTTAGTATATTAAATTCAATGACAACTAACATGCCACTGAATCCTATAAAGGGGGAGTAATTTAAAACCCATAGCATATAAGATTAACTTGCACCCGAAATCAAAACAAGACAGAAATAAACCTTGCTGGTAAAGCCCCGCAGGTGTTTATATACACACAAAACATCCCAAATCTCGCCCACAGATCAAAACTCAGCACGAATGCTGATCCAAAACAATTTCAGTGCCGAGTAGCTTCCATATTGCAAAACATTATTAAATTTTAAAGGAGTTCGTTGACTACGTAAAGTTGGTGTAAGCGACCGATCGTCTGGCTAATCCTTTACCGAAATATTCATATGAATTTGCTGAATAACGTGAAGGTTAAATTAACTTTAATCTAATTTTCGTTTAATATTGAATTCCTGTAAAATTTCAAAGACTAATTACTTTTTATAAGTTTTAAACTTAACTTCAATTGAGTTTTGTTCAGGAAAACACTGTGTCGAAAAGTTATTTTCAGTACTGTTTGAAACTTTCGTAGAACTGTTGCTGACGTAATATCTGAAAAATTAATTCGCCGATAAAATTATTCTAGTACTTGAGTTGGAGAGCTCAATAAGCAACTTTATTCTTTTACCGTAATGAATTAAGAAAAAGTAGTAATTATAATTATAAATGTTTGTTGTTTATTACGTCCACATTTCATTTTAAGTCAACATATCAAAGTGCCTATGTGTTAAAGATGAAATCAAAGGGTTCAAACAGTATCTGAACTTTTTCTCATTTTTTTTCTATTTCAACAAAATAATAGTATGAAAATATTGGTAATTGATGTTTGGACGTAGGTTTTTGTCAACCCAATGGAAAAGCTTCTTTGAAGAGGCTTGTTGTTAAAGAATTACCGCAATTATGGTGTAAACTATTATCTACAATTAGACAATCTTCAGGACCATATTAGTTATGACTTGTTAAAAATGTCACGACCATGGAAAAAATTATTTTTTTGTAATGTATTCATTGGATATCTGTTTTACTTTTTATGTACGTCCAGGTAATTGACGTGGCGCCGTGTAACACGGCGCCTCCACCAAACTGGTAAGATGATGCATAAATATAGTTTTTCTAAATATCCTTTCTCCAGTCATATGCCAGGCCTCAACCTTTATGAAACATATAGCACTTTATTCAATAATCGTAGGGTTTCGGTTACAATTTTGTGTGTGTGTACACTGTACAGCTCCAATTGTTCTTGAAGCACATTTAAGTTGATGACAAATGAAGATAAATCAAATTTACTAGCATATTCTTCAAATCTTGTAAATCCACGAGAGACAGTACTGAGAGTGTGCTTTACATAACGAGTTTTTGTTTAAATAAGTTCACAGAAAAGCTTTTATTTGTTGTTCAAGAGCCGCCTCAAAATGTTATAGGAAAAAAAATCTGACGTGTCCAGGCACATGACTTTATCATATAATATATAAAATTAATAGTTTAGCTGCATGAGATTCTACTTGATCGAGATCGATCGTGTCTGCATTAAAATAAAACAAGTTAGCCATGATTTGACAGATATTTTGATAATATTGACAGTAGGTATTGTCAAAAAATCAGCTTTTGATACTACCTACTGTCATTAGCATGGTAGTTGTTGCCAAATCCTGGCTAACTAGTTTTAATGCAGACACGATCTCGATCAAATAGAATTTGCTCAAACAGCTAAATTATTAATTTTATCAAAAAATGTCATCGACATTACTTATGCAATCCTCTACTTTAAGTTATTATTTAACTATTTTGACGAAATTACAGAAATGGCAGTCATTTGCGAAATCCTTGAAAAATGCTTAGAGGAAACATTGAGTTCCTCTGGACCCTTTTGAACAAAAAATTTTGAGTTGAGTCTAATTGTTAAGAAAATCTGTGCTAAAAAGCGCAAGAAAAGCTGACAATGAGCATTTTTTTCTCAAGAACAAAACTCAAATTAAAATTTCTTGATGTTTTTTTTTTGCTGTGGACCAGAATAGCTTTTATTTTTGAGTACTGTATGTTTGTAAATTCTCATTCAAATTAAGTACCTATGTTATTTGAAATCATAGAAATGTTCTGCTATTTAAACTCACAAGTTTACGAACTATTTTTCTTTTTATTTTGTCTACGGGTTGATTTTCTGGTCGCATAATATTTGGGGGACGAATGCTGTATGTAACCCAGGTGTTTACATTTTAGAGGTGTTGTTTGCAGTGAAAAAGTGGTTTAATAAATATATGAAACAAACTTAGGTATCTTTTGTTTTGCTGGACTGGTTTCCATAGTTATTTTTAACGTTTTTTAACAGGTTAGTGCTAGTGTATTTGTTGCTTTATAGAGTGGCCACCCTAGTAAAATGATTCTATTGAAGAACATCAGGGTAATCAGCTTTTACTTTATCATACACAGTATGTAAAGTATTGTAATCGTGCCGAAAAAAAAAATTGGGATTTTAGCGGAAATAGGTCTTTTTGGGTCCCCTGAACATTTTTGACCAAGGTACAAAAAAATGTGTGTGTGTGTGTGTGTGTGTGTGTGTGTGTGTGTGTGTGTGTGTGTGTGTGTGTGTGTGTGTGTGTGTGTGTGTGTGTGTGTGTGTGTGTGTGTGTGTGTGTGTGTGTGTGTGTGTGTGTGTGTGTGTGTGTGTGTGTGTGTGTGTGTGTGTGTGTGTGTGTGTGTGTGTGTGTGTGTGTGTGTGTGTGTGTGTGTGTGTGTGTGTGTGTGTGTGTGTGTGTGTGTGTGTGTGTGTGTGTGTGTGTGTGTGTGTGTGTGTGTGTGTGTGTGTGTGTGTGTGTGTGTGTGTGTGTGTGTGTGTGTGTGTGTGTGTGTGTGTGTGTGTGTGTGTGTGTGTGTGTGTGTGTGTGTGTGTGTGTGTGTGTGTGTGTGTGTGTGTGTGTGTGTGTGTGTGTGTGTGTGTGTGTGTGTGTGTGTGTGTGTGTGTGTGTGTGTGTGTGTGTGTGTGTGTGTGTGTGTGTGTGTGTGTGTGTATGTGTGTGTGTACCCGATTTTTGTGACGACGATTCCGGAGAAACTACTAAAGGTATCGGAACGAAAGTTCATATTAAGAAGTTTCATGACCAAACTTAGAGCTGAAAAGCTTTTGGTTCAAAAGGATCCAAAGGAACTGGCTATTTTCTCTTACCATTTTTCAAGGATTTTGCAAATGAGCCGTCATTTCTATAATTTCGTTAAAATAGTTAAATAATAAATTAAAGTAGAGGAAATTTTGAATAATTTATGCCTATGATATTTTTTGGTAAAGATAATAGTTTAGCTTCAAGAGCAAATTCTATTTGATCGAGATCGCTCGCATTTCCATTGATATGAAACTACATAGTAGCCTCGATTTGATAATAATTTTTTTTTGTGCTGTCACCACAGAAATGTTTATTGCTGTCACACTCGAAAACAGCTGATTTCATCAGAGGTTGGAGAACCGCTATGGAACGTTGCCGCTCTAGTGCCGCAAAGTACAAACTACAAAATTCAAATAAAATAAGATATCCAATTTGATTGTTTGTTGATAAGAAATATCCACCCGTTGTTATATCTAATTGTAAAAACGATAAATTGAGAAAATTGTAAATAAAGTATAGCGACGAGTGTAGTTATATTTTAGTATGTTGGTACGGATGTGACATCTACAGTGTTATGAACGAATATAAATCTGTCGCAATTTGAATTAGCTTTTTAAACTTGACGCTTCGTAGGAGTGGTATCAACCTAACATTTCCTATACAGAAATATAACCATCTTTTATTTATTTTTTTTAATTCCTATTTCTCAAAAATCAACAAAAAAACGTTGACGTCACTCCTGCCGAAAACTACATAGCGCGGCTAGCTCACATACGACGGCGACGCTCCGCCATCGGTGACGCGCCGCATCACAACTCGTCGCGCTATTCCTTACTTTCGGCACTTATGAGATAAATAACTATTATTTTGATGACAGTAGGTAGTGTCAAATGCTGATGGTTTGACAATCATAATAACTAAAAGACAAAATGAACGACGTCTAAACGCTGGATTTTCGCGTCTTTCTTCGCGAAAACCGCGAAACCACGGCCGCGGCCGCAGTTTTGCCTTCAAAATGCCGTTTCGCTGCTGTGTAGACTCGCGAATTGCGGATTTAGCGCCCATTTCTCTTAATTTTTAGCGAAAAATCGACGTACGGCAATTTCGCCGTTTGAATTACATTGCAAAAATTTTTTGGAGTGGGTACACTCCGTTCGGCACTTGCCCGAAAATTTTACCCTTTGTGTTTTCAAAGGATCCTAGGAGAAGCAACGATGGGCGGTCAACCGCGACATTTATTGCTCAAAACAGAAAGCTCTATCGCGTAGGCCAATCTATTTGTCGATATTTTGCCAAGTTTTCGAATTTATTTCCTTCAATTTGAGTCAATTTATGCATATCGATTTGTGGCTGTACTTCTACTAGAGTCTCCATGACGACGGCTCAATAAACTGACAGATCCTCTGTATCATGCTGAAAATGACAACGCTATTCGTCTTACTGCAATCGTTTTGGTCTAAATGGCTAAAAAAGCGGCCAGAAAATGTTATAAAATGTTGTCGCAGGCGTTCCCGGGTAACTACGCGACTATAATAAGTTTTAGTTTGAAGAATTTCCAACGGAAAATAATGGACATGTGCCGGGGAAACGCATGGCTTTCGCAGCGTAAAAATGTACGTGTTCCACACGGCCTCAATCAGAAGCGCCCTGCAATGGACAACGCCCGACAAATACGTAATTCGTATACGTATATTTCGTATTTATACGTATATTTCGTATTTTGATATATTATGTATAACTAAACCGAATGTTTCTGGCGATTTTAGGTACGTTTGGTACGTTAGGGAATTTTCACGCGCTATGTTGGCATATCGGCATCTGTGAAAAGTGGTTATAACCATATTTTTCTCAATTATATCAATCAATTTTGGTCAGACAGAGTCCATATTTTTACAGATGGATCAGTGAGGCAGGATGGTGAAGCATCATTTGGTGTATTTGTGCCAGGAAGAAACATAAAGGTAGCAGGTAAATTAAGACCGGGAACATCAATATTTATAACTGAATTGTTTGCCATTTGGTGGGCGTTGGATTACATCAATAAACAGGAAATAGTTAAATCCATTATTTTCTCGGATTCCAGATCTGCACTCCTTGCCATCTGCAATTTCAATGCTGCGAAAACAGTTTCCCATTACTTGGTTGGCAGGATCCAGGAGGCCTTATGGATTGCACACTCTCGGGGGAGGGTAATAACTCTCTGTTGGGTGCCCGGCCATGTAGGCATCATCGGCAATGAAACTGCAGACAATCTGGCTAAGAATCCGGGAGGAGCCCCTTCTTACCTGTTCGATAAAGATCCTTCTGAATCCATTAACATCATCAAGGGAGAAATTATGATGGAGTGGCAAAGAGCCTGGGACACTTCAGCCAAAGATAAGGGACGACACACCCATCTAATTAAGCCAAAAGTTACCTCAAACCCATGGTTTAAATCTAGGCGATTCCTTAAAAGAGGTTTTACGGTCACTATTTCAAGACTTAGATTGGGACATGGCCTTTTCCCGGCTCATCTTTATCGGATTAGACTGTTGGACTCTCCCAGTTGTAGTTGTGGTGCATATGGCTGCCTTAATCACATTATTTTTAATTGCCCGATGTATGACTTCTACAGATCTGACCTGTATGATGGCCTCATGAATATGGGGTATCTACCACCTTACAATCTGGTATCCCTACTTGCAGAGAACTCCTTTGCAGTTTTCGAACTTCTTACTTGTTTTTTAAATAAGATCAATGTTAACATTTAGTTTGGAAGCGAGTAATTATATATTTCTGAATCTCTATATTCTATCAGATCTCACCTCTGTTAACAACCTTTCCATCAACAATCCCCTCCGAGGGTCCTTTTCTACACAACCTGAAGTCGATTCGCCGGACCTCCGGATCGCAAATCCTTTATATCAATCAGCCTATAATAAACCCACAGGGCAATTTTGACCAAGTGTTAAGGGGGCAGTGACTGGTGGTTTAAGAGCTTTATCGGGCTCATACACCAAAATTCCTGTTAAGAAGAAGAAGAAGAAGAAGTGGTTATAACCTAAATTAGTTGGGAAATGTCAGCTGGTTCGGTTTTACGTGTTCGAGTCTCGGAGCTAAATTATCTGCAATTCTCTATTTACAATCAACGTAACAGTGCCTGGCTGTTATTAAAGTGCAATTTCATGATGATCGTAGTAAGTATATAATTTAACGTTCCGTATATTATTCTTTAGTTAATTGTTTGTTGTGTGCTTCTAGGCTAGAAATTCAGAAATGTTTCCAGATTGACGAAACTGTCTGGATGGTACGAAATCGAAAGATACGAAAGTGCACTGTGCACATTCAAGCAAATAGAACTAATCGATATTATCCCTTTGCTGTCATGTTGGTTGCATACCCGCACGTTGTTTTCAAGGACTGTCAAAAAAATATACCTGTGGAATTTTGTTTGTCCATTTAAATGGATATGCTAGCACGTCCATGAATAGGAACAATTCCTTTTTTCAGTCGTTTGACTTTAGCAAAGCTTGTGCAAATGATTTACCTATGAATTAGCTCTCGGAAGGATATTGCCCACCAGGTAAACGAGTCTAACCTTAAAAAAACCTTGAGAAGAGTGTGGAAACTACTGTGGTATGTATCTATTTTGATGTGTACATTTTTTGATCAAAGAAAAAACAATAGAATCTGCTTAATTTTCCATATGTATTAATATTTTAAAATTATTATTTTGATGGTTTTCTTCTTTTTATTTTGTTTTTGCTTTTGCATAGTTTGATATGAGTTTTTTCATTTTGTATTTTCCTTTGTTTTGCTAATATTTTAAACTTTTGTAACAAAATAACTTTATATCAAACTTTTTACTCTACTAGAAAAATATTTAAAAAACAAACAAAAATCATGGGGATTTATTTGTTTATTCAATTCATCTTTTAATTTGTTGGTAGTCAGTTCAACAAAAATCCTCAATACCCAATTTATTTACTGTTTATTATTTTGTTAATATTTCAAACGGCTGTAACTTTTCGCAATTGAAAAGATAAAGCAAGCAGATAATTGTATTCTAATAAATTTCTGGATTTTAGAATCTTTCTATAAAGAATTATTAAAAAGTGTCTTTGCTAATAGGTTTTTATTATACGCAGGGTCAAAGAAAATTATCAGAATAGAATCATCTTCTTATTTGAGGAATAACTATGTTTGAGGAACACGAAAACAGCAGCATTGGAGGAATATGAAGAAAGAAGCAATTGATCTTCATGAAGCAATATGATCTCTGTGAAGAAAAACTAACAACCGGAATACAAAAATAGATCGGCTCGATGCAAAATATACACAATCCGTGGAAAACGTGTACGACATTAGAATGGTGACAGAAATATGTAGATTATAAAAGTAAATTATCAAATGGGCTGGACAATAATTTTCCGAAATATAAAATAAATTTGTGCAGCAAATGTCGAGTATCCATACATTAGCTGAATTGCTCACTGCCAGTTAAAGTTTAGTTCAGATATTGTTTTTTATCAATTATATTAAACTTATTCATTATAGTCTTGCGAAGATGAAAAACGTCCAAGTGTTATATATCAATTCATTTAAAGTAGTCTTTCATTTATTAAATTATACAAATTTGGTTGAACTTTAGTAAGAAAGCTCAGTGACATAGGGTGGTAAATAATTAATTGCCTATCCTCTTTACCACATCATGTTCACATCAGGTTTGGCCTACTGAAAACTTCCATAAATCTAGAAAAGAGTGAAAATATAAAATAAACTATATAAAATAAACTAAGTTTGATAAAGATCGTTTCCCCTAACATTTTATTCTTTTTTTTGGATTAGTATGAATAAATTTTTAAAAATAAGGTATGTGGAAAATGTGAAGAGAAAACATTGCTTGGAATACTTATGGAGTAATTATTTTGTATTCAGGAACGGTGTGGTATGGTTGAGTATCTTGATTTGAGCATTTTTAAGATTTCTATTATTTCGGTAATATTTTTAATGATAACTTTTTAAGGAATTGAGAAACCAAGCTGTTTTTTATTGCAGCTAGCATTTTTGTCTTTATAGTAATCTGATTTTATAAATTAAAACAAACTTACATATTAAGCTTTTACTGCAGTATTTGTTAATATTCACTTTTTGAAAATTGTATTAAAATTTTTTCTCAGTAAAAGTTTTAGTAGAAAATTTATTTATGGATTTCTTTGTTTATTCTTAAATTTATTTATTTTTTGTTATTTTTATGGCTCTCATGTGTTATTTAACTTTGTTTGTTTTTGTAGTTTGATATGAATTTTAATTTTTCTTTGTTTTGCTAATATATCACACTTCTGTAATTTTACGAATAATGATACTTCACACAGAATGACATGTACTCTCTAAAAAAAAAACACTTAAAGTTCCATGGGATTTCTTTGTACTTTCATTGTATGTTATAAATTTTAATTTGTTACTTTCTTTGTTTTATTAGTAGTTTACATTCCTGTAACTCTATAAAGAATTGAAAAACAAATAACTTCAAACTTTTTATTTGGAATAACATTTACTTTACTAAAAAAAACAGTAAATAGGAATGGTAATGTTTCATATGGACTAATTTGATTTTTTTAATTTATTCGTTTATTTTTGCATTTAATTTCTGTTCTTTAGGTTATTTACTTTTTATTATTGTAATATATACTGTTTGGTATACATTGCTGGTTATCCCATTGGTTGATGTGTTTTAAACTTTTACTCAAAATGATATTTAATTGGCAGAAAACTCAAAAGTAACCAAAGTTTTATTAATCAACGGTTTTTTTTTAAGTTTTAGTTGAAAGTTTATTTATGGATTTGTTTGTTTATTCCTACATTTATTTATTTTGTATTATTTTTATGGCTTTCTTTATTATTGCTTCTTCGTTTTGGCATTTTTTATGAATATTAATTTATTTTTGTTTTGTATATGATACTTTTCCCAAAATGGCATGTACTATGTGCGCAAAAAAAATCGTGCACCACATATGCAACCAAATACACTACTTTCCTTCAAGGACAATAATTATTGTCATCAAAATCCAATTGGTTGGTAAAGAACATGTTATTTATTTTAATATTGTGTTTCTTTATCAAATGAAACCAACACTTTACTATAATGTTTATTGTATTCGCTTCACTTAGTTACGTTACAACATTCGGTTCCGCATGTCCTATGCTGCATACATACGGTCGGTAACTCAGATAGTACAGTTACCTGTAATATCTGTGTACTTACAATACATAACAGTCGGTAACGCACGTATTACAGGTAACTGCAATACACATAAATGTTATTATTCGGAGAAATCACGGACTATAGGTGGCGCTGCGATTCATCAATATGGTGATTCTATGATAGATAGGTTATTTGGGTTATTTCTTAACTTATTGTGTTTATTACGAAAACACTACATTCGGTAAGTTTACTTGATTGTTATATCTTTATAACAAAGTTAAGGGTGCTGATCGACGTTGTTTTTGGTTATTATTACCACCACAGTTCTCGTGATAGTTGTAAACAATAAACACAACATAACCTCATTTATCTATCACAGACAAGTTCAGTTTTCTCCACTGCTGGGCGCCACCGTCGCTGGTTTTATGTCTATGGTTTTGCCGAATGCTTGTTTGGTTATCTTATTAATAGTAATAATTTTACTAGATTATTATTATTATTTGAACAAAAGGACATTTTTGTCATTTGTGTGTTTTATATTTTAAACTGACATAATCAAATTGTAGACAAAAAAAGTGCCTTTATAATATAAAAATGCTTTTTTTGTGAGGATCCCAAATAAATAAGTTACGACCATAATTAAAATATAACGTTTTTTGGGTTTTCAAAATAGCTTGGAAGCCATTGGCAATTCAACTGTTTTCTGAACAGATTATGAAAGAGCATATATCTCTAATAGTAACAAAAGTACGCATACAATCCAACGTCCCGTGGGACACACTGGATATTAAAAATACATTTAGCTGATAGCTACTTTAAAACAAAAAAAAAACCCTGTTGGAAAGTTTAATTGTTTCGGCACAAATTTTGATTAATTGTTTACACCAACGGTTGTTATGTTTACAACAGTGTTTTTAACATGTTTTAAAACAAATACTTTGTTTGAAGTATTTTGTTTTAAAAAAGAGTTTGTTGTGTTGTGTTTTAAACGTTTTTAAAACTACCGAAATTTGAACAGCTTTTGTTGTTTTTTAGAAAGTATAGTAATACAATATCAGTTGTTTTTTATTTTTGTAAAATAAGGAATGGAAAGACGTCGATTAAAATGCCGACAATAAAATGTTTGCGTGATTTAAAATGTTTCGATCTCTGTTTTATTTGTGTGTGATTTAAAACATGTTTTATTTCATGTTTAGAAGTTAGAACATTTTTTTGCGTAGTGTTTAAAAACATTGTTCCGTTAAAAAACATTTTATAAAAAAAACAATTTTTTGTAGATATTATTTTTAATAAAATTCGTTATTTTTTAATTATAAGCAAAACCCTAAATTAAGAATGTGTCTCCATACATACAAATTTATTTTAATTTGGCAGTTTCAACTTTAAATTTAATTCTATTTAATTTAATTTTTTTGTTTATTATTTTTTTAAATTAATAATTCGTTTGGTTAAAATGTAATTTCATGAGTTTTGATTAATTGCTTATAACTAAAAAATATGCAATTTTATAAAAAAAATGATTACCATAAAAAATTCTTAGATTTGATCTTGGAATTAAAAAATGTAAAAATATACAGCGTGTAGTATTAGAAAAAAATGTTACCAAGTTTTTAATAAAAAAGAACACCGTATATATTATAAATATAATTACCTGATACCCTCTTTAAAACAAAAAAAAACTATTAGAATTTTTTTTGAAAATTCTTTCCCTTTAATTGTTTCTGCACTTTCTTCTGCACAAATTTTGATTAATTGTTTATACCAACAGTTGTTATGTTTAAAACAGTTTGTTTTCAGTTTCTTTAAACGGTGTTTTAACATGTTTTAAAACAAATACTTTGTTTGAACTATTTTGTTTAAACATGTTTAAACAGTTTGATGAAAAGGATGCAGACAAATAAAATTTATGCGTGATATTTTCATTCTGTTTTTTTGTATGTGATTTAAAACATGTTTTATTTCATGTTTTGAACATGTTTTTTGCGTAGTGTTTAAAAACATCGTTCTATTAAACGCATCATTTTATAAAAAAATTGTTTGTTTCCTTCAAAATAACAAAAAATGTTTGTCTAACATCCCTGTTTATAATTCAAAAATAAGGAGTTTATCCCCTGACAAAAGGGGTCACACATTTGTTTTACGCTTTGAATGAAAGCAAAAAACCATATGAAACTTTTTACTTGGTTGTTTTAAATTTGTGTTCTTTTATTTTTCAAACATTTTGAAAATCAATTATTCATTGTCAAAATGTTAAATAATTATTGCGAGCACTGTATACGGCAAAGTCGCGCTTGCGCGACTTTGCCCAGTACGACAGATGGTGAGAACCTACAGATTTCGGCGTCGGCGATCTATCCGTATCGGCGATCTACCTGCATCACCGAACTACCCGGATCGACGATCAACCCGGATCTGGGTTCTACCCGGATCGGAGATCTGCCCAGATCGGCGGTCTACCCGGATCGGCGATCTGCCCAAATCGGCGATCTGCCCAGATCGGCGATCTGTCCAGATCGGCGGTCTCCCCGTTTCAGCGATTTACCCGGATCGGCGATCTAGCCGGATCGGAGATCTACCGAGTCGGCAATCTACCCGGATCTGCGCTCTACCCGGTTCGGCGATCTACCAGCATCGGCGATCTACCCGCACCGGCGTTCTACCCGCATCGCCGATCTACCCGAATCGGCGATCTACCCGTCTAGGCGATGCGCAGACCTATTAGGTCTGCCCCGTTTCTAGTACCTACTATTGATACTATCGACTATCAAAATATCTGTCAAATCCTGGCTAATTGGTTTAATTTTAATGCAGACACGATTTATCTCAATCAAATAGATTCTCATGCAGCTAAACTATTAATTTTATATTTTGTATGATAAAGTCATGTGTCTGGCCACATCAGATTTATTTCTTTTGTTTACGTCGTTCACTTTGTAGTATTTTGAATGTTCAATACACCCTTTTCGTCAAAACTATATTTATTTTTTTATAACCAACCTACGCATTGCTGTGACGGGCGTGACATGGATAAGCGCAAGTCTCATCAAAATGTAATATACATGCATTTACCTTATAAACTTTACTTGCTATTTTAGTAAACTACTTTACTAAATTTATCATATTTTAACTATAGTAAGTTATTATATAAATTGGTTTTCAAGTTATCTATGTATAACGTTGTGTTGCCGTCCATGACCTAGCTCAAAACGGTGAAATCATAGAACTAAAACAAACATATGATTTGCTACTCACATTAATTTCAGAACTCGTCTATCTATAATAAAATAATAATTGGGGTACTCCCGGTGATATCTCAGTAGGCGACGATTATCCCCACGCTAACGCACCCTTCCTCACCCCTTTGACCTTTCAGCAATAACAAACATATCTGAAATTTGCCAAGGTTGTATATCGCGGTGATAATCGGGATAATCAACCACTAATCACCAGATGATAACTTCCACCTTGTTATTCGAAGTATTCAGAACATGACCCGAAGGAATTTTCAAGGAAACCGACAAACCAGTAGTTTTCCTGTTTAGTTTGTTTTGCGTATAGAGTCGCGAGATTGATTGCAGAAACGGTGGGAAAATTTGCTCTTTTAGATTTTGACGTCAATACGACAAATTATTGGTCAACAAATTTGCGATTGCGTTTAAATTTGCTGTGTTTATTTTTACCGGGTTGTCGGGTGATACGTTGTGGACGTAAAGTGTACGGAGGTAAACAAAAACAGACTTTGCGGAGATTGAAAGAATCGTGGACCGACAATAATACTGGGTAAGTGCACTCTGGGGACGGGCAAATTAAATCGTACATAACAAAAATTAAGTCCGTTTATAGTACACACAAATGGTTTTTATTAGAATTTCTTTGCCAATTTTATTTTCTTCATGGTTGGCTACACTCTTGAGTCATAAAATTATTATCCACTAGGGAAAGTGTGCAGAAAACAAGGGCAATCTCTAGAAGCGTGTTAACCATAATGAAAAGAGTGCATTTAAAATAAATAGCTTTTTCAAAACCAAATAAACCTTGTCCGGTTGATGCTACTATTAATACCAACTTTAAAAACAACATAGGGATCGTATAGGTTGTGTGAGGTCTCATATGAAAACTCTCTTCACAAACAAAATGAGTATCGCGTTTATGCTGTCTTTTAAAATAACTTTCTATTTCAAGAATAACGGTCCACTTATTGCCCAAAAATAAGCAATTAATATACAAAAAAAATGCCTGTTTAATTTTATTATTTTTGATTTAGAATAGTATAGGGCAGTATGGTTTGTTAGGGTCGTTATTTTGTTGCTTTCATATTCTATATTTGATTCTGAGATACTAATTTAACTCAAGACTGTTTTTAAGTTTCATATACATATAATATACCTAATTTTTTCTCGAAAGAACGCCATTGCTACAGGCAGAATTAAGAATTAACACACAGGCTACAAAAAATAAATGTAAAATACTATATACGATAATAAATATAAGGAAATTGTTAAGTTTACTTAAGAATAAACTATCAATATTTACATTTAAATTAAAAGTATTAAGGAATAATTTTATATGTAATTGTATGATCTAATATGAATTCGATTTCCTAAACCGGATTTCTACAAATATGGTGAAGTGTGTCATATATCATTTAGAATACTGCAGAGCAGTACCCACTGCAGTGTTATTTTTAAGACATAACTCATTTAGGTGAAAACAAATTAAAGCTAAACTATGTACATTTTTCCTTCTTATAGTAAACTTTTTTATATTATTTGTCAGTTTTTATAAATTATATAAAGGTATCTGACAAAATAATTTGCTGATTTTACCGGGATTCTTTTACTGAAAACAAAGGTGATGATTATTATTCTTACGTCAAGCACTAAGTAATTGAATGCAGTTGTCGTAATTTGTTGTTAGATAATAATACTGTAATAATAATAATAATAATAATGTAATGATTCAGGAGCACTATGTAATTTATTTAAAGTTTTTGTGTTTAGTTCTTTTAGAATTATGACCCTTCAAACAAATGCATCTATACTCTTGCTATCGATAATAAAAACAATGTATTTGCGACGCCTAATGCAGGAATTTTGTTTACATACCATAGGCCATAAAATCGTAAAACGCGCGATAATCAAAAACACATTTCAAAGAAACCAGCTTCAAGGTGTTGCTTATTCCCAATAGAGATTTCGAATAACATATCTCACTATTCTACTCGTCAAATTTAAAATAAGAACCCTTTTTTCTGGTTTCTCAGCGTTTCAACGTCGTAGAATATATTCGACGGCAAGTTTTTAGTTAAAAAGGTCGAACGAGTGTTCAACACATTTTCGCACTTATTAAAACGCTATACCAACTCGTTGCAAGGTCAATGCGTGCCGATGTAGGTTGGCTTTTAATTCATTTGAACAATATCTATTCTATTCTATACTAAGTTTTACTAAGCCGCGCACCATGCTTTGATATTTTTAATAAGCGATAAAAATATTCGATCAATTAACAAACGCAAATTGAGCTTAACACATTTAATTTTAATAACGATACTACAGAGAGTATAATACGAGCTTGATGCTATTTTATGTTTAACTTTAGTTTTTTATTTAACATTTTTTAATTGTTTTTGATTTTTTATTAAAGGCCATAAAATGTGTTATCATTAAAACAATCGGTCAAAACCAATGATGTCATATGCTTGTGAATGTCCTTTTACTCCTTACACGATTAGGAGAGTACTTGACATAACCAGTAAATCAAATAAATAATCAGTTTTAATATTTTAATATTTAAAATAAATTATGCTTGTTATGCGAGATATTCATCATACAATGCCGCAAATTACTTTGTTTAGCTAAATAGAAAATGAGTAATCAGTGTAATTTTCATATCTATAACAACTATCCATACGGGGGAGATTATTTGAATCCGCGAGTTCGAAAAAAAGTCCAAAATGTGCCATTTTGAACTAAAATGTTCACTACGATTTATCCTATCTAACTGACCTAAAAAGGATGCTTGGGCGAAATAGCAAGTCTCGAAGTGCTTTTTGGTCCGTCATGCAAAGTTTTCACACAGTTTCTACTGATATATCTGTCGTCAACGTTAACATTCGCCAACTTCGTAATATGCATTCAAATCGTTGTTAAGGTAAGCCGAAATAATCAATATGAATATCTATATCAAAAAGATAGATAATATTAATAGTCTATGTAAAATATTAAGTACTCATGTATGTAACTGGTGAAAATTTAGAATTTTACCCGCACGTGACTTTGGTTGGTCCAAAGTCCACCACAGAAGGCGAAATTTAATACTATTATGTATAATATATAATAATCAAACTTTAAATATCATACTCTATCATACCGCCATATACAGGGTGAGTTATTCGTATCCCAGCGGTCGATAGCTACTAAATCCTTAGACAAAGTAAAAAATATTTAAGACAAAAGTTGTTTGGCTCACTAGTTTCTATGCAGTAAAATTATTTTTGTTTATACAGGGTGTTGCATTTAGGCGTGACGTAAAGAACGTACATTTTTTTAAAATGGAATGCCCAGTATATGTTATTATTGTATGATTACTAATAAATTTGGCTATCCAACGGTATAGGTTGCTAACGCTCGGTGTTGATAGTACCTGAGATATCCAACTATTTCTCAAAAATATGCTCCTTGCACGATCTTCTTTAAAACTATGTAAAAATGACATTTTTGCAGATATTGCTTTTAAATTATGTCGACAATAGTCAAAGCTAGTAGATAGATGATAGTATTCAAAGATATTAGATTCACTATACAGGATGTTCATAAAACTTTTTGATGTTTTTCAAATCGGTTTTCCTTGAGTTTTTTAAATGGAACACCCCCTGTATTTTATGTGCTAGTTAAATTGCCCACCAAGTTCCCTTTAATTTATGTCAAATATGTCATATGTCCAATTTTAGTAGTTTTCGTGATATGTACAATTTAAAGAAAAATGTGTAAAATTATCTGAATATGCCATTATTTTCTTGTTCTTTCTATTTTGCTTGTCTTTTAGTTGTAAATCAGTAATAGTATATTCACATATAATTTCAGAACATAATATTTAATGCTATTAGCGCTTATTAAAAAATTAATCCCTTTTTACTCACTAACCTTTTTGAAGAAAATTCATAAACAAACTATAATCACTTAATAAACATTGCACCAACAAGTAACTATTATTTCAATTAATGTTTGGAAATTGTTCAGAATGACACCCCTTTTCTCTTATACAAACATTAACGCGCTGTATAAAAGATCTTAACATATTTCTTAACATCTACCTCATATTTACTCTAAGGTTATCAAAACATTGGTTATACAAAGTTTCATGTCTTCTGATTTAGTAGCTGCTGATTGGTATACCAGCTGCTTCACATATCCCTATAAGAAGAAATCGAGTTTGTTGAGGTCTGGAGACCTTGGTGGCCACAATGTGTGCCCTCCTCTTCCCTCTTTGGTCACCGTTTTAGTTCTTGCTTTGTGCTGGTAATTAATACTACCTGTTTCTTCAAATTGCAACCGAACCCTGTTTATAACACTTGGTTGGGGATGCCGTCTATCCGGATATCGCTGTTCATACATTCTGGATGCTACTAAAGTATTTCTATCGGCTTCGCCGTAGATTTAGATCATGTTAATTAATTCTTTTTTGGTATAATTATAACTCATCATTCAGAGAAAAGACGAATATTGTTACTAATTTTGACATCAATAAATTATTGAGTGTCGTTAGATCTCAATTGTTTGTTTCTATGATTAATTAATGCTAATTGTATGAATTACCGTTTTTTAAGTTGTATTTTAATACAGTATCATCGATGTACTGGTTTTGAACTATTAACGCTGACAGTTAGCAATCTATACGGTTAGATAAAATTTATTAGTTTTGATATAATAATAAAATATACAGGGCGTTCCATTTGAAAAAGTACATATTTTCTGTGACGCCTAAATGCAACACCCTGTATAAATGAAAATAATTTTACCTTATAGAAACTGGTGAGTCAAACAACTTTTGTGTTAAACATTGTTTTCTTTCTCTAACGATTTAGTAGCTATCGACCGCCGGGATAGTAATAACTCACCCTGTATAGTCAAAATTACCTAAATATTTCTCCACCCGTAAACAATTACAAAAAAATGACCAAGTAAAAGTCGTTTTGCTTTAAACAATCTATCGTTTAAATATACTTTAATATACAGGGTGTACAGTTTAATCTGCAATTTATTTCTTTTAAAGGCATGAACCCATTTCCGTCCCACGTTTAAACTGTGGGAATTAACTTAAAAACAGTTTAAAATATTATCTGATTTCTTTCGAAAGATTTTAAAAAGTGGCATTTTAAAATAATCAAAATTAAACTTGTGATATTAAATTAAAAAACAAAATTCTCCACAGGTTCTATTTTGTTGTATAGCAGAAAGTTCCTGGAAAAAGCTATAAAATGGCACATATACCACTTGTCTACATTAATTGGGTGCGCGACAATCGGCCTTTAAATATATCATGTCCGAACGAATTTTAAAATTTTGCATACCTACAATTTGCAAAACGGCATAATATATTATTATAAAATTTATTATTTATTAATACCTACATGAAGACGACACTTGTGCAAAATTTCATCAAAATCCAAGGTTGGGAGGAATAAAACTGTGTTGATTCGACATGGAATAACCTAAAAGCTATCGAAAGATAACAACATAATCCTACCTAAACACCACGTATTACACTTATCCGTTGACATTTAAATCACACCTCACTATTTCACCAAGTCATCAAACCCCACACAATCCGTGTACCTACTCCATCAACATCCTTACATCTTTGTTATAAGACATTAATACCTGGACAAGGTAATCCGGACTTTGAGTGTGTCTTTTTTGAACTTCTTCTCTCACATTACATCCTGTTTCTGGACTAGAATCGTCATCAAACCTTTTTAAGTGTACAACGTTACAGAAGTCGTCAAGGCATACTAGAACAGCTTTGAAAACGGAGATCGGGCTCTATAGATAAATATTGTTGCAGCGGTGTTTAATCAATAGGCAAAATCTATGTGGGTAGCGGTTTGACATTTCGATGGATAGGTAAACTATTCCGGGGACTGCTCCTGTACATATCATGCAGGATATATTAACTGGAACCACCTGCGAAATTTCGAGTTAATTAGGCAAGTTTAATTACGTAGTTGGCTGAATCTGCGTTTGACGGGGGAATATGATGTACAGATTTGTGATATTGGAATATTGGAAATGTATTTTGTCGTGAGCATGGTTTCTGTGATGTGGTATTAGTAAAACGTATCTATAATTAGGATCAGATAATTTTCCTACAAATTTTCCACAAATACTACAGTCATTTGCATGCCACATTTAATAATGAAAGATAATCAGTAAACCTTTAAGTAGATATAGGAGAAATTGTC
Source organism: Melinopterus prodromus (assembly GCA_964023965.1). Lineage (NCBI taxonomy): Eukaryota > Metazoa > Arthropoda > Insecta > Coleoptera > Scarabaeidae > Melinopterus > Melinopterus prodromus. The sequence continues at coordinate 11,605,390 of OZ030390.1, read as the reverse complement.
AAAAATTCAATAGCCGAAACTAAATGTTTACCTTATATTAGTCAACAGCCAAAGAAATAAAGTAAGTGACAACCGTTTCTGGATTATTTTTTCATGGATTTTTTCATTTTTTCACTGTTTCCCTGTGTATTTGAAAGTTAGGAATCAGCATCTACTTGATGTGAACTTATAAATTAAACTACTCTCAAGTTGAGTATTGCTTCGGTCTACGGTCTTCGGTCTTCGGTCTACCGCAGGTTAAATCAAGTTTGTGAATTCAAATGAAATCATATAATTTTTATTTCTTTATTTGGAACCGCTTCGTCAAAATGCAGTTTTATAAGGTTTCCCTCTACCTGGGCTTCCCATAATTTGAATTTCCAAGCTGGGACAAGAATGACTTTTGTAAATAAAAAATAACTAGTTAAAAATACACTGCGAAATAAGACGTGATATCACGTTCTTTTTCCAATATACGTAAATTTAAAACAAATTTAAAAGATTACAGCTTAGGAAAATTTGAGCTTTTTTTAAAATTATTAAATTGTATACAATGAAAAAGTTGTAAACAATATGCTAAAGCAGAACACGAACATCCCATGTTCATAAGGGGCACAATGTACTGGTTGATCGCCGCGCGGAGCAAAACTTATTGCAATAATTATTGAAAATGTTATAAACATTTTGTTGGCGCAGCTAACCAAAATATCAACTCTCTCCCATCGTTGCTTTACATAAAATCGTCATTTGGAGAGCGTTCACCACCGATCAACCCTTAAAAATAAAATCTCTACTGTTTGGGATATGAGAGACAAAAATCAACCACAAGTAAGATACAATTTCATACGATAATAAATACAAAGATTAATTACCAATATATGAAGGAAAATATACAACTATGTTTGTAATATAAGTTCTACAAATATTGTAAATAATAATAGGTTCGTATTGTATCTCAAAACCTACATACATAGTACATACAAATTATTGTGATTTAGTGGTTATTCGCTGCGATATTTAAAAAGGCGATTATCTAAAATTATCCACCATTTAACACCCGTAGATACTGTAAATGTGTATCTCTTTTAGTTGTTATCGGTCTCAAAGAAACATCGTAGGGCCCGAGGGAAGTTTTCTTGACAAGGAAAAGATTGGGATTTTAGCGGAAATATGTCCCTTTGGGTCCCCTGAACATTTTTTACCAAGGTACAAAAAATGTCTATTATACGTATTAATATTAAACGGATGCGTGCGAAATTTCATGTTTGCATTTCATGTTCGTGCAAGTTTCATGACCAAAATTAAAGCTGAAAAGTTTTTTGTTCAAAATGGTCCAAAGAAACTGGATGTTTACTCAAAGCATTTTTCAAGGATTTTGCAAATGAGCCGCAAGTAAATTTAATAGTTTAGCTGCATGAGCAAATTGTATTTGATTGAGATCGCTCGTGCTGCGTTAAAACTAGTTAGACAGGATTTGACAGATATTTTGATTCTAATATGGCAGATAGCGTCAAACGCTGATGTTTTGCCAATACCTACTGTCAACAGAATCAAAATAAAATGACAAATCCTAAAACTAGTTTTTCTAATGCAGACACGAACGATCTCGATCAAATAGAATCTCATGCAGCTAAACTATTAATTTTATATATATAGTATATTAAGTCATGTGCCTGACCACATCAATTTTTTAGTTTAAATATAATTGTTTGTACTTAGCAAAAGGTCAGGATTGATATTTTTGTTAACTGTTATAAAACGTTAATAATTTTAACCGTGACATAATACCAAACTGACTGGGACTTCGGGGTCGATGTCTGTTTTGTGGATTTTTGAAGTAAATATTGTTAGATTATTTTTTTTTCAAATGAAGGAACCCTCTATTAAAACACCCCTAGAAATAAAATTTTGCGCTCTATCATTCCATGATAGGGATCTCTTTGCCTCTAGCTATCTTCAATTTCTCCAATTTAACTTTATTAGATATTGATAACATTTTGTTATATCATTAACGTGCACCTGATATTGTATTAGCAGGCTTTGATATTTTGACAGATATCGTATTTTATTGTTTATGACGTTTTCAACATTTTCTTTGGCCAATTAGCATTGCAGTTATTTAGCACTTCAGCATTTTAACATTTAATATTTTAGAAAAACTAGTTGTGCTCTTATTCACATTTCTAATTATACATATATGACATAAAAGTATGCCTATTTCAAAATTTTTGTTGTGAATTTTAAATGTAATCTTGTCTCTTATTATAATAGATAATAAAATAATAAAGTAACGTTATTTAAAGGAAAATTGCTTCTTTGGTATGGGAAGTTTTGGTGGCCCAATACGCATTTTTATTTAATTAACAATCTATAATTTACTACGTGTACTATTGATATTTCTGACTCATTACTTTTCTTAATATAAATTCTGAAAACACAACCGTTATATGTTTATATCGAGATATGATTAACAATACGACAAACATTTTAATAATTTTATAAAATAAATTTATAAAAGCATGATTGTTTTTAAAAAACACTGAATGTAGGTAAACGTAACACAGTCTGGAAAGATTCAGGGCAAGTGAACCCAAGATTTTCTTTTAAATGGTGTAGCTTCCATAACAACCAAGATATTCAATTTGAAACACCCAGAACACCAACAAAAAGTAAGAAAATCAAAATAACAAAAAATTGTAGCATTTTAAATGACTTCAATTTAAAATAAAAATCAAGAAAAAAACGTCAAAAAGGCAACGATATTTTATGCCAAATACTAATACAGCGTCACACGCCAATACTGCTTTATAAATCACAATATGAAATTAAAACGCACGAGGGCGCTTCTGGGCGTTTCAGGAAGCGAACAAACGACTGCCGGGTGACTCTTGGCGGTCTTCAGCGACAAAGGAGAGAATCGCCGCGCACAAAAAGCGAAATATATACAGAGGCGGCCTTGGCATTCGCGGTTAAAATAACGATCAAGGTAACTCTCGTACCTGGCCAGGTGGGAGACCAGTTCTCGAACAGTAACAATTATCTGTATCGGCCAACGCCCAATCGAGGGACGCCCGCTTTGTTTGTTGTGCAAATTAGCGCAGAAGTTATTTGGAAGAAAAAAAAATCTGGTTTGAAAAACTAGTCCGATAATATTGGAATAGGTAATAGTAGTAGGCTTGGTTTGATATGGTCGGCAGGTGGTTAAATTATAAGTTCAAACGATGTGTTGTTTAATGGGAATAGATATAGATATACATTAGATATACAGTGTTAGACGTTTTCGAATTGCTGGTTTACTGATCTTTCAAGATATTTGATGATATACAGAGTGTTCCATTCAATATTCTAAGGGTATTTCACATACAGCAAACCTTCGTTTATTCCGGATAAATCGTACTAGAACCTCAAATCAACAATAATCAACAACTACCAACTGTTGAAAATCAAAACTACTCTAGATTGTAAGATGAAAACCGCAATTTTCGAAATGTATGTAAAATTCATGTCCTCGCTACGCTCGTCATGCCCAAAGCAACTCGTGCGCCAATTTTTGTCTTATAAAACTTGTGTTATAAATACACTATAATACAACTGTCTCTTCAGGAGAGTATAGATATATTGCAATGAGATTCGGACACAATTATTTGACTGTAATGACATATTTGTTTGTTCCAAGTTCTATGGATTTTGTTTATAAATATGAAAGTGAGGTGAACTTTCTTACGGGTAATAACAGTTACTTCACCATCGACATCATCGTAAAATATATTGCAACCGCCCAGTGATTTTATTTTTGTTTTTAATAAAGCTATTTCTTTGAATTCTTTGGTTTGTCTCATAGCATTCCACATTGAACAAAATCTCGCGAAATTTTGAGTATGTTGTATTGTGATTATAAAATTCACAGTCGTTGGGAAAATATGCATACGAGTTACCCTTTTGGGGTCGAAATGATACTCATACCAGACGAAATAAATACTCATAGGTTCAGAAATAATCGCACAATCAAAAAATCTGTTGTTGCGTTACAATATATAAAATAAATATTGGTGTTGGAAATAAAACCTCTTTGATCCTTTGATTGATATATATTTTATATATATTTTAAGGTACCGGTTTCGATCAACTAAGTGATCATCATCAGCCTAAATCTAAAACGTAGAAGAAGCAATAATTAGATAAAGCTCCATGTAAAAAATTACAGTTAAAAGTTGAAAGGTATACTACATTTTAAAAAACTGTTGTAAAATAGAGTTACAATAATAAGACAAAAACTTACGGTCGATTAATGAGGGAAATAATAAAGATCGAAGAGCAGCGACGATGTAACATGTGCCTCGTTTAGAGAGTGAACGGAAATAAAAGTGAAAAATAACGACGAGTACAACAAGTAGACAACCAGCGTGACAAACAATTACAGGTTTCTATCTCGCTTCACACGGGCCAGACTGAAGGATATATTTGAAAAGGGGTGGGTGTGGAAAATTGACTTCCACATCAAATAAAATAGAAGAAAATAAATAGTTTAGCTGCATGAGTTTCTATTTGATCGAGATCGATCGTGTCTGGATTAAAATGAAACGAGTTAGCCAGGATTTGACAGATATTTTGATAATATTGGCAGTAGGTATTGTCAAAAAATCAGCGCTTGATACTACGGTCATTAGAATGAAAATAATTGTCAAATCTTGGCTAACTAGTTTAAATGCAGACACGATCTCGATCAAATAGAGTTTGCTCATACAGGTAAACTATTAATTTTATTAAATAAATTATACAAAATTTCCTCTACTTTAATTTTGTGTTTACCTATTTTGACGACATTTTGCAAAATCTTCGAAAAATGCTAAACAAAGCTCTGTAATCTAAGTACACTATAAAACAGTTTTACGTTTGTAAATTAGTTTTTAGATGGATTGTAAAATATTATTATGAAGTACTTAATTTATGGTGCTAATTTATTTAATTTAATAAATAGTAGTAGTTGTCGACGAATATTATAAATAGTGCAGGCAAATTAATTGAATTGAATCCAAAACTGATATTAATTGTTGACAGGAATTTTATCTTTGGAAATGGTATAGGGGTTCATGAAAGTAAATTAAATGCAGGTCATGGGGTGGTATAGTGTTTATTTGGGTGGTTGAAAGCGGGTGCAAAATATATCATTGAGTTTCCCGGCGAAATTTCATGTTTTATTCAAAAATTTCCTATACTTAGTTGTAGAGCATAACATTGTAGCATCTGCATTTTGAGTACTCGGCAATACAAGTCAGTAAAACGTTTAATTCTCGTAATCAACACGCTTTTAAAACATATACATTAAACGGAATACAAACGTTTTCCAATAAATTACAAAAAGGTGGGTAACAAGCATTTCTAACTTATTTTAAACACCTTAAAACCGATTGGAAGAAAACGTTCATGAACGTGTATATTCAGCTGCAAAAAAAGTTAAATATAAAACGTCAAATGTTTAATTCTCGTTATCAAAACGTTTTTTAAACGTATACATTAAACGTTTTCTACTAAATTACAAAAATGCTGTTCCAAGTATTTCTAATTTATTTTAAACATTTTATAACCAGATGGAATATAACCAGTACAGAAAATGTTTTAGAAATAACGAAATAAATGGTAGTCCAACGATTTCTAATTTACATTAAACGTTCTAAAAACAAGTGAATATAATGTTTAATAAACGTGTTAATTTCGCCGTTTTAACAACGGGGTTAAATATAGCGTGAAACGCTTGAAAAACATAACATATATATGTCTAACTACAGTTTTTCAAATAAACGTTTATTGAACGTTCCTGATTTTGCTAAAACTGACATTAAGAAATAAGCCAGTAACGTGTCTTAAACTGTTATCACATTTTTAATACGTTTTATAAATGTTTATAAATGTGTTTCCTGGGTTCCACTTTTTCAGATATATTCAGAAATAATTATTCTCTTCTTTTCCATGGGAACAGCTGATACACATGTCCATATTTCCACAAGTTAGCGTGAATATTTCACTCTATTTTCAACACTGTATACATTGATTTATTGCATAACAGTTTGCCATTCGGTAATTCGGTCTACATTTAGTATGCAGGACATGCACACGTTCGGGAAGCGTACAGATTTGCGCAGTTTAACCAAGCATCCGTGAGCAGTTTGTCTAAGCATTTTTTTGCTTATCAGATTATCATTTTAGACATCCACGTGATCATCATTCCACCTATAAAAGATGTACCAGATCAAACCCAGAGCATAGTTCATCTTTTACAAGTGAATTGCAACATTCTACAAACACCAACATGCTTAAACTGGTAAGTCTTTCATCATTTAATTTAATTTACTTTTGATTTTATTGTAGATTTAATTGTATTGTGATGTGTTCGCTTGTTCTTCATTTTAGGTTGTTCTCTTTTTGGCATGCCTCTTGGCTCTTGCTTCTGCAATTCCAAGACCAGATCCACAATTTGCCACTTATTATTCCACAGCACCATTGGGCTACAACTATCCATACTCATATGCTGGATACACCGGATACAATGGATATTATTACTAAAGAACAGTGCATGATTTTACGGCTTTTCAATATTTTTGTTTTTGTTAAAATATGGCATTCTTTGTAAAGCAGCTTATGAATTTTGTTATACATAATGAATAAAAGTCAATGGCATTTCTATTTTCATAGTTTTTATTGTTATGAAGTAGGCTGGTTCACCATAGTTACACCACATCCAACAAGGTCAATGAATTACGTGTATTTTTTGCGGTTGCTCCTGAACCTGGCAATAGACATAGAACAAATCTAGTTACCCCCACTTTTGGGTAAGTTAAAAACAGTAGGCGGTAGTTCTGTATATAAACCGAAGAACCTACCTAAGAAAGCATAGTTTGTTATCGAACGATCAAAACAAAACACAAAATGTTCAAAGCCGTAAGTATATTTTATTCCACCAGTTGTAGATTGCAATTTCTAAGATGTTAACTTTTCTTTACCTTAGGTAATCTTCGCTACCCTGTTGGCTCTTGCCGTAGCTGCCCCTGAACCAAAAGCTAAGCCAGGTGTCATCGCCACTGCTTACAGCGCCCCAGTCGTATCTGCCGCATACACTGCTCCAGTCGTATCTGCTTATTCAGCAGGCCCAGTTGTGTCTGCATACTCTGCACCATATGCTTACCGTTCTGCCTATGGATACGCCGCTCCATATGCTGCCCCATACGCTGCTGCCCCATACGTAGCTGCTGCTCCATATGCTGCCTACCCATACGCTTTCTAGGATGGTGGTTTTTATAGATACAATTGTTGCACCAAGTTTTGAAGCTGTGTACGAAAAAAATATGTAAAAAATTTAAATAAAAATCTAATTTAATTTATATTGTCTTTCATATTTGCTTGTTTTGGGAGTTGAAGTAAATTTGGGTTCATAAAAGTGTGTTACAGATATACGCAAAGGTGAGCACAACAGCGTTAACGTTTTTAATAACGAATTGACTTTTAAGTTCCCAGTGGCTGATATTCACTCTTCTTAATAAGTACTGCTGATACTGTTGCTTTTAAATAACAACCACCTAAGTTGATCTTCGTTTTATAAATCTTACATCTCGCAATGTAGTTAGTTTAATCTGGTTTGAAACATGCCTAAGGCAATTTAAACTTATGCAACCGAAAGTTCCGAAGTTATTTGGGTTGCATACTTACCGACAGATCGGCACCCCTAATCTACTTTTTTTATAAAATGTTAACGATTAACGGTTAACGATAACTTTCATTACGTTTATAACAAATTAACGGACTATTTTATAGAGTCTGTCCCCTTATGGACCTAACTATACCTATAATGGAAGCAATCTTTAATTTCTCGACAAAAAGAGTTTTGGATGTCCTAAAAAGTCGAAAGCCATTGTAAATATTTTGATTTAACTTACAGGAAATGTTAAATTGGCCGAAGAGTAAACTATCGGGTTTTGGAATTAGATCAAAAAGGTTATAGGTAAAAGTTAGTTTGGATTAAATTTGTGCTCAAATATCAAACTACCCTGGATTGGACGATTCGGTCCTATAGAATGGCCACCACGTTCACCTGATTTAACGCCACTTGATTTATTTCTGTGGGGTTATTTAAAACAGAAGGCGTATGCGAATAATTTCCTTCATAATGTAGACATTCTAAAATTAAAAATTAGGGATGCAGTAGACGAAATAAATGAAGAAACAATTGATTTGGTATATCGGGCGTTTAGAAGAAGATGTGTAGTTGTAGGATGGGACCATGTGGAGCAATATTTTGTTAAATAACTTTGTTAAAAATAAATAAAATATAAAACCTAAAATACAACATTGAAATTTGTTATCTGGGCATAAATTTAAATATAAAACAACTTTTACCTATAACATGTTTGTTCTAATTCCGTAAAACTCTCCGTTTACTCTTCGAGCAATTTAGCATTTTCGTGTTTTCTAACCTACCTGTGTTACACATGTTAAATCAAAATATTACCAATGGGTTTCTCGTTTTTAGGCTATATTAGTAAACATTCTACAAACACTTGCATTTGATTTGGTTGTAAATTCTTGCTCAACAGAAAAATCTCTGAATTTCAAATTCCAAACCCTCTTCGATAGATCACAACACACCTACTAAAGAAAACATTCCACATCGCAACAACCAAATTTTCTTACTCTTGTAGTATGGAACTCTAAAAATAGGTCATGTATATATTATCCTTAACACCTTCACAACCATGGTATCAACGTATATTATTAGTCACTTTTGTCTAAACGAGGATATCCATGTATGGATGTTTTGTGCCTGACTTCAATTCTCAATTCAATTCAATTCTCTTCAGCAGATATAACTAACTGTTAATATGCTAGAATATCATATTATTACCCTTATATGGGTACTCTGGTGTCGCGGTGTTTATCGGAAATCGTGGTGAGGGTAAAGTAAGGTAAACGTACTTCTATTGAATTGCTTGTTATGCAATGGTATTGTTTGACAAATACTTGTCTTGTCCAAAATTGAGGTAGAAGAAGAATGTAATGTTATCGTGATACTGAAGTATAGTCTAATGTCAGATCCAGTCACGAAATTCTCTTCATATTATAAAATTCATCTCGCATTGTGTTTCCTAGAATCTACGGTTGCAACAACGAGCTTTAACGCTTTTGTTTCCATAAAATCGTACTAAACTTGGTGAGCGAACCAACAAAGTTCGACAATGTATTTTTAAAACCATAAACAAAGGAAATGAATTTGCGGTTAGCTTTGGATCCTGTTCTTTTTGAGGAACAAATATACACCGTTATTATTCTGCATCATCTCACTGTGTCCTCGGGTCATAGAAACAACTATTATTGGAGCAGACATACTATTTTGTTCAGGCCACAAAATGTTCGATAAAATCGCCATACATCAAGCACTAATGTCCCCAGAAGGCAAAATCCCGATGCACTGGCCCAAGCACTGTTTCTTTAATCTCAATATCAACTTACGAATTATTTGGAATTTTTACATCGTCTCTATAATCATCGTTTTTCAATTTAAACAATTTTTTTTGGGAATGTAAGACTGTTGAGGTTGTTTGACCTACGGTAAGAATAAACTTAAAAAATTTCAATAAAGGGGTTAAATTGTAAAAGTAATCAAAACTATGATTATTATTTATATCTTGTTGGTGAAAGTTCGACAACTTTGAGACATTTTCAGCAATTCAGTAATTGTTCTATTGTATGAATTCATTTTGAAATATTTTTAATAACTTAAGTTACAAATAATTAGTGGTAATTAGAGATAATTAGGTGTTTCGTGGTAAAATATATACTCCGGCAACATTATTTGCACAAATATATCCAAATTGCAAATTTCCTTACTTTTCTTTAGTCAGATACCTTAATTATTATATCTTAATTTCGCAAATACAAAAGTCAATATAAATTAAATTAGAATTTTATTTATTTTCTTTCATATTTTTTTCGTACACAGCTTCAAAACGTGGTGCAATAAATTGTATCTAAAAAAAATCTTGATCCTAGAAAGCGTATGGGTAAGCAGCATATGGAGCAGCAGCTACGTATGGGGTAGCAGCGTATGGGGCGGCATATCCATAGGCAGCATTGTAAGCGTATGGCGCAGAGTATGCAGAAACAACTGGAGCGGCAGAATAAGCAGATACGACTGGAGCAGTGTAGGCGGCAGATACAACTGGGGCGCTGTAAGCAGCAGCGACGAAACCTGGCTTAGCCTTTGGTTCAGGGACAGCTACGGCAAGAGCCAAGAGGGTAGCGAAGATTACCTAACATAAAGAAAAGTTAATACCTTAGAAAATGCAATCTAGAACTGGTGGAATAAAATATACTTACGGCTTTGAACATTTTGTGTGTTTTGTGTTGATCGTTCGTTATCAAACTATGTTTTCTACGGTGGGGTCTTCGATTTTTATACAAATCTACCGCCCAGTGTTTAGTGCATGGTGCAGAGTAGGGACAACTATGAGTTCCATTGCCGAATATGCTAGACACATAGATACATAACAATGCATGTGATTCATTGACCTTGTTAACTTTTGTGTAACTAACCAAAACAACTTCTGTTGACGTTAACGGAATCTTGATAGTGAATAAACTTCAAATGTCATGTGTGTTCTTATTTCAGTGATTTCATGATTACTTTTTTATAGTTGACCATGTGTTTTTCAGGTATTTGTCACCACCGATCTTGTTACGAAGTTTTGTTTTATAAACTTTTGTTCAATATTTTAACTAATTTGGCTTCTTTTACTAGCAGTATAACAGGAAATTATATTTTATTTAATAGTGACATTAGAAGCATATCCTACTATGTCTATTCCATTGACTTTAATAGAGAAGTTAGTTTCACAAATTCGAACAAGGTCAATGAATTAGTTACATTTTTTAGTGTCTATGTCTGCAGCATATGTCTATGACAGTAGAATAAAAATCTAATTACCCCCACTTTGCACTATCCACAAAACAGTAGGATACACTTTCCTATAAAAATCGAAGAACCTACCAGAGAAATCATAGTTTGATTACAAACGATCAATACAAAACACACAAAATGTTCAAAGCCGTAAGTATATTTTATTCCATCAGTTCTAGATTGCAATTTCTAAGATGTTAACTTTCTTTCTCTTAGGTAATCTTCGCTACCCTCTTGGCTCTTGCCGTAGCTGCTCCTGAACCGAAGGCTAAGCCAGGTGTCATTGCCACAGCTTACAGTGCCCCAGTTGTATCTGCCGCTTACACTGCTCCAGTCGTATCTGCTTATTCTGCCGCTCCAGTTGTTTCTGCATACTCTGCGCCATACGCTTACAATGCTGCCTATGGATATGCCGCCCCATACGCTGCTACCCCATACGTAGCTGCTGCTCCATATGCTGCTTACCCATATGCTTTCTAGGATCGTGATTTTTTTAGATACATTTTATTGCACCAGGTTAAGCTATGTACTAAAGAAATCAATAAAAACCTAATTTAATTTAACACTGTTTGTTTAATTAAAAACAAAACGAATTCATATCAATTTATTTAATTAAACGTTATAGATTTTGTTGAAATATCTGATTATTTTCATGTTGAACAACATTATTTTTTTACTATTCAATGGTATTAATTTCATGATAATGTACCATATTCAGATCGCGTTGCTCTTGTCGCCATATTGTTTTGGCTTTGATATAATTAATGAATTGCCTCTGTTTCGTATATAAGGTTGATTTTTTTTCTTAAATACCTGTTTTACATAATATAATTATTTTTAAATGTCACAATTTCAACACATGATTAAAGAATTTTAATTGTTTTTCAATGTTTAACTACGTTTACCTATACACATCTATACCGATACACACGTTGTGTCATTTCAAAACAACCTTTGTTAAACCAAAACAACGGTTGTTTTATATATACGCAATATATATCGTTTATTGAAGAAAATTGTTGTAAATGAATATATTTTACATGGAATGGAAATAACGCATCCAATAAAGAATATTGTTATTTTTTCCAACTAGAGAAGACACCCGGTGTCCCTTCTTAGTCTCTTTCCATCAATATTAGAGCTATTGAACATTTCTACGTCAGGTACATTGACAGTATTATAGCACAATCACTGGTGCTGCATAGACATGTATGCGAGTATATATACCCTCCAGGAGACCTCTCTTACGACGAGAAACTAAAGCGCCATCTATCGGGATCCTTCACATCATTTTCAAAATAACGACTTTCCTAAATCAAAACAATCGTTTTCTTAACGCAATTATTTAGGTAGTTTTATATTAAAGAGAAATTCTTATTATAAGTTGTTGTTATCTTAAAACAAACATATTATGTTAACATGTTATTTTCTTAACATTTGACAACCTTTTTTTGTGTGTACCAAAGGTTTGTTTAAGACATTCATTCTAGCCACCTGAAAGTTGTAATTTTTGACAATATCACAACATTTTTACATTTTGACCAGATCTTTTTCGAAAACTTTGTACCCTGGTAAAAGCTTCTGTGACCGGCTTTGCTTTCTACCAAATTCTATCGAAAACGTCCTTTATACTCTATCCATTCGCAAAATCCATATTCCCTAGGAATGTCAACATTTTTATAAGTTAATTATGATGTTAGACGAATAAAATTTGGAAAAAACGTTACTGGGCCGTAAATTTCATTCTTTAAAATTATCCTGATTTAACATCTGGAACGAAAAATGTGTTGTACTAACTTTAATCGCTGTAAATGATATTTTGAATTATTAACATTACTCCTAATTTCATTAGTATGACATAATTAAGAGAAATCAACAGTTGTAGTCAACCTAGCAGTGCGATTTGAAATATCAGTCATTTCCGGATAAACCGGAAGTCAAACCAATCTGAATTATATCCCAAACATTTCGGGTACACTAACCTAAAGTTTAACTAAAGATTCGAATTGTTTTAATAGGAGGCCACATAAGGGAATAAAAATTGTTATTTGGCCCGGATTAAAAAAAATGCTACCCTCTGTCGCACAATAAGTGTTCGATTGATACATTTTATTTTGTCCCAGGTTAAGTGTCGTATTGCATTTAAATTATTTCAGAAATGGTATGAAATGAAAAAAGATTCAAACAAAACTTATTTGGTTTTAAAATTCCAGCTATATTAATATTACCAATCCAATGGTACCAATTTCACCTAGTAACAGTATTAATCCTAGATCGAGTACCATCCCTGCAACTATTGTAGTGCATTTTTATCAGTTTACTGACTTTATGCGTGTTTTGAGTTGAATCACTTATGAAGAAAATGTGCGATTTGTTAATTTTACTACGTTAAAAAGGAAAAAAAAAACGCGTTCTTATGAGTCTAAATTTAAGGTGATTTAAGCCAGCATTTTTGCTAGTGGATATCAAAATAAACAAACGTCCTATCAACATCATGGATTTGAAAAAATGGCAAATACAGAGTGATTTTTGATTAGTTGTCGGATACAATTCGTAGCAAACGATGATCTATTATTCTAAGCAAATAAAATAAAAATATTTGATTTGAAATATTTCAATAAAACTTTAATGTATTGTTAAATGTTTAAATGAATCAGGATTGAGTAGAACCTAATTCGAACCCTGCAAACAAATACAAATAGCCAAAAACTGTGGATCAGACCGGTAAGGTTTCATCACCAAAATTATTTAAAAAATTTATTGTTATTCCGATTATTAATACAGAAAACACCGAATAAGAAAGAACAAACAATATTAAATTAAATTAGATGTTTATTTTTTTACACAGCTTTAAAACATGGTGCAACAGTTCTATCGACAAAATCACAATCCTAGTAGTGGTATGGGTAGGCAGCGTATGGGGAAGCAGCTACGTATGGGGCGGCAGCGTATGGGGCGGCAGCGTATGGGGCGGCGTATCCATAGGCAGCATTGTAAGCATATGGGGTAGAGTATGCAGAGACAACTGGGGCAGCAGAATAAGCAGATACGACTGGAGCAGTGTATGCGGTAGATACAACTGGGGCGCTGTAAGCAGCAGCGACGAAACCTGGTTTAGCCTTTGGTTCAGGGGCAGCTACGGCAAGAGCCAAGAGGGTAGCGAAGATTACCTAAGAGAAAGAAAAGTTAACATCTCAGAAATTGCAATCTAAAACTGGTGGAATAAGATACACTTACGGCTTTGAACATTTTGAGTGTTTTGTGTTGATCGTTCGTTAACAAACTATGTTTTCTCTGGTGGGTTCTTTGATTTTTATACAAAACTACCGCCTACTGTGGGCCAGTTTAGCACACGGTGGGGATAGTTTAGCCGGATGCAAAGGACAACGCACAAAAAATATGATTTACATGTGTAGATTAGGTATTATGGTCTATTTGTGTGGCGCATGAAATACCAACGGGACACGGATGGAATCAAGTTTTGTAAAGCGGGTTTTCTGAGGTCGTACTCTGAACATGGCTTTGTAATTAGAGAAGTGGCACGTGACAGAAATATGAATTGTTGTCGGTACGGCGAATGACAAATTTTATGCTGAAATGTGTTGCGAGTTTGATGTAACGCTATTAGGTGGATCACGACTCTGCTACGTTTGTGATTATTGATGTTGCGTTGCCTTGCAGTATTTGGTAATTGAGAGTAAGGTTGGACAGGTTACGTTTCAATTGGGCGATGTTTTGTGGTTTGTATGCAAAAGGCACGGTTCTGGGATTTGTTGAAATTAGAAAACGCAATGGACGTGCTGGTTTATATCATCGTTATTAGTTTAAGTGCATTGTTTATTAAAAATAATAGAAACGGTTTGTTTAAAGATGTGAATTTGAAAGCAAATAGCATGATATTTTAATTTTGTACGAGCATGCCGGAAATATTAAAACCTAAACCTATAATTTTAATATCTATTCTATTTAATATTGCAAATGGCGTTATTTAAGTTGAGAGGAAACAAGTCTTTTTTTGTTAACCTGATGAAAAGTTCTTAAAAATTTCTCTTCTTTCATGTCACCGTTTGATGTATGTACTTCTTATTGACATTTAGATGGATGTATTTGTTCCGTATCATCGTCTAAACCAGAGCAGTGGAGTTGTAGTCGAAGTCGGAGCAAATGTACCGACTCCTACCCCATGTTCAAATCTTGTAGAAAAAATCATTATGTTGCTTTAGTGGGCAGTAAACAAATAAAACACTGGACACAAAACACGGACACTGTATAATAAGGTGTATCAAAGGACTGTTTTTTTCGAAATTAAAAATTTCCGGTGGATAAAAAGTTGTCCTAATGTGAAATTAACGTATACAAATAGTTATTTATGTACCAAGGGCATTAAACGGATTTTTATGCCCCGAGGGTGACCTATCGGCCCTCGAGCTTTTTAAGTCGGTCGAGTGTATAAACATCATGTTATATCATTGGTAAATACCAAATTTTAGGTCCTGCAATAGTTTTGTTCCTCCGTTTGACTAATATTAATAAATATTTTACGTAATCAAGTGACATGCGTATCTACTGAGTTGAATAACAATACAAACAATTCGGAGTTGAGTGACAATGCAGACAATTAGTTGTCAACCAGAATAACCTATCGCCAATAAATGACATTGACGATTTAAAATTTACAATTTGAATGTCAAATATTTGATGTATCTGACATAAACCATGCCAACGTTTAATGCCCGCGTGGGCGTTAAGAATCCTCAATGCCCTCGCGGGGATAAAGTAGCTGTTTTCGCCCCGGTATCTAAGATGTAACATGTCACTCTATGATCATGTAGGACATAATAGTTATTTATGTACCAAGGGCATTACACGTATGTTTATGACCCGAGGGTGGCCGTTTAAAAAGCTTTTTAAGTCGCCCGAGGGTATAAACATCAAGTAATGCCCGTGGTACATTCAAAATTTTATGTCCTGCAATGGTTTTGTTCCTCCGTTTGACATACATGCTATACATATTCACAATTATTGAAACTATTTAAACAAATTTATTAAAATTTATTAAATAAAGAAATAGCGTACGTTTTTGAGTTATAAACGTTTTAGAGCAATATATTAAAACCAATTTAGGCAATTATACAAAAAGGTATCTACGAAAAAACTAAATAAACATCTATTGCGACAAAATCAGTGTTATCACGTGTTTAGGTTGTACAGTATTTTTGTTGTTTTGTGTTGCAATTACGTTTTGCTTTGTGCCTTTTTAAACTTAACTTTTTTAAATTTAACACCTCATTAATTCATTATACGAAAATCACCCACTTTAAAACGACACAATTAACTCAGGACATCTAAGCATTCCGATCCATATTCATCAATGCAGATACCACAAAAAACTGTTGCATATTAAACTATCCAACCTGCCAATATGACAAAATAAAACAATGCAATATACAAATTACGTAATCATCGTCACCCATGTAATTATCAGCACTTTTTGTCCTATTTTTTAACCCGGCGAATCCGAAAGACAACCTATATAAACGCGGCATACCTACATCAAATCATAATTCGCTTGCTCGAGTTTCACGAATCACTAAATCAAGATGTTCAAACTGGTGAGTACTTATATTCGTTAATTCTTTATAATGCATTGTTCATATTTAAAAATATGTTATCAAAAAATCTATTTATATACGTGTAGTTGATCTTCGTCGCATGCCTTTTGGGCTTTGCCTTCGCTGCAGCAAAACCATTGACAGTCGCTTATAACGCACCAGTGCCATCTACATATTATACAGCCTACTCAGGACTCAGCCCAGTTGCATCAGCCTACTATGGAAACTATGGATATGCGGCTGCACCTTATGCATATTACTAAATCTTGATTATCTTATAAATATTGGATTCTCTACGATTTCGAACTTTTATATACTGCTTTTTATCTTTGTTTTAAAAACTTCTTCATATTCCGTTTGCATAAATAAAATTTGTTTATAATTACTAAATGTTTTTGTTAGATCCTGTTGCCTATTGAATCAAACATGTAAATTATAATATAATTTTAGTACACATCTAATAATAGTGCGTCCGAAACGTGGCATTTAGTCTAAGGCCAGCACCAAGTATGCGGTACGACCTGTCACATTAAAATAATAACCCGATGTAAATCTTTTTTTGTTTTCAACGCTGTGTCGCGATTACAAGCTCGGTACTACGGAAACCAACCGATCCAGTTATCCCCACTTGCCACCATGCATCCACCAAACCGTAGGACGAATATTTGTATAAAAATCCACCGCTTCTGTAACCAGAGCATAGTTTGATACCAGACAATCAAATCACAAACAACCAAAATGTTCAAAGCCGTAAGTATAACTAAATCCCACACGTTTTAATTTCATAATTCGATTTAGTCAATTCAGTAAAACTAACAATCGGACCTATTAGAAATAATATATGAAATAAAAGCTTCCTTTTTGTTTATCTTCTAGGTAATCTTCGCTGCTCTCTTGGCTCTTGCCGTAGCTGATCCAGAACCAAAAGCTAAGCCAGGTTTCATCGCTGCTGCCTACTCCGCTCCAGTTGTATCTGCCGCGTATTCTGCTCCAGTTGTGTCTGCCTATTCTGCTGGTGTACCAGTCGTCTCCGCTTATTCTTCTCCATATGCTTACCGTTCTGCCTATGGATACGCCGCACCATACGCCGCCCCATACGCCGCACCATACGCTGCCGCACCATACACCGCCTACAACGGTTATGCTTCCCCATACGTCTTCTAAATCTGGATTGATGATGAGCCATAGATAAAATTACGCAATATACTTTTTTGGACTTTTTGTTTGACGAAAATCAGGATAGATGTTAATAAAGGATTAATTTAATTGTATTTTGTTGCTTGATTGGATTGAATCTTTATGTTAAGCCATATTTTAATGTTAAACAAATTCTTGACAGTTGGTGTCTATGATGGTAGGTAGTGATCAGGAGCACCAGCATGAACAAGTACGGTCGAGGTATAAACAATACAAAATGGTATATTGCAGTATAACGAACAAAATAATGATTTTAAATACAATATCGCAAATGGTAGTCACATACAGTTTAAAGAACAACAGTTCTTCACATAGAAAGTTATACGGTGAAGATATGCATGTTGACATCAAAAGGAAACGGTACATAAAGGGTGTCTCTTATTGACATTACTACTCATATATTGTTGTAACAATATTAGCTTAAAGTTGAAAAAAAAAACAATTAGACATAATATGTTTAAAAGCACTAGTCAAACGCACACTGGAACTTGGCTATGTTCACCACATGGGATATGTAATAGAATAAAATCCAATGGATGGTGATTTATTATTACAGTTAATTAATATCAGATATCTATCTTGCGAGATATTTGTTTCCGATATCCTTTTTTATAACCTTTAAAGAATGGGACGTCAGAATTATAAATTCGCGGAAAACTAAGATGTATCCTTGTATCTTTTGTTTCCATATAACTCAAAAACTGCCCAACAAATTTGGTTGGACTTTCACCCTAAAATTCTTTGTATTTTAGGGAATATTATTATTATCACCCTATTTTTTATACCATTGTTTTTTTTATCTTTTTTTACCTTTTTACGCCATTACGTTACCTCTATGAATTGACGCAACACACTTTATTAACAACTATTTCAATCCACAACGGTACTGAACAAATATAATTATACGATAGAATTATGGAGGTAGGCGTAAATTAAAGCTCGAACGGTGAGCTTAAATAATATTTCTAACAAAATTAGAAAATCTTCCAATATGTCAAACGTATAGCGCATTAAGTCTTTCTTTTCAGCTTATCCTCAGACATCTATTACTTACATTACATTTCGGAAAATTAGCTTAAAATACTAAATTAGAAACACGAACAAATAATTCTTCCTGATAGAATTATGTAAATAGGATGAAATGAAAACTTGAACAGAAACTCGAATTGTTTCTGACGCCGTGGAGCACCATGGAAAAACCTGTGAAGAAGTATTCCTTAAATGTCAAACCCCTTCACAGTGTCGACACAATGTTTTCGCGTCAACAAAATTCAGACTTATATATCACTATATTTGGAGAATTGTACTACGTTGTATTACTTTTTATAGAGAATCAAATTGTTAAATGTAGTTTTGGTTGCCATATTACTGTTCTAAAAAAATTTACTGAAATAATATGTCACACCGCCTGTAACTAAGGTATTTTCAGACGGCATTTGTTGTTCTGAAATAAATAATTAGGTTCACTATATTTACCTTTGTGTAAAATTTCAAAACTTTGATATATGAAATCGCTTGTTCCTGTTGTATTAGATAGAGAATAATAATGAATCCTTATTTCCTTACTCAGATTTTGTTATACTCATCACATCATCCCGAAGTAAGGTCACTAGGATACTGATTTTTATTTCGACAAACGTTTCTGAAGATCACCAAACAATTACAACATTAAAACAACTAAATACAATTAAATTAATCCTTTATTAACATCTGTCAAACAAAAAGTCCAAAAAAGTATATTACACAATTTTATCTATGGCTCATCATCAATCCAGATTTAGAAGATGTATGGGGAAGCATAACCACTGTAGGCGGTGTATGGAGCTGCAGCGTATGGAGCGGCGTATGGGGCGGCGTATCCATAGGCAGAACGGTAAGCATATGGAGAAGAATAAGCGGAGACAACTGGAGCACCAGCAGAATAGGCAGACAGAACTGGAGCAGAATAAGCAGCAGATACAACTGGAGCGGAGTAAGCAGCAGCGACGAAACCTGGCTTAGCTTTTGGTTCTGGGTCAGCTACGGCAAGAGCCAAGAGAGCAGCGAAGATTACCTAGAAGTAAAACAAAAATTAAGCGTTCATTTCAAATATTATTTCTAATGGTTTCGATTAACAGATGTATTTAATTGATTACACCGAACGATATCATTAAAATGTGTAGGAGTTAGTTATACTTACGGCTTTGAACATTTTGGGTGTTTGTGATTTGATTGTCTGGTATCAAAGTATGCTCTGGTAGCAGAAACGGTTGATTTATATACTCATTTTCGACCTACGGTTATGTAGATCAATGGCGAAAAGTGGGGATACCTTGATCGCTTGGGTTTAGTGGTACCGGGCTTGTGTTCGTAGTTTGGCAGTGGAAAAGAATTATTGGCATCCTGATATTTGGTGATACGAATAAAAATGAGCATACACCTTATAGAAAAGTTATAAAAAAATTGAATAAGGTCAATTTTTGGTTGCAACTGTGATAATACTGTCATTACTTGAAAGTAATGATGGAATTATATTATATTGAAGGACTAAGGACACAATTTTGATCGAATGATGCCGACCAATTGCCTAAGATTTACACACTAATGGCATGTTTTTGTGGGATAATATAGATTAAGATATTATTATTTTAGCCCGTTCTAAAGTTTACTCAAGCTTTGCTTTAAAAAAACTATTCGATATCGATTCTTTAACACTTATTTTCTCGATAACCGGGTTTGGATATGATTCATACTTGCAAATTGGCAAGGTTAGGTACTCCTAAAGATTTGTTAGATTAGCATCATGTTCACAAGTGCGACTTGTGACATTAAACTAATAACCCGTCGTAAATCAGTCATTTCCAATTCTCTCTCGCGAATACTAACTCGGCACCTAGGAAACTAACCGATCCAGTTATCCCCACTTGTCGCCATGATCCTACACAATCGTAGATCGAAAAATGTATAAAAATCCACCACTTCTGTTACCAGAGCATAGTTTGATACCAGACAATCAAATCACAAACAACCAAAATGTTCAAAGCCGTAAGTATAACTAAATCCCACACGTTTTAATTTCATAGTTCGATTTAGTCAATTGATTAAAACTAATAATCGGACCTATTAGAAATAATATTTGAAATAAAAGCTTCCTTTTTGTTTATCTTCTAGGTAATCTTCGCTGCTCTTTTGGCTCTTGCCGTAGCTGATCCAGAACCAAAAGCTAAGCCAGGCTTCATCGCTGCTGCCTACTCCGCTCCAGTTGTATCTGCCGCTTATTCTGCTCCAGTTGTGTCTGCCTATTCTGCTGGTGCTCCAGTTGTCTCCGCTTATTCTTCTCCATATGCTTACCGTTCTGCCTATGGATACGCCGCCTCATACGCCGCCCCATATGCCGCACCATACGCTGCCGCTCCATACACCGCCTACAACGGTTATGCTTCCCCATACGTCTTCTAAATCTGGATTGATGATGAACCATAGATAAAATTGTGTAATATACTTTTTTGGACTTTTTGTTTGACGAAAATCAAGATAGATGTTAATAAAGGATTAATTTAATTGTATTTTGTTGTTTGGTTGGATTGAATCGTTATGTTAAGCCATATTTTATTGTTAAACAAATTCTTGGCAATAGGTATCTTAGATGGTAGTGCTCAGGACAATGCATGTTAACAAGAAGTTTGTTCCGTTTCTCTTTTTACTAAACCTTAAACGAATGAGGCTCAGAATTATACATTCGCGAAAACAAAGAAGATGTATCCATCTTATATATTTTGTTTCCATATAACTGAAAACTGCCCAACAAAATTTAATTGGACTTCCACTCTGAAATTCTTTGTATTTTAGAGAATATTCAAGAAAATGAAAACAATTATTTTTGATAGCTTTTGAGCTATACCCCTGGAAATATTCACAATGGAATATTAGATTTTTCATTATTACCTTTACTGAAATACGTTTGCATTTCAGTATTGTTAAACCATTACGGGCTTATGTAACCTCTATGAAGTGAGCAGTACCTTTTTATTAACAACTTGTTTTATTTAAAAAGGCACTCAATAAATATAATTATTTGATGAAATTATGAAAACTAAATTAAACCTTGAACCATGAGCTTAAATAAAATTACACTTAAGTAAATTAGAAAATCTTACGGTTTGCTAAACTTATCGCGCATAAAGTCTGTCATTGCGGCCAATCCTCAGAGGTCTATTACTTACATCACATTTTTGATAAATTGCTTAGAATAACAAAAGAAAAGCACAAGTAAATGACTCTTCCTGATAGAATTATGTAAATAGGATGAAATAAAAACTAGAACTGGAATTCGAATTATTTCTGAAGCCGTGAAGCAAAACACTATGGAATAACCTGTGGTGAAGTATTGCTTAAGTGCCAAAAGTGATAAAATTATCAAGAACGCGTCCGGTTAAGAAGCTACGCTAAACCACTTCACACAGTCGCGTCGTGAAATTTTTTTTCGTGTCAACAAATTTCAGTCTTATATATCACTATATTTGGACAATTGTACCACGTTGTGTTAGTTTTTATGGAGAATCAAATTGTTAATTGTACTTTTGGTTGCCATATTGCTGTTCTACAAAAAATTTATTGAAATAATTCGCCTCACAGTCTGTAACTAAAGTATTTTTAGACTGCATTTGTTGTTCTGAAACAAATAAGTAGGTCCTCTACCTCTACCATTCTATCAAATTTCCAAGCTTTGATACATGAAATCGCTTGTTCCTGTTGTATTAGATAGAGAATAATAATGAAACTATATGTTCTTACTCAGCTTATATAATACTCATGACATCCTACCGAAATAAGGTCATTACGATACTGATTTTGATTTCCACAATCATTTCCCAAGATGACCAAACAAGTATAACATTTAAACAACTAAATACATCATAAATAATCCTTTATTAACATCTATCCTGATTTTCGTCAAACAAAAAGTCCAAAAATGTATATTGCGCAATTTCATCTATGGCACATCATCAATCCAAATTTAGAAGACGTATGGGGAAGCATAACCACTGTAGGCGGTGTATGGAGCTGCGGCGTATGGAGCGGCGTATGGGGCGGCGTATCCATAGGCAGAACGGTAAGCATATGGAGCGGAATACGCAGATACAACTGGAGCACCAGCAGAATAGGCAGACACAAATGGAGCAGAATAAGCGGCAGATACAACTGGAGCGGAGTAAGCAGCAGCGATGAAACCTGGCTTAGCTTTTGGTTCTGGGTCAGCTACGGCAAGAGCCAAGAGAGCAGCGAAGATTACCTAGAAGGTAAACAAAAATTACGGGTTTATTTCAAATATTATTTCTAATGGTTTGGATTATTAGATGTATTCACTTGATTAAACCGAACTATATCATTAAAACGTGTAAGATTTAGTTATACTTACGGCTTTGAACATTTTGGGTGTTTGTGATTTGATTGTCTGGTATCAAACTATGCTCTGGTAGCAGAAACGTTTGATTTATATACTCATTTTCGATCTACGGTTGTGTAGAACAATGGCGACAAGTGGGGATACCTTGATCGCTTGGGTTTAGTGGTACCGGGCATGTGTTCGTAGTTTGGCAGTAGAAAAGAATTATTGACATCCTGATATTTGGTGATACGAATAAAAATGAGCATACACCTTATAGAAAAGTTATAAAAAAATTGAATAAGGTCAATTTTTGGTTGCAACTGTGATAATACTGTCATTACTTGAAAGTAATGATGGAATTATATTATATTGAAGGACTCAGGACACCATTTTGATCGAATGATGCCGACCAATTGCCTAAGATTTATACACTAATGGCATTTTTTTGTGGGATAATATAGATTAAGATATTATTATTTTAGCCCGTACTAAAGTTTACTCAAGCTTTGCTTAAAAAATCTATTTGATATCGGTTCTTTAACACTTATTTTCTCGATAACCGGGTTTGGATATGATTCATACTTGGAAATTGGCAAGGTTAGGTACTCCTAAAGATTTCTTAGATTAGCATCATGTTCACAAGTGCGACTTGTGACATTAAACTAATAACCCGTCGTAAATCAGTCATTTCCAATTCACTCTCGCGAATACTAACTCGGTACCTAGGAAACTAACCGATCCAGTTATCCCCACTTGTCGCCATGATCCTACACAATCGTAGATCGAAAAATGTATAAAAATCCACCGCTTCTGTTACCAGAGCATAGTTTGATACCAGACAATCAAATCACAAACAACCAAAATGTTCAAAGCCGTAAGTATAACTAAATCCCACACGTTTTAATTTCATAGTTCGGTTTAGTCAATTCATTACAACTAATAATCGGACTTATTAGAAATAATATTTGAAATAAAAGCTTACTTTTTGTTTATCTTCTAGGTAATCTTCGCTGCTCTCTTGGCTCTTGCCGTAGCTGACCCAGAACCAAAAGCTAAGCCAGGTTTCATCGCTGCTGCTTACTCCGCACCAGTTGTATCTGCCGCTTATTCTGCTCCAGTTGTGTCTGCCTATTCTGCTGGTGCTCCAGTTGTCTCCGCTTATTCTTCTCCATATGCTTACCGTTCTGCCTATGGATACGCCGCCCCATACGCCGCACCATACGCTGCCGCACCATACACCGCCTACAACGGTTATGCTTCCCCATACGTCTTCTAAATCTGGATTGATGATGAACCATAGATAAAATTGTGTAATATACTTTTTTTGGACTTTTTGTTTGACGAAAATCAAGATAGATGTTAATAAAGGATTAATTTAATTGTATTTTGTTGTTTGGTTGGATTGAATCGTTATGTTAAGCCATATTTTATAGTTAAACAAATTCTTTACAATAGGTATCTATGATGGTAGTGCTCAGGACAATGCATGTTAACAAGAAGTTTGTTCCGTTTTTCTTTTTACTAAACCTTAAACGAATGAGGCTCAGAATTATACATTCGCGAAAACAAAGAAGATGTATCCATCTTATATATTTTGTTTCCATATAACTGAAAACTGCCCAACAAAATTTAATTGGACTTCCACTCTGAAATTCTTTGTATTTTAGAGAATATTCAAGAAAATGAAAACAATTATTTTTGATAGCTTTTGAGCTATACCCCTGGAAATATTCACAATGGAATATTAGATTTTTCATTATTACCTTTACTGAAATACGTTTGCATTTCAGTATTGTTAAACCATTACGGGCTTATGTAACCTCTATGAAGTGAGCAGTACCTTTTTATTAACAACTTGTTTTATTAAATGACTCTTCCTGATAGAATTATGTAAATAGGATGAAATGAAAACTAGAACTGGAATTCGAATTGTTTCTGAAGTCGTGAAGCAAAACACTATGGAATAACCTGTTGTGAATTATTGCTTAAATGCCAAACGTGATAAAATTATCAAGAACGCGTCCGGTTAAGAAGCTACGCTAAACCACTTCACACTGTCGCGTCGTGAAAATGTTTTTCGTGTCAACAAATTTCAGTCTTATATATCACTATATTTGGACAATTGTACCACGTTGTATTAGTTTTTATGGAGAATCAAATTGTTAATTGTACTTTTGGTTGCCATATTGCTGTTCTACAAAAAATTTATTGAAATAATTCGCCTCACAGTCTGTAACTAAAGTATTTTTAGACTGCGTTTGTTGTTCTGAAACAACAAAGTAGATCCTCTACATTTACCATTCTACTAAATTTCCAAGCTTTGATACATGAAATCGCTTGTTCCTGTTGTATGAGATAGAGAATAATAATGAAACTATATTTTCTTACTCAGCTTTTATAATACTCATGACATCCTACCGAAATAAGGTCATTACGATACTGATTTTGATTTCCACAATCATTTCCCAAGATGACCAAACAAGTATAACATTTAAACAACTAAATACATCATAAATAATCCTT
The DNA here is from genome assembly GCA_964023965.1 of Melinopterus prodromus. NCBI lineage: Eukaryota > Metazoa > Arthropoda > Insecta > Coleoptera > Scarabaeidae > Melinopterus > Melinopterus prodromus. The sequence goes on along the minus strand of OZ030390.1, from coordinate 11,579,766 downwards.
TATTGACATCTATCCTGATTTTCGTCAAACAAAAAGTCCAAAAATGTATATTGCGCAATTTCATCTATGGCACATCATCAATCCAAATTTAGAAGACGTATGGGGAAGCATAACCACTGTAGGCGGTGTATGGAGCTGCGGCGTATGGAGCGGCGTATGGGGCGGCGTATCCATAGGCAGAACGGTAAGCATATGGAGCGGAATACGCAGATACAACTGGAGCACCAGCAGAATAGGCAGACACAACTGGAGCAGAATAAGCGGCAGATACAACTGGAGCGGAGTAAGCAGCAGCGATGAAACCTGGCTTAGCTTTTGGTTCTGGGTCAGCTACGGCAAGAGCCAAGAGAGCAGCGAAGATTACCTAGACGATAAACAAAAATAATGCGTTTATTTCAAATATTATTTCTAATGGTTTGGACTATTAGATGTATTCACTTGATGAAACCGAACTATATCATTAAAACGTGTAGGAGTTAGTTATACTTACGGCTTTGAACATTTTGAGTGTTTGTGATTTGATTGTCTGGTATCAAACTATGCTCTGGTAGCAGAAGCAGTTGATTTATATACTCATTTTCGACCTACGGTTGTGTAGAACAACGGCGACAAGTGGGGATACCTTGATCGCTTGGGTTTAGTGGTACCGGGCATGTGTTCGTAGTTTGGCAGTGGAAAAGAATTATTGACATCCTGATATTTGGTGATACGAATAAAAATGAGCATACACCTTATAGAAAAGTTATAAAAAAATTGAATAAGGTCAATTTTTGGTTGCAACTGTGATAATACTGTCATTACTTGAAAGTAATGATGGAATTATATTATATTGAAGGACTCAGGACACCATTTTGATCGAATGATGCCGACCAATTGCCTAAGATTTATACACTAATGGCATTTTTTTGTGGGATAATATAGATTAAGATATTATTATTTTAGCCCGTACTAAAGTTTACTCAAGCTTTGCTTAAAAAATCTATTTGATATCGGTTCTTTAACACTTATTTTCTCGATAACCGGGTTTGGATATGATTCATACTTGGAAATTGGCAAGGTTAGGTACTCCTAAAGATTTGTTAGATTAGCATCATGTTCACAAGTGCGACTTGTGACATTAAACTAATAACCCGTCGTAAATCAGTCATTTCCAATTCACTCTCGCGAATACTAACTCGGTACCTAGGAAACTAACCGATCCAGTTATCCCCACTTGTCGCCATGATCCTACACAATCGTAGATCGAAAAATGTATAAAAATCCACCGCTTCTGTTACCAGAGCATAGTTTGATACCAGACAATCAAATCACAAACAACCAAAATGTTCAAAGCCGTAAGTATAACTAAATCCCACACGTTTTAATTTCATAGTTCGATTTAGTCAATTCATTACAACTAATAATCGGACCTATTAGGAATAATATTTGAAATAAAGGCTTCCTTTGTTTATCTTCTAGGTAATCTTCGCTGCTCTCTTGGCTCTTGCCGTAGCTGATCCAGAACCAAAAGCTAAGCCAGGTTTCATCGCTGCTGCCTACTCCGCTCCAGTTGTATCTGCCGCTTATTCTGCTCCAGTTGTGTCTGCCTATTCTGCTGGTGCTCCAGTTGTCTCCGCTTATTCTTCTCCATATGCTTACCGTTCTGCCCATGGATACGCCGCCCCATACGCTGCTCCATACGCTGCTGCTCCATACACCGCCTACAGTGGTTATGCTTCCCCATACGTCTTCTAAATCTGGATTGATGATAAGCCATAGATAAAATTGCGCAATATGCTCTTTTGGTCTTTTTGTTGGATAAAAATCAGGATAGATGTTAATAAAGGATTAATTTAATTGAATGTTGACTTTTTATTGCTAGAACAAAACCATCTACAAAGAGTAAAGCAAATCAAAATGAAAATTGATTATTGTAAAATATTATTAATTTTGGTAACTTGAACATTTTATTAAAATTCTTCGAAATAAAATTCAACTACATATTCCGAAATAACAAAATGATAAGTGTTTTGATCTGGCTATTCCTGGAGTGACCTAGTTTAATAACTATTGTTACACAATTTTCTTGATCATCCGATGAACTAGTTAATTGCGTCGGCGTATGCAAAGACTAAAACATAATAGAGCTGCTGAACTCTACTAGAGAACTTTTCACATTAGCGGTATTAAGTCAACACGGCGATTATGTGCAATTTAAAATCAACAGCGGGGCAAACAGAACTGACCTACAGTCTGCACGTCGCAGTAAACCCAGACATAGTTGATGCGTGGAGAATCAATAACTTTGTCTGTTATTCCGACGACATTGCAGTCTCATATTTTTCCAGTTCAATTGTGCACTTATCGCGATTCTATATGTGTGATGGATGTGCTTTTTGCCTTTGAAATGTCATGATCGAGCGAGCACTGGTCGACTGGAAAATATTGTTGTTAATGGATATATGTGGAATACTGTTGGTATTAGATTACATTTTTAACTTCTTTGTATCGCAAAATTGTTGAAAATGACCCAAGTTAGCGTATACCTAAATTAAGGGAATTGCTAAGAAAACACATAAGATTTTTATATTGGTTTATTATTGTAAATTTAATTGAATCTAATGACAAATGTTGATAAATATTATACAGTAATACAATTCATACTGAATTAATATACTGCGTACATAACTACTTAGGAGTATTATTTTACAACAACAGATTCAAATTTACCAATAGAATTAAAATTAGTTATGGTGCATTTCTTCGGTAATAGAACATCAAATTCATGGTCTAGAACACTGAAAATAAACATAACAATGCAATACAATTATATTATTCTTTGGTTTCAATGACAGCAAGCAACAGCAAACAACAAAAGAAAATAGGAAGAGAAAACAGAACACTCACCTTTCGCCACTACAATAATGTCTATTCTGCCATGCCAGATAAAGGAGATAACACAATAAATATAACATGCCAAATAATATGGCGGAGTATATGAGATGGATTATCGTCCAGATTGCTATTTCAAAATACTCCGTGGCTATTATATCCATATTTGGTTTGTGCGGATGTCACAACTTAAGTGATGCTTGAAATTACTAGGAAGTCGTACGAAATGCATATAGTTGTTATCGGCTCTGCTTATATTAATCTTTTGTTTACTTGTTCTATCCGTTCTTGCTGTAACGACTTTTTAATTTATTTGCGGATTTGAATGTACGATCTGTCATAATCAGTATTTAAGAATCATCGGTACGGAATGTAAAGATGGTAAGATTGTTGTGCGAATTGGTTTTAATGGTGGTCCAATTTCATTATTTACTTCATTGCACCGTTATATTACTTCTGTAGTTTACATTTACTACTCGTGATTTTTACAAAATTCACATTGGTAACTTAATGAAGTAACTTCTATAAATTATTAAATTAGTATTGTTATTAATTTTGTTATTACTAAGATCTTATCTTTTTAATGTATGTACACATACTTCTTTTTCAATATTAAAACATTTGAGACATTTGTGTTGTTTTCTTAACACAACAAAAAGTTAACAAACGTTGATTTAATAAGTTGAATTAGTATAAATGGTTATTTAAATGTTGACAGACCAGTACAAGTTATCGTTTAAATATATTTTGAATATACTATGTTCATTTTATGTAAATTTGCAACCGTACCTTTTTCAAATATAATATTTGAAGTTTTTTTAATTTTTTAAGATTTATTCTAGAAATTTTATAGGAATGTTTAAAATGATTTTAAATACTAGTTTGGTAAATCGTTCTTTAGCAATTAATTAAAATTAGTCAAAATCGCCGGAACACCCAAACAAAAGCTTTTAGGTTTAAATAAGTTCTCGTTTAAATATAAAGGATAATAATAATTATAATTATAATACTATAATTGATATAATAATTGATAATAACTCAAAAATGATGCATTTTATAAGAAAAAAAGAACCCCAACAAAAAATCTTAGAATTAATACTAGAATTAAATTTTTTTTAAATCATACAGGATATCCTATTTGAAAAGGGAACTGTGTATATTAAAAATATATTTAAACGATAGCTTGTTTAAAACTAATATAGTTTTGTGTGAAATAGTTTTTAGTTTTTTTTACGGTTGGAGAATTATTTAGTTGTTCTGGTACTTTTGACTGATCCTGTATGTATGTTTCCAGACGAACCTATCCATAAGTAGCTCTACTGGATTAAATCTTGTATTTCGCGAAAAAAGGTAATTCTTCATAAAGAGTGTTGGATGTCCTCAAAATTCCACACCCATGGACAGAATATTGACTTAATATACAGGATGGTTGCCAAATTAGAAATTGTTAAATTTGCTCAAAAGATAATTATGTGTATATTATAATGAATTGTCAAATGTCATAGGAAAAAAATATTTATCGTTTGATCTTAAGTCAACAAAATATGACAATTGCACTTGATAATTTACTATTGCTAGTGTTTTGTCCAAAAAACAAATGTGCTTTAAAAAAATTGGAATTAGAAATCTTTTGTCAGATTTGTTTAGTAACAAATCTGACAAATGTTTACCCAAGAACTTTTACGTGGTTGTGTTATTTTTTTACAATAAAAAATTTCACATGCAAAATATGAATTACAATACTTATTTTTAGGGCATGTTATTTTAGTAATTTATAGTTGAATTATATACATATATTCACTCCGTATGTTAAAAGAAAACACAATTTTTACTAACACTATTTATAATTTATTTAAAATTAGAAGCTACAAAAATGTACAATATACAATAAATTATATTATTAAGTTAAACAAACTTTTGTCAAACCTTTGCAAAAAATAATTACAAATTATCCATTGCTACTAAATCGTTTCTATTATTGTATTCGAATTGCAATCAGCAGATGAATTGGTCGGTGAACCGCTGTCGTATTCTCCACTAAACAAAATAGAAACAAAAATAAATGCTAATAATTTAGAGTTATAATTATTAATTTAATCGATTGCGCTAGACAATAAGGAGCACTTACCCAGAACAATTGCACAATGTATTATTCCTGCATGCATTCAACAAGTAATATCCCAGTATAAATATGATCACAAATATTACCGTCGTGTATATTAAATGTACGAATAACCACACAGCAAGTTGAACATTTTCCAAACCCATAAACTCCATTTTGGTAAATTTAAAATACTATAAATCACAGCTCTGGAAAGTAAAGTTGTGACTTGTGATGTTCAAAATTGTTTGAAATGTATTAGCACTATGCCAAAGGTTTTATGTTGTGTCTTACTCAGGGTTATGTTAATATGTTCAAATAAAGACCATTTAATTGTAATTTAATTTAAAACTAGGTATATACGACAGACTCAATAGCACTAATTGGCCTGCACTTAAAGCTAATTAAGGTTGAAGGGTTTGTGGAGCAAATAAACATGAATAATATTGATTTGATTGTAAGCGGTTAGTTTTAATTAATTTCTAATTTTAAATTGTATTGTATATTCTTGATAATTTTTTCCTCTCATCAGTCATCATCACTATCAAACATCATAAAACACCAACATTTCCATCCATTCCGAAAATAATCCGTAATTATTCGATGTAAAGAAGCAAATTTAATAGCATAATAAGAGCAAAATAAAGCGCGTCATGCTGGCGATCTCGTCTCTCATGTGCAATAAGTAAAAGTATTTTCTTCAATTAAACGAGTTTGCCGGCAAAGTAACTTGAACTTGGCATTGGCAACCTGATTTGGTCCTTTGTTATACGGTGAATTCTCTACGTACTTAGACGTTGAAAATAAGGGCAAAACGAATCGAAAATTTTGCTATATAAACCGATTTCTGAGAGAGGGTTGGTATAGTCACTTTGTGAATCAGCAGCGAGCAAACTATAATAACCATGTTCAAAGCCGTAAGTTTATTAATATTTTTTTAGTGGTGTTTCCTATGAGATTATATTATTCTATTGTCAGTGGGTATTTTTGTAATGCATTGGGGAATAGACTATACTTGTAATACTTGTGATATCTAAAACCACAAATAGTTCAATTCATTTTTCATTAAGTTGGTATTTTAATGATAATTTCCTTGGGTAATACAGAAAATGTAGTTTAAAGAGACTAATATTTTGTTATATTTTATCTATGGATGCATTCTAATGCCTGCTGATTGAATTTTATTTTCTTCTTGTTTATTTAATGGGCTTGAGAGGTTTTGAAATACTAGTGCGATTTTTTATTAGTAAGTTTTTGACGTTAAAGTTGTTTTTTTACAAAAAAAAAAAAACAAAAACAACACGTCATCTCGTACTCTTTGTTCAATAAGTAATTACCGAAGATTTTGACAAATATCATTTTCTCTGTTTTTTCAATATATTTCGAAATAACGTTTTCTCTCTTGGCATGTACAATAAATGAACTTAAGCAAACGTCCATCTTTGCCGGAATTATTTATATCATATAAAACAGTTGAAAAAGTTACATTTATACCATTAGTCTCTTGGCAAAAATCTCAGTGATAAACAAATTTGTCAAATATTTTTTTATCAAATAGAAACATCGAAAACGATAACGCAATTCATATATTATTTAAAGAACCTAAACGAATACTGTTTAAATTTTAAAGGCACTGTATGCCTAACTCAGTCTTAGAGAAAACCAAAAACAGTCCAACATATTATTATAATTGCTCTCGGAACAATGAAACCAACTTGAATGGCTGTAGTGGAGATAGTTTTCGATTTATCAATTTAAGTTAGTACCTAAAATAAGAAAAATTCTAGTAATCCGTATAACAGGATTCTACATTTTCCTTTACTAATAAATATAATCGCTTATATAAACGTTTTCCAGATAATTAATTGATTTTAAAATGCTTACTAATCGCATCTATAAATACAATAAATATGAAGTCATTAACACAGGAAGCATGTTTATTTTTCAATTATAACCCATTTTAAGCATTTAACTACAATTAATTGTTTTTTAACCCTAATTTTTACCCTAATTTAAACCCTAATAGCGAGATATAATTTTATTATGTTTTTGGCACGCAAAACAACAAATGAATTGATTTAATTATTTTTTCTGTCCTTCCAAAAAGCAGAGTATACTTTTTTCAGAACTTTTTTAATTCAATTAGATTAAAACAAGTTAAAATTTACCTTTGTCCTTTAAAATATTGCCAAATGCCTTGTATGTATTTATACAGGTTGCCTACTTTTATGCTAATAAATTACAAAAATAAAATATTTTTCTTCTTTGCGTTCGTTATAAACTCATAACTAAACCGCTGTCGGTGTCGTAATGAAAAAACTAGAGCACTAGCTATTAGGTAACTTCTGCTTTTCCAAGATTGGTAATATTGATGCGAAAAATCTAATAATGCTGACATCGCAATTGCTGTTGGATTACCTCAATCGTACTTGTCAGTTTTACCACAACTATTGAACTGTTTAAAACTGTTGAAGATAAAACAGCCTTAATTTACGAAATTTATGTAATATTAATGTCGCAAAGTAGAAAAAATTGTATATAACATTTGTTTTAAACGCACTCGTTGCATTTTTCTTTTTGCAAACAACTCGTGCGACTATTTTTGTCTTATAAAACGTATATAATATCCTATATAAAGTTCATATCGTTTTAATTAGAAATAAGAATGTTTAAATGTTAAAACTGTCAGTTTATTGTTATCAGAAAGATAGATATATAAATCATTTATCATATTTAGACATCAATCGCAAAATATTCGCAAAACAAACCGATTAAGATTTTTGAGTTTTTTAGAAATTCTACGCTGAAAGTCTTCTGACAACATAAATGTATTTCTTTTTCATTCTTTAATCCGCATTTTTTTGTTTTAAGTAAAATTATCTTATAAACAATAAGCCAATAGAAAAAAACTGTATGAAATATACGATGTATTATATCATTTTTCACTAAAAAATACCACTAAAACTGGTCAAATTCGATCGCCCTATGTTTGAAATGTGTCTGTTTCTGTTTACAGTTTATCATCGCCGCCATCTTGGCTTTTGCTCTCGCATCTCCGGTGCCAGAACCGAAACCGAAACCAACCGATACTTACATCAATTATTTGCCAGCAGTTGCACCAGTACACACCCTCTATCACACCGCCTATCCAGCAATACAACCCAGCTTTTATAATTATCAACTACACTATGCACCATATCCATTCTACGAGCGTCAGTACCTAGGTTAACGGAACGGAAAACAAATTAACGACTTCAATTAATTCAAACGGCTAGACCATTCGATCTGAAAATTTTAACCTACTTGTGTCAAATTTGTGAAATGCGAAATAAAATTTATGTAATAATTATAATATATCTGTGTATTATTTATGATGAACGTATTGGTTATGTTTTTGGTACTGCTTGATCATGCATGACTTTTTATTTATTAATAATGTTGACTGTTAACAATAATGATGAATACCTGTAAGTGAATCCAAATACTCCAAATATTTTCAACAATCTTTTTGCAATTCTAGTTCCTTCAAATTCATTAAAAATTTAAACGATATTGTGCATAACATGTTTTTCCCAAGTCTAGAGGAAAGCAATTAATTCGCCGATAAAAGCTAACGGTAATTAGAAGTTAATGAAAGAAGGAAATGTGCTACCCTTTACTAATAAACAGAAAACTCTAGAAATAATTTTTATTTGGTATCGAACAATTAATAATTTTCTTTATAATACTTATTAATGTGTTGTGTTTATAGTTGTTATTAGAAGCCATGGGCAGAGATCTCTATTGGCGGGATTTTGTAAATTTAAAGGTCGAATTCTATTGAAGTAAGGTAAGCGTCCCAAACTCAGATACTGTCCTAAATTTCAATGTATTTCTGTTTAATTGGATAAAATAAAATTATTATTGATTTAAATGGGAACATATAATATCTGATTACTATTTATTTATTGATTTTTTTCGTGTCGACTTTTATCAGGAGCTTTCCTAAATGGATACTAAAATGCCAATAATTTTTAGTTACTTTGATTGTCCTGCTTTTTTTGTTGATTTTCTCTGTATTGCTTCAAATCTAATATCATGTTTATTTGTGATGCTCACAGTTTCATATTTGGTGTGAACATACATCGAATATGGTCAAACAAAACTATATTTAGTATATCATGGCAGAATAGAAACTCGGTATTGGCAGTATTTTGATATTGCAGGTACTTTTCGCTAATTTGCGCATTAATCCCTGGAACAAATTGGGAAACTTAAAATACTTGATAATATTTAGTTGTGTATATTATTTCTATACAGAAAAACGATTAAAAACATTTAAAAAATTAACTGAAAATAATGAATAAACTTAATTTTATTTATGCGTAAATCTTTAAAAAAATGCGTATGAACGCATACCACGGTTTCTTAAGTAATAAATCTTGAATGTTATTACTATATGTGTACTTCCGAAAACTTTAATACGAACGAATTTCCCAACAAACAACAACATAAATCATCATTACTCACAAATTATTGACCAGGAAAATATACAGGCTACCGGATAACCCATGGTCACAACACAGCACAAAATCTTTTTGCATTTCATTGACATTTAACCGAGTTTAACTAATAACAATAACAACCAGTATATCAAATCTTACGCACACGCCCACTGTTCCTTTTCAGTATTCACATACGTAACACAATTGCATGCTCAACTTGAACTTGAAAAGGTCGCCCAAACGATTTAAATTCGGGAAATGTTTCATTTGTAATATGCTCCCTACTTCGTTCACATTAGAAATTGCATAAGGACTCCACTAAGTATATATAGATGGTTTTGAAGTGTTCGTTGTATAGTTCTTTTCGAAACTGCACAATACAAAACAATCAAAATGTTCAAAGCTGTAAGTATTCATTTATGTTTTTATTAACAAGTAAATTTTTAAGTGTATTTATTGTTTTTTTTTTTTCAGGTTGTATTCGCTGCCTTTTTGGCTTTGGCTGTTGCTGCACCTGAACCAAAGGCTAAACCACATCTTGTAGCTGCTGCCTACACTGCTCCAGTGGTTGGTGCTCCATTAGCTTACTCTGCTCCTGTTGTATCAGCGTACTCAGCTCCAGTTGTATCTACTTATTCGGCTCCAGTTGTGTCTGCTTACAGTGCTTACAGCGCCCCCTACGTATCAACTTACCATGGTGTTGCCCCAGCTGTAGCTGCTTATTCCGCCCCTGTTGTATATGCTTAAAGTTGTAATAGTACCTACTACCTGTGATGTGAAATAAATTTATCAAATGCATTTGTGCTATTTTTCCTTTGTCAAAAGTCCAAATTTATGTTTTGTTATTAAAAATAAAAGTGGAAGGTTTTCATAACATAAATGAAATAAATGAAGATGATATACTTTAGCTAGATAATCGTGACGAATAATCAAAGATTTTAGAATATTTTAAGTACAGTGGGTAAATATTACACAATTTAAAGTCATGACTATTTTCTTTTGTTTCTGTTTCAGAAACTGTTTAACCGATTTCATTTACCTTTTGTTAGGTAAGAGGTTCATACGTTTAAAAATGGGAAAAGGAAAATAAGTTGTGATTAAAAAGTACGCATGTAATTTCTACTACTGTTGAGTGATCCTTTAAATACTTAACGGATAAATCAATAATTCAAAAAAGTAAATAGTTGTTTCCTGGGTTGTCTGTGAAAAGTCAATTTTTGTCAGCATTGAGATATGACTAGTAGTAACCAAGATCTTTATACTAGGAAATCTCACAAAGTTTTTGTGAGGTTTTACCTAACCATACCTATCTACCCATCTAATAAGTTTTGCGTTTTCAAATGCATAAATACAAGTCATTAATTCAAGGGGTTGGTCGACATTCTACACTAAAAATCGGTCAACCAATGGGTCCGCAAAGTAACTATTATTTACTACCGGTTTTTGTAACTGTAACTTAATTTCTTTTGTCCTTTAAGCATATATTTAATTTATATAATAAGGATTTAGCATAAAATTGATTCTTCTTCACTATGTTTCAAACACGTCCTTTTAGTCTGCAATTTTTCCGTCCTCGTGACAAATTATTATTAACTGACTTCAGAATAGGAAGAGGTTATTAGTAAATCAATAATACATCTTATACAGCGAGCTCGTAGAGTATGGAAACATGAGAAATAGATTTTCTATTATTAAAATACACATTTCTGTGTATTTCCGACAGTCAATTGTTGCTGAGTTATCAGCATTTTTTTAATGTAACCCTAACTTTTTCTTATTAATTTTAGTAGATCTTCTAATCATCTAAATAGAGACAAAACGTTTTATAGCCTTCCGTAAGAAAATTTTCGAGAGTTTGATAATTGAAATAATAATAAATATCGGTAAATTTAGAGAAAATGGATCCTGTCAATTGAATAGATCAATTGGGTAGAATTAATCGCCCTTAAAACGAAACCAGGATACAAAATTTTTCATGGCGTACGATTTTCGAAAAAATGGGACAAGAAGTCAAGAAACCCCGATCTAGGTAATTTTTACAAATTTATAATAGCTGAATTCATTGTTCGAGAAACCTCAAAAAGGTCTCATAGTAAACCTTTATTCTTTGCACTATTACCAGAAACCTGTAAATTTGTTCACAACTGTTTCTAAAGTATTTACATTTACTTTTAAATACTTTACAGTATTTACTTCTTTAAGGGGTGTAAGGACGCTTTCATAAAATAAACAATTTAAAAAGGCGTAATGCCCTGACGTGATATGCAACTTTCAAGCACAGATTCGTATTAAGCGCAAATAAATTGAAACCGCTTATTCGCTTTCCACAAATAAACAAAAATTATAAATATTACCCTAATTAGAGGCCATACATTTTGTAGCAGGTCTATCAATACCAGTAAAAAAATTAGGGCTGCCATTAAAGAAAACTATTCATGACGTCATAAGTCGAAACCAATTGAAGGCCGAAATGTAAATTTGATATAAATAGTGCATTTTGATAATTAAAAACCTATAATTAAAAACCGATATGTGCAAAGACTTTTTTAAATAACAAACCGTTTCAGAGGTTTTCTCATGTATCCACTCATTGCGCTCTCACTGTATATTTGTAAATATGTAGGTCTTCTAAAAGTTGTAGAATGAGTGGAGCATATGCACATGATTGTCTATTTTTTCACATCATAGATTTTTTTCATTATTTTCCTCTTGTTCTAATGATATCTTTTACGTTCTGCAAGGTCATCTGCATTTTAGAGGTGTGTTATAATTTATTACTGCGATATACAAACTATATAAGAAAAGAGAGTAAAATAAAGGAATATAATTATTGTTTTGTATTCAATATATTATTTATTTACCCTTTTGCAAAGAAGAAGAAGATTAGCTATAAAACATACGAAAATGATTAATACCTACATATAATATTAAGATAAAGGTAAGTAAGTAAGTGTAAAATAGAAGGGTGGAAGACTATTAACTTACTTGTTTGTACATGGTTGGTGTTGATAGAAAGTCGTTCGTAGATAAACATAATTTTGTTTTGATTTAACTTAATTTCATATACGATATTTTCAATGATTTAACCCTGGGTAGTGGTAGATGTCAAGGGTATTATTACGTAAAATATATTGATATGGTAGGTGCTTGTAAAGAAAACGTGACGACAATGTCAATGCTTTGAATGTTTGGTAATGTGTCTATTTATTGATGTAGTTAATGAAGACAATTAAGACAAGTCTAATGATAATCAATAATATTGTTTAATAAAAGTTAAGGATAAATGACACTAAGGTTACGGTTTGTGTTGTTTTCCATAGTATTCAGAGATTTTATCAATATGGTTCTCTCTCACCTTATAGTGCTTAGCACATGTTTTCAGTAAGTGTTCAGAAAAATGCCTTACGAATCCAATAATTGGCCATAATACCGACAATAAGTAAGAAACAGATGAATATTTATTCTTTGAAAGATTGTGTGACACCCTATAAACTAACTAATAAAATAGTATGATAAACGTATCAATCTTGTTATTATTGATGCGGACACACCTTTATTTATGGCATTAACTGACTACCATGTGGAAACATTTTAGTGCTTTTGCTTGCAGTGTGTCAATTTTTGTTTAAGATCTTGTTAATTTTATAATGGAATAAAATAGTAGAGAATTTAGTAGAATTTATTAGTAGAGCCCGGACATATGTTTATTTTATAAAATTACTTAATGCGGTATCAAATGTTTTAATGGAACTGAAGTTTAGTGAAGCTTTTTTATTGTAATTTAGGTTGAAACATTGCTTGTGACTTTTAACTACTACAGAGAAGCTACTGGTTAAAAGGAAGAAACTCAAAAAATTCCAGCATCGCTACTAAGCAAACCAGGGCCAATATTTAAATAAAAACATTGTTCCGCCTCAGTGACATTTAACGTACCTACTTATAATATCAATAACAATCAATGGAGCAATCCTAGAGTACGCCAACCGCTTTCTCCCTCCTCGTTATACGTAACACCATTGCAAGTTCAACTTGAACTTGGAAAAGGCAACTACACGATTTGAATTCGTTATGGAGCAAACTCCATAACCAATAACCCCTACCGATTCTACCTTTAAATTGCATAAGGACTCCACAAGGTATATATATATAGATCATTTCGGCATGATTCTTGCATAGTTCTTTTAGGATCTACACAACACAAATCAATCAAAATGTTCAAAGCTGTAAGTATTTAATACTTTTCGTGTACATCTTCGTGTACAATTTTAACGTATTTCTGTTTCAGATTGTCTTCGCTACCTTTTTGGCTTTAGCCGTTGCTGCTCCAGAACCAAAGGCTAAACCACATCTTGTGGCTGCTGCGTACACTGCTCCAGTTGTTGGTGCCCCATTGGCTTACTCTGCTCCTGTTGTATCAGCGTACTCGGCTCCAGTTGTATCTGCTTATTCGGCTCCAGTTGTGTCAGCTTACAGTGCCTATAGCGCTCCCTATGTGTCAACTTACCACGGTGTTGCTCCAGCTGTAGCTGCTTACTCCGCCCCTGTTGTTTATGCTTAAATTTTGGAATAGTTTCTGTGACGTGAAATAAAATTTCAAATGAATTTATGGTATGTTTCTGTTTCGTTTGTAATTGGGACAATATACTATCCGATATTCTGAGATGTATGTAGTGTGTATCCGATGGATCTTATTACGACTAATTTCTCAAGCAGACATCACTCTTTGTGAAGAGTTACTTAACGAGATTCTTTTTACAGTTGTATCACACTGAGTCACAGTTGTATATTTGATTTAATTGTCTGTATATCGTATGTTCTTAAGTCAATATATATATTATTAATAACAAACTTTTAAGAACTAACTTTCATAATACTCTTGCTTTTGTTGGGAGTCATCTGATTAAAGATCATATGTTTCGGATTTGCGAATAGAAGAATTGGTTTGATGTGTGAAAAAGTTTCCAATTAACTTCAGTAGGTACCTACTCATTTTTTATAAAAACGATGACTCAAAATTAGGTTTTATTATAATTCAAACCCTTTGTGTATTGATAAAAACAACATCTTCAATCTTAAAAGCAGGCTGCAAACACAAATTAAATAAAACCTTTTACACATGTTTATTTGGTATAAACACATTTATGTTAAACAACATTTAGTTTTAAAAAGTTTTTGAAGAAAAAACAATTTAATAAAATTTTGGTCGTGTGCCCTAGATGTTATTTAGAAATTTTCTGTTCATTCTAATTTGACAAAAAAAAAGTTCACAGCTTGTTACATCACTAATGTTACTTAAATTAAAAAGAATATTTCGTATACCTTCGTGTTGTTGTACTTTGACTCTAGTTCCAAAATTGTCATTTTAGGATGCCATTCAATTTAAGACAATTTGGCCATGAGAATTTTCTAATTTAGTTCTGAAAAACTTATAGGTTTATATGAAGTGCAAGAATTTCTTGTTGTACACCGACCGAAACTTTTCATAAATAATTTTTAGTAGTTTAGATCTACCTATACACATGTATAGACTCAAATTATTATTATTAAATTTAAGTTATTATGAAGAATGTACATTTTATATTTGCATGTACTGTCTTTTTACTTTATCATACGCAGTATGATAAAGTACTGCGTATGATAAAGTATTGTAACCCTGACAAAAAAATCTGATGTGGCCAGGCTCATGACTTTATCATACAATATATAAAATTAATAGTTTAGTTGCATGAGATTCTATTTTACCGAGATCGATCATGTTTGTATTAAAATAAAACTAGTTAGCCAGAGTTTGACAGATATTTAGATACTATTGACAGGTACAAGTTCTTAATTATCTACAATATAAAAATATCTGATGTGGCCAGGCACATGACTTTATTAGACAGTAGATACAATTAGTTGTTTAACTGGATGAGATTCTATTTGATCGACATCCATCGTGTCTGCATTAAAATAAAGCAAGTAGCCAGGATTTGACAGATATTTTGATTGATAATATTGACAGTAGATATTGTCAAAAACCAGAGTTTGACTAAAGAATGTCATTTTTTGGTAAAATTAATAGTTTAGCTGTATGAGCAAATTCTTTTTGATGGAGATCGTGTCTGCATTTTAATTTAGTTAGCTAGGATTAGACAATTATTTTCGTTCTGACAGTAGGTAGTGCCAATCGCTGGTTTTTGACAATACCTACTGTCAATATTATCAATCAAAATATCTGTCAAATCCTGGCTACTTGTTTTATTTTAATGCAGACACGATCGATGTCGATCAAGAAGAATCTCATGCAGTTAAACTACTAATTTTATATATTGTATGATAAAGTCATGTGCCTGGCCACATCCGATATTTTTATGTTGTAGATAATGAAGAACTTGTACCTGTTACAGAAATATCACGAAAAGTTGAGAACACAGTTTTCTGCTGTTTTTATAGTTATATAATACTGTATATCAATATACATATAAGATATAATATTAACAATATAAGAAACGACTAATAGATAGATTGTATATTGCAGATTGAAACTTATTTTCAGTCACTATTCCACATAATGATAAGTATTAAATTCCATTTATACTATAGGTTTTCTCACCATTAAAAATTAGGAAAACAATTCGTTGATAACATAAAAATATATATATATTTTATGATAAATGACGAGGAAAATCAGGTTATTTTTAAAAGCGATTGCAAACTGTATCGCTTTAGGTTAAAAATAAATATTTCCAATTAATTACTTCACTCTACTAATTTCCTTTTTCAGTCATATATGTGAAATTCCTTAATGAAACCAAAAGATGCACTGAATTTGTGTCCTATTTCTGTAGGAACGAATTAATCCAAACAAGCACACTTTAAATTTGTTTACAATATTTCACAGTATTTAGAACTCCAAATAAAAGAAAATTATCGCATATTTGTTAAACAATTTATTTCATTGCATATATTCTACAAAGTTTAGGCATAAACAACGGGCGCAGAGTATGCAGCCACAGCTGGTGCGACTCCATGATAAGTTGACACATAGGGGGCGCCATAGGCACTGTAAGCTGATACAACCGGAGCAGAGTAAGCCAATGGTGCACTAACCACTGGGGCAGTATATGCAGCAGCCACAAGTCCAGGCTTTGCTTTTGGTTCAGGTGCAGCAACAGCAACAGCCAAAAGAGCAGCGAATACAATCTGAAGAAAAAAAAACGATCAAATCGGTTAAGGTGTCGTTTAAAAAGGGAACGCAATCAAAATCCACGTTAAAATAAACTTACATTTGCTAATAATTAAAAAAAAATAATTCTCTGACGGATTTCTATAAATATAGGTGGTTTCTAATTGAACGCATATAGACTACGTTATTGCCATAAAAATTTATTAAATCTGTCACTTACACTGGACAGAATTGAGCTGGATATTTCTGGAACTATTAGCAAAGCTTCAACGTTTACTCTAACTTATAATTTGAATTCAAACACGGGAATATCAAATTGTAAATATGTACTTGTAAAATTTCTAAAAAACTTACAGCTTTGAACATGTTGATTGATTTGGCTTGTGTCGTTTCAAAAAGAACTATACAAGTAACACTTCAGAAAGATCTTTATATACCTGATGGATTTATTATGCAATTTGTGAGTGATAGGTGGGGGTTCACGACAAATACAACAAAAGACGAATGCGTTGAAATCGTGTGCAGTCGACCTTTTCAAGTTCAAGTTTAACTTGAATTAGGCTGGCTATGATGACATAGAATGAAAAAAAAAACCGTGTGTCCTATTTTTGATACGCCATCAATTAACAATAATAAAAATAGATTTCCATAAACAGATGAAGAAACATAAAAAAAACATATAAAGTTTTTTGCTGCCTTTTTCTGTAAAGTTAATGATATTCTGAGTAAAAGGTTTTATATTGACTCTTCGTATCGATTTTTCAATTCCTCAAGGAGTTAGAGCAATTTAAAATAAGGTTTTGTTAATATTTCAAACTGCTTTTCAACCTTTTAAAGAATTGATTTCACAATATTGAGCACAGATTGTTTGAAAAACACTGAAATAGTGCCATTCGTTTCAAATAACCCGCACTGACGGTACAAGATTCAAACATATATGACTAGATAAAAGTTCAATATGTATACAAATAGCTATTTATTTTGATTAGCGACTGGAAATACTTTTCTCCTCACCATCGCAATATTTTCGTTTCAATTTCAAGTTATGATTGGTTTTCCGGTATTTGCCGGCAAAGGATGTCACTAGATTGCTTCACTAGATTGCTTCAAAGCGAAGTTAGTAATTTGCCTGCAAAGGATGTCACTAGATTGCTTCACTAGATTGCTTCAAAGCGAAGTTAGTAATTTCTAATAATACCGAAATATATCGATTGAGATTGGTTCAGTGCAACAATGATTATTTACTCATTTTATTTTATATTCTATTTGAATTAAACAAAATTAACAGCATATCATTAAATAAAGTCATACGTATCTCTATGCATTGCATCATCCACACCCAAAATTATTTAATTAATAATCACAAACCTGCTGGTCAAGTCATTGTTTAAATGACATTCGTTATTTGTCTGGACAATCTAGTAACCCACCGACAACAAAAAACTGCATAGATTAGAATTCGCATCGGTATAAATACCAGCTAGCACATCACCAAGATCATAGTTACTCTTGAAACTGTACAACACAAACAATCAACATGTTCAAAGCTGTAAGTACACAACTTTATCAATATTTCCTAAAATTTTATAACGCTCTATGTTTTGTACAGATTGTATGCGCTGCTATTTTGGCTGTGGCCATTGCTGCTCCTGAAGCTAAGGCCAAGCCAGGTTTTGTAGCTGCTGCCTATACAGCTCCGGTTGTTGGTGCACCAGTTGCATACTCTGCACCGGTTGTTGCTGCACCATATACAGCTCCAGTTGTATCTGCTTACAGTGCTCCAGTTTTGTCTGCTTACACTGCTCCAGTTGTCTCAGCTTACAGTGCACCAGTTGTTTCAACTTACCATGGTGTTGCTCCAGCTGCGTATTCTACACATACTGTTGTTGTTTAAATGTAATTCAGTTTGGAGTCATGGAATTTGGTCTTAATAATAAATTGCAGAATGAAATGTTGTGTTTTTTCAATGATTATCTTTCTAACATACCAGTGTTGTTACGTTATTTATTTTTAAATCATTTACTTGTAAGTTGTATGCAGCGCCGCAGTGAGGGGGGGGGGGGGGTCGAAGGGGGCCACAGCCCCAGGCGCTTAAGCGTAGGGGCGCCATGCAGGGGCGCTGTTAGATATACCGTGTCCATATGTGGCGCTTACGCCTAGGTTATGTTCAAAATAACTATGATTATAGTTTGAGCTTTTTTTAATCGAACTTTAGGTTCCATTACTTCGAAGTTTTTTGCACAGCTAGCTGGTTTACTTCTAGTATACTGGGTGATAAAAAGTAGTATAACAACTTTTGATAGCGTCCAGAAACACACCGTCTAGTAACTGCAGTGAGCTGGAATATGGAAGCAACTTTAGAAACTGCATTAGAAATGTAGGTTGTGTGAAGTATCATAAATAGGTATTTTAAAATCTAATAATTTGTATGTGAAACTCTATTTATTTAACTCTTCTTATTAGCTCATTTCAAAGACGTTGAATAATTAAAAAATTCAGAAAATTTTTATTTGGTTTTAAGAGCGCCTTCTTGCAATACACGACACTACTTTCTCTATGCTATTTGTAAAATTGGTACCACACCGACTCTCTTTAGCGTTCAAACAATACGTTCCAGAACGAGTTCCTTCAAAAGTTGGTCTACTATAGTCTGTATGGTCACTAAACACTTTTGCCTGATTTTCTATACAGCTTATGCATATAGCAACAAGTATTTAGTATGCATTTAGTAGTGATGTAATATTGACGTCTTTTAAATGGTATAATGGTAAATACATAGTAATAATAACAATTTTGTATTTCGTCGTTGATCTATATCACAAAAGTTCAACTGAGAACACATTTTACTTTATGATACGTAACTGTGTCGAAATAAAGTTTTAAGATTTTAGCAGAAATATGTCCTTTTGGGTCACCTGAAAATTTTTAACCAAGGTACAAAAAGATTTCTGTGTGTGTGTGTGTGTGTGTGTGTGTCCCCTTTCTTTGTGGCGTGGATTCCAGACAGACCACTAAAGGTGTCGGGACGATACTTCATATTTACAAATTTCACTAGCAAGCTTAGAGCTGAAAAGTTTTTGTTCAAATGGGTCCAAAATAACTCGTTGTTTACTCTTAGCATTTTTCAACGATTTTGCAAATGAGCTGCCGTTTTTGTAATTTCGTCAAAATAGTTAAACAAGTAATCAAAATAGACGTAATTTGGAAAAATGTATGTCTATGAAATTTTTTGGTCAAATTAATGTTTAGCTGCATGAGCAGATTCTATTTCATCGAACTCGCTCGTACTGCATTAAAACTAGGATTAAAGCCAGGATTTGACAGATATTTTGATTCTGTTGACCGTATTGTCAGCACATCAGCATTTGACACTGCTGTATAGTATGATAAAGTCCACATCAGATGTTTTCTATGTTTAATCATTGCTTCTCGCTAACGCGGTAAATTTTAAAACAATAATCTAGCCTTTTTATTGTTTATAAATTGGTAATTAAGACTTTTTACCGGATGCTCGATTGGTAAAATTATGAAATTATCAATTTGGTCCATGTTGTGCCTGTATTTTCGGTAACAATCTCTCGACAACTGAGTGAATTATGTACTCGTATCGTTTATTAATTTGCTATAAGAGTTGTTGGGTCGTGTATATCAAGAATACAAGGGCGATAACATAAGTCAGCATTCACTCATGTTATTGAGAGATAATGTTTAAAACCGTTAATTCACAATATAATCAGTATAACCGTGTTTATTGAAAGGTGACAATTGTTTATTATACATTGTATCTTACTCGATGAAGACGAGCTAGAAATTCTTATCGGAAAATAACAACAAATATTCCAAGGATTATTAATATAAGTAATCAAAAAGCTACAATACTGGTCGAAAATTAGAGAACATCTTAAATTCTAGGAAAAGAGTCAATTATTAAATAAAATATAATTACAAACAATTATTAACAAACATTATTACTTGAAATTCTCTTACTATTAATATATAATAGATACGTTTTGTCCGGCATCCGACCGGGGGATCACGACCGTGGCTAATAACATAAATGTGTAAACATGTACCATAAAAGCCGATAGAAATTTATATACTTTTTTACTTTCATGCTTGTTATGACAAATTTTAGAATATAAGTAATAAATATTACTATGGGCTCTCTGTCTCTTAAACTCTTATCTATGGTATTTATAACAAACAACACAAGACGTAAATGCTTTAAAATAGGTTATAGCATAGTCGTTACTACTATGGCCCTTTAATACTAAAAAAATTGAACTCCATAATTTGTTACTCTAAAATGTGAACGTTAAAACTTGGAAAACATTGTATAAAAGAATTGTATAAATTAGCAAATACAGACATGTGACAAACTATGACTCATGTCCACACAAGCACCCATAGCGGTCTGTTTTTCTGCTTCGTCCATATGAGTTACCCTAAAAAATACAAGAAAATGTTACCATACTTTCAAAACAACATTCTCTTCTACACAGTTACTATAAATGGATCTTTGTAGTGGAGACATTTAGCATTTTTACTCTTAATTAATATAATTTCTCTAAATGGTTTTGTTGATAATGCATTTACGAAAAAAATTATCGCATCACTATTATGTCACACTTTCTCTCGAACGAATTGTACAATTTTGATGATCTTTTTAATCTTTTGTACCTGGATTTGCTAGTGAGTTTGATTCAACTTTCCATGTGGAGCATATACAGGGTACATGTTAGGGTATGTGTTCTATTAGCAAGAGTATTAACAGTCCTTAAACAGTATCCCAATTATTTCCGAATATTTTCATGGACCCATAGGGCCCAATAAGACAATTTATCGTCCAATAGTCAAGAAGCTTGAATGTGTGAACAAATTCTATTGAAGGCAATGCCTGTCCGTTCCATTACAGAACGGACAGATGACTTTATAATGTTATAGTATTACTAACGACAATTAGGCTTCAAAATTATGAATTTATTTAAACAGATTTTGTTATTTAACTGTAAATCCACTAATAATAGAGATAATGATTAAAATCAAGAGAAGAAAAGGGTTAGAAAATGATTGGGCTACTCCTTAATGACAGTGCACTGCAAATGTCAAAAAATTACCCTCATTCTTCCATTCTGTAAATGCCAATACTTAATCTTGCTACAAAATAGCTAACCACAACAACGTTTCTGACTAATCAACCTGCAAATTAATGTCTCGAGGATTAACACACTCGATAATCCCTCGTGCGTTAATAAATCTCGATCATTAATCGCATTATTTAGTATACTTGTTAGTTAAATAACTATTAGATTAGATTGTGAAGAGGTGGCAATATGCTGCCTTATCCACTACGACCCTTACGGATCTTTTGTGGTCCTCATATCTTCTTAGATTGCACTCTCCAGCCCTGTCTTTTTGATAAGACTTAGTAGCTTTGAGAGTGACTCCTTGATGTATCCTGCTGCACTGGGGTTCTCGAAGCCTGTCTGCTGAAATCGTATCCTTGCTAGGGCTTCGCAGTGGCATAGAACGTGGATCGGGGTTTCGTCGTCCTCCTGGCAGAATCTGCATGTAGCCTCTTCTTCTAGGCCTATGTTACTCATATGTTTTCTTAGCTTGCAGTGCCCTGTAAGTAGTCCTACTATGGTTTTGACGGACTTTCTGTCCCGGCCCATTAGGTCCGCTGTGAATTTTGGCGATTGTCCCGGTAAGAACTGTTTTGCCTGTCTTTGTCCTGGTGAGTTTACCCACCATTCTTTGGATCTTTTTTCCACCCATCCCTTTATGGCGGTTTTGATGGAGGTTTTTGTAACTCCACAGGAAGGTTCCGGACCAATGAAGGCCGTTGACGAGGCCTGTTTGGCCAGTTCGTCTGCCTTTACGTTGCCCTTGTAGCCGTCGTGACCAGGGACCCAGGCCACCGTTACCCTCCTGTGACTGCTGAGCTCATTCAGAGCACACACGCAGTCCCACACTAACTTGGAGTTTACTTGTGTGGAGTCTAGTGCCCGTAGCGTCGCTTGACTGTCTGAATAAATGGCAATTGAGCGGGGTATGCCGTCCTGCCTTTTTATTTCTTCCACGCAATGGTGTACTGCTATTATTTCTGCTTGAAACACTGTGGTGGTACTGCTGAGGTTCACCATTACTGGTGCCCTATGCTTAGGTGCGTAAACTCCGGCTCCGACCCCCTTGTCTGTCTTTGAGCCGTCAGTGTACCAGATTGACTCTGCTTTTATAACTATTAAATAACTATTATGTTGTAGTTGTAGTTGTTATTAGTTATTTACGTGGATCATTTATTTATGACCATTTCTGTTAAAGCTCGATTTTTTACAGCTAATCAAACGCTGCATCATAGGCGATCGAATATACATTATGTAAAATGACACAATCCAATCAAAACATTATGTACTCCATAACTTTCAGTTTCAAATTACATAGATTATCATATAACCTCCAATGACGTGGACGAGAAAAATCTGTGTTATGCCGTCAGAAGAATGCGATCGATGAAAACTGGAATGCATTCCAATCCATTGAGTAATTTTACTTTCTGTTGTTTAGATTTTATTGATAATTTTTCAATACTAATATTATATGTAGCCATATAATCCAGTAACTTCCGGTTTTCATCAGTAAAACGTACAATTTTTAGGTAAAAAATTAAATGTTAAATGCGTTTTTTACGTCCTTTAGTATTTAAGAGAAAAGAGAAAAAATTATTCCAGGAATTTATAAGCTGGGTTTAACAAGTAAGTTTTATTCAGATTAAGTATTCTGTTTTAATATAAACAAAATCGTACAAAATTGCCATTCGGAAAACAAAACTGTTTAGAACCCAATATACTATTTCGTTCCTATTTCTAGTTATAATAGGATTTCGTATATTTTCTGTTATTTATATATGCCATATATTATTTTTAGTAATATAAGCAAAACAAAATAGTAGTCAACAAAACTATTTTTTCGTCAGATTTGGTCGGTTTGGTATCAACCCTTTGTTTTTCACTTTACTTTTCAGGTAAACCCATTTTTTTTTTCTTAGGTGTCATATCTCTATAATATGCTATTCGTTAACCTACATAGTATTCATGTCCAATCATGGGACAATCGAAATCTGTCTGGTTGCAGCAATCAATCATCGTGCGCCACTCGCTGCATAACAAACGTAAACAATTGACTAATGGAGGATGCAACCGCTTTTGTTCGAACGTGTATGGCCAGAGAGTCAGATGTGATCGACGGCATTACGTAAGCGCAACCAAATTATAATGTATGCTGTTATTGGGCGTAGTCTGGTTCGGAGGTCCATGAACGACTACCGGATCTGACCTTGCTCTTCAATATTATATTAATGGTGTTCTAACGTGACGTAATCTATTTTATAATTGGACGGTGTCAATGAAAACAAAAAAGCGAAACGTTTAACATAATTGCGCTATGACTGGCTCTTGATTTTATTAATTAGATGTAATATGTGTGGAGGACTCTGAGCAGCAATAAAAAAGTTAATTGAGTTGATCAATTCATTAAGTATTAGATATTATTACCGAACAATTTAATTGGGGATAAAGTAAGGATAAGAAAGTTGAATGGGGTCTATATAGTTTTTCTAAAAATCCTTAGAAAACCAAGGCTGAGAGCAACTTTATATTAAAACGATTTTATTAGTTTGTTTACAGTTAATATAACCATTTTGATTGGTTAATATTTTAACAATAATTTATACCGCAATAGGTCAACAAACGTACGGCAACAAAATATTGTTATGACGACTGCATCTGCATGGACTGGATATTTCAGACTTGAAACCTTCACCTATTTGTTTCGATAAATTTGGTAACATGATTATTGGTGATACTCATTATCCGTTATTGCAACTTCATGCTGCTTGGTCACTTTTCCATAGCATTCACTGCAAGCAGAATTTAATTAAAGCACAGTAATACAAAATGAAAAGAACAGTTGAGCATACATTTTACGACACATGGTCGACATCCACAAGAGTAACCCGAAAATATTTTTATTTTCAATATTCCTTTTTCTTACAACAACAATATACAACGGAATCCTTATAACATCCCTCAAGTCATAGTCCAATTTCTCAGGATATAAATAAAGGTTTCACGCTGGAAGTTGGCATTTAGTCGTTTTGTTGAACTTTTGTTCTGTGCTTAGGGTATACAGATTGTGTCCGCAAAAATTAGACATAGTTCTATAGAAACTAGCGTATCACGCGACAACACTGCCAACGTCGGTTCAGTGGGGCAGCCAATTATACTGGGAATGCCGACTGGTGGGAGAGCAGGTCTGGTCAGGTCAGTCTGGTTTTGCGTTTCGGAGCACATGCACGCAACGGCAGAACTATCGCAGATCTAACAACGCTTTATAACATTCATATCTTTGCAATCGCGATGTACCCTCCGCTAAAACAGCTTCAGATAATCAAGTGGTATTACGGTGGCAATTCGGCGCAACAGTGCGTGGATTTGTTTGCAATAGCTTTTGAAGACAGACCTATCCCGCGCAGACAAGCCATTTTCAATATTGTGCATCAATTTGAAAAAGATCTTTGCCTAAAGAGCTACTTGTCATCCAAGGGAGATAAATCCACAAGAAATTGAGGCAAAAGAACGACCGGATGTACTAATCTGCCGTTCTGTAGTACTGGACGATAAGAAATCCACTCGAGGGATTGGCGACGAATGGGTATTGGTAACACAACCGTTGCTAAGGCTCTGAAGAAGGGTGATTTCCGGAGTTATAAGTACCCAAAAACTCAGGAAACCTTCGCAGAGGACAGTATTCGTAGAATGGAGTTTTGTGAAACTGTAACGGCAAAGGCGAACGCAGATGAAAATTTTATACAAAATATTATTTTTACTGATGAATCGACTCTTCCGGTATATGGTAAACATAATCCTTCCATACTTCCATATTGGGTCCAACAGAATCAGCACCGAAGTTATGCTTACCGTACTCAATATCCCGAAATACTAAATGTTTGGGCTAAATGTTCTCGGCAATCACTTAGTTGGTCCATTCTTTATCGATGGGTGTCTTAACGCCCAGAAGTACCTTACTTTACTGCAAGAGCAAGTACTTCCCGCCATTTATAACCTTCCCGAAGTAGATCAGGATGATGATTGGTTTCAGCAAGACGCTTGTCCTGCTCATAACGCGGCCAGGGTGCGAGAGTTTTTAACAACCGCGTTTCCTCACCGTCTTATTAGTGGGACTGGCGACATTCGTTGGCCCCCAAGATCACCTGATTTGTCTCCGCACGATTTTCTCTTGTGGGGTTATCTTAAAAATACCATTTATGTTTATGAAGTCAATAGGGCACATACTTTACAGGAGTTGAGAGCAAAAATTACAGAAGCTGCCAACAGTGTAACAGCCGAAACGCTCTCTGGTGTGGGGGTCAACTTCTACAAACGGCTCGGATACTGTCTTGCAGCGCAAGGCGGAACCTTTGAGCCCGCGTAAAAATAATGTTTATTTAATTGTTTATTCGTAGTAGAATTAGTTAATTTATATATTTTTTTACTTTATCATACGCAGTATGTAAAGTATTGTAATCATGCCGAAAAATTTGAGAGAGAGAAAAAAATTTGAGATTTTAGCGGAAATAGGTCTTTTTGGGTCCCCTGAACATTTTTGACCAAGGTACAAAAAAATGTCTGTGTGTGTGTGTGTGTATGTATGTGTGTGTGTAAACGATTTTTGTGGCGACGATTCCGGCGAAACTACTGAAGGTATCGGGACGAAAGTTCATATTTAGAAGTTTCATGACCTAATTTAGAGCTGAAAAGGTTTTGGTTCACAAGGCGCCAAAGGAACTGGTAGTTTATTCTAAGCCTTTTTGAAGGATTTTGGAAATGAACCGCCATTATGAGCCGACAAAATAGTTATTTAATAAATTAAAGTAGAGGAAATTTTGAATAATTTATGCCATTTTTTGGTAACATTAATAGTTTAGCTGCAAGAGCAAATTCTGTTTGATCGAGATCGGTCGCATCTGCATTGATATGAAACTACATAGTAGCCAGGATTTTGACAACTATTTTTTTTGTGCTGTCACCACAGAAATGTCAATGGCTGTCACCACGCTGTCACACTCGGAGAACCGCTATGGAACGTCATCTACAGTGTCATGAACGAATATAAATCTGTCAGAATTTGAATTAGCTTTTTAAACTTGAAATTTTTGAATTTTTTTTAAAATACGTATTTCTCAAAAAGCAATACAAAAAACGTTGATGTCACTCCTGCCGAAAACTACATAGCGCGACTCGCTCACATGCGACGACGACGCTCCGCCATCGGTGACGCGCCGCATCACCACTCTTTGTGCTATTCCGTACTTTCGGCACTTGTGAGATAAACAACTATTATTCTGATGACAGTAGGTAGTGTCGAATGCTGATGCTTTGACAATACCTTCGATTGATACTATTGACTATCAAAATATCTGTCAAATCATGGCTAACTAGTTTAATTTTA
This sequence comes from Melinopterus prodromus, assembly GCA_964023965.1. Taxonomy (NCBI): domain Eukaryota; kingdom Metazoa; phylum Arthropoda; class Insecta; order Coleoptera; family Scarabaeidae; genus Melinopterus; species Melinopterus prodromus. The sequence continues at coordinate 11,552,633 of OZ030390.1, read as the reverse complement.
ATGCAGACACGATCTATCTCAGTCAAATAGATTCTCATGCAGCTAAACTATTAATTTTATATATTGTATGATAAAGTCATGTGCCTGGCCACATCAGATTTTTTTTTGATAATAGCGTTTTTGCGTAATTTTTTCTGACAATAAAAGAGAATTTAGGAATTATGTATGCACCATGTGCGTGTCCACTGTGTTTTAGAGTAGTTGTATTTATAAAACAATAAACAGTAATTTCACAATGGTCATTGGTCAAGTTTAAAACTTTCAAATCGATCAAATTTAAAATGTGTATCAAATACTTTCTGTTAACGATTTTGTTTGTTAAGGAATTATTTTATTTGGGGAGTTTTTATAATAAATAAAGTATTGAAGTTACAAGTCCTAAATAATATTGCAATTTTTGTAAAATTACGTAAGTAGGTAAAATATTAGGTCGTTACTTTTGACGTATACATTTAATTTACATTGCAGCTCGTTGCAGCTATAGGAAACTAATCAGGAAAACTGAAGCACTAAAATTACAGCCCCATTAGTCTAAATTAATTGCATAACATATGAAACATATACAGGAAATCGTATGGCTACATCGTATGGCATCACAGGTAACGACTGGTAAACACAAACTGAGGTCTTTTCATGTTCATATAAAAACTTCCATCCCATACTATTGCATACGGTGTGCATCTTATGTAAACATCAACAAACAAATCAAACGCAAATATTCCTTTTTTCGGTTATTTTTTATGTTTTATTTAAGATTTATGTTAAACGACTTTTGAAGTCCGAATTTGTCAAATAATGTCAAATATAATGACTTAATAATCATTTGTCGGATTACGACATCTATCAGTGTTGTTATTGTTGGCCATAGTAATAGTATCGACACCTAGCGGTGAACAGCTAACCCAAATTTGGATAATCGATACTGCGAAAGCAGCTTTCTGAATGACTTTTGCCGTCTCAAGGCGCGTACACAAAGGTGACATACAATCATCTGCGATTACAGCGCAATAATATAGATAGTCACGGTTGATAAAAGGCAGTATTATTTTTAAATTTAATGTAGATTACTACTTATTATTAATTCATTTACTCACTTATAATTGTACTGGTCAATATTTATTTTAAAGCATGTTTCTTTACAGCCATTGTTAAGTTTTACAAAAAAAAAAAATATAAAAATATTTTAAAATAAATCCACCCTAAATTTGATGGCATTCTGCTACTTTGGCCTATTTAAATGTTTTGAAATCGACGTTAAAATTAAAGATGCTCATGCAATTAAAAAGGTCAAAATTCCAAATAAAAATTGGTCACACAGATAGAATTCAAATTGCCTGATTTGTTGAACGCTTGTTTGCAAAAGTTTGTGTTTCCTGATCGTTTCATGGCTTCCGTTCCTGTCTTTTCAATGTGTTCTCCTAAAAACTGAAACGTTTGACATACATACAAAAAAAAATATATCTTTTTTATTCAGTTATGTGTGGTACCATTTTAAAGGAAAAATAAATTTTCCCACAAACGCCTCTGGAAAAAAACATTCCCTAGAAACTATTTTTGGAACTACTACAGCAAGCATATTTTAAACAATAGTTATATTAGAAATATACGCAGGTTTACAGGTAAACTACTCCGGTATTTCAGTACCTAGCTATAGTTTTCGAGAAATTAATAATAAAATACGACAACTAAGACAATACTAAATATGATTTCTTACCAAATATTACCTTGTTTATTTTATATATATATATTTGATATAAAATGGAATTTATGAGTCGTAGATAAAACGTCGTATTTGACTCGCCCACAACGGATATACATCGCTCGCAAGATTACACGCTCGCCTACGGCTCGCGTGTAAACTTCATGCTCGCGATTTATATCCTTAATTATGTGCTCGTCAAATAATATACTATTTTACAAAACAGAAACAAAAAGAACGTATTAAAACATTGGCAACACAAACGTTGTAATGTCACAACGTGTATTAGTTTGATAGCAATGACAACCGTACTGACGGCTGCGTCTTTACGTTAAAGTGGATTATGGGTTATGGAAGTATAAAATAATCATTAATTACGAAAAACATTGAATGGAGTCTATAGTTTACAGCAGAAACGTATTAACAACGAGAAACTAGCAACTATACGAGAAAGTAACCTAACACCATTGTTTTTCTGTCTGTAGCATTATTATTAATTCAGTTACGAAATTTAAAATGCTGATAAACCAGACAACACGACGGAAAAAGAAAAATGTGATGTTTCCATGCACATGATTTACCATACTATACAGCAGTGTCAAAAGTTGTAGTTTCAACAATACTGTCAATAAAATCAAAACATCTTAGACGTTTTTTTCTACCTTGGTCAAAACTGTTCAAGGGATACAAGAGGACATATTTCTGCTAAAATCTCATTTTTTTTTTCGGCATGATTACAATGCTTTTTTTCACACTAACTAAACTAACCCGATGTTCGATTAACATAAACTTTTGGCGCAATAGAAGAAGAAAAAAAATAAACTAGTTTTTAATATTAATAAAGACTTTAAAGAATATCTTAACGAAAACTACGTATGATAAACTACCAAAGTTGCCAACGTATTGTCACGTTTATTTACACCTTAGGGTAAATGCAATACCCAATTCAATATCAAGGTTGATTATGCCGCAATATTTGTTTATTAAAAACCAGATTTTCATGACAGCTGCAACTGCAACAGCCTGGTTTAGTTAAATCTGTAACCTTCACCTATTTCTTTCATACATTTTGTAAGATCATTACTGTTAATACTCATTATACATTATTACTACTTTCTTTGTTGATCAGTTCCACATGACATTCAATTTAAGCAGAATTTAATGAAAACACTGTTACACAATAAAATTATTATAATTACGGTCAGAGTTTGACCCAAAAAAAAAATAAATAAACTTTTGATGTGGACATTTCACTACGACTATTAGAACTTTATATTTTACTACTCACGCTGTTTCCAGTTATTAATAATATTCCGAACTAAATAATGAAGATAGTAAAGCGAATAATACATATATTTTACAAACAAAACATCTGAAATTCCTTTAAAAAAATCCGTGTAAAATTATAATAGACCAACTATACCTATGACAATTACAGCAAAATATCCAATCAAACAATTTGATGGAATGGAAAAGTCAGTTAATATTTTTATTTTTTACTGACTTTACTTGAAAAGGTAATTTTACAATGCATACAATGCAACATTCCAGAGCAAATTTACAGTATCGACTGAAGAATTCAATTTTAGCAAATTTGTAATTTTGTTTCATAACTGATCTTTCTACTTGTTTAGTAGATTAGTAGCTAGTAGATAATTTATGCAAATTGTTATTGCATTATGATGTTTGGTCTGGTTTTCTTGTATAGATAATAATAGTATTCCAGTTCGATATATACGCGCCTTAAGAATTTCTCCGCGTATGAACTCTGGCGAAATTTCTATTATGTAATGTACTCTCACAGGTAGGTCAGGCAAACAACCGGCACTGTCATTATACACCGTACATCACACATTTGTAATCCCATAATACCCAAAGGAAATATCACTGCTTACAACTATTAACTATTAGCAAATAGTTTAAAATGTCTCCAATTTTGTACGCATCATACAATGTAATACAATTCGAATGAATTCATAAAAAAATATGTAAATATGAGAATACTCAGTGGTAAATTTGTTAATGTAAAAAGATTGCATGAGCAAATATTTGTTCGAAAAAAACCCATTGTGAAACTGATACGAAAATTATTTTCTTTTTTTCTTATAATTCCTCCCCTCTATGGGTGTTGCAAGCAACGGTTTGAGCAGATATAAGGAGAGATCGACAAAAATATTGCACAGTACACACTGTAGTACGTGATCCGAATAATTCAAGCATCATGAATCTAAAATGGGTAAGTCCAAATTTGTATTTCATTCGTGTGATCCAATGGTACAAGGCTTATTGAAGAAATAGGTGCTAATGTATTTGGTTGCCTATATTTGTTGTAACTATATCTCTAAAGCAATCTTAGTAGCCAGTGATTTACAATTAAAATAATAAAATATTTTTTGCAGATTTTGTTAGTTGTTGCTTTGCTGACATCAGCTGTGATGGCCAATCCAGCACCACACAAGAAGAAATTCAAGCCCATAAAACTGCTTCTAAAACCGTGGAAATGGTTTTAAATTAACAATTAACAGTTGCGAAATATTGTGCTATGCGCTATGTTTTAAACATACTAGTCTTTTACACATTTTTGAAATGCACATGTAAACGAACATTCTCCCAGACCCAATAAGAAGAATATTTTATCATCGTTTGGTAATAATTCCTATAATTTGTATTCTATTAAGTTATATTTGTATTTTTAATATGGAAATATATGAATGAAAATTACTAATGCGGTTTTATTGAATATTGTATATGGGATTGTATGGGATAAAAGTGTTAGGTTAGAAGGAAAGTAGTAGTTTAAATTAAAGACGATAAATTGATTTTCTAAATGTTTATTTACAATCAGATTATTACAAGCTTCGGTGCGTTTAGACAAGATTTACTGTTAAAGGTAATGTTCTCATATAGGCTTAGAAATATCCTTATCTGTACAAATGTGATGAAAGATACATGGTAAAGTAATTCTAGAATTAATTCAAAGAGTTTATTTTCAATATTGTATCTACTGCTACCTTCATAAGAAAAACGCTATATGTACCATGCGCGCCAAAAAATTAATTGTTCACTTTTTGTGAGAACCCACGCTGTCAAGCATTACATTGCATTGAAACAGCCCTACTAAAAGATAAATATTACAACGTTAATACCTCAATTCTTCTATACAAGTTTTGTTAAGTTTATTTGACAAAGACATTTGACAATAACTTCAAGTTTAGTGCATCACATTGCACGACACAAATGTCACGAAATGTTATTTTGTCCGATGTTTACATTATTCATTGGGGGGAATGCACGTATCCACGTTATTTGCAAATCTGCAATACACATTGTAATATATACCTGCAGGGTCAGCCAAAATTACCGGAACACCTAAATAATTCTCCAACCGTAAGAAATTGGAAAAAAATTGTTAAAAAAAAAGTTTTTTGGCTGCTTTTTGGTGGTTATTTTATTATAGAAATTTGGTAACATTTCTCTTTTTTAATCGATCGGTCTGTATATTATTATATGTTTTAATTCTAAGAATTTGTTATAGGGATCATTTTTTTCATAAAATGCATTATTTTCTAATTATAAGCTATTAACCAAAAATAGTGAAAATTACCGGAACACCTAAACAATTCTTCAACTCCAAAGAATTGTTGAAATAAACAACCTCTTGTCCAAATGTAGTTTGAATATATAATAAGATTTACGAACCTTTTCAATTTTAAGATTAATTCAAAGAACTTCTTGTAAAAATATTTTTTCTTTCAGTTATAAGCAATTAGTCCTGACCTTGTGGCAGTTTTAGCAGCACATTTAATTTAATTCTATTTAATTGTGTTGTTATCTTCCCTTGTATTTTTTATTTTTACTCGTCTGGTTCAAGTAAAAGTTTATGATTTTTGACTAATTGCTTATAACTAAGAAATAACGCATTTTATAAAAAAATAATTCTCACATAAAATTCTTAGAATTAAACATTAAAAAATATAAAATATACAGGAACCCTTTGAGAAAAAGGCAAATTGCAAATTTCCAAAACAAAATAAACATTGTGCATATTAAAAATATATTTGAACGAGAGGCTGCTTAAAACCAAAAAACTCTTTTGCAATTGAAGAATTATTAACGTGTTAAAAAATTATTTTGCAAAAAATGTATTCCTATAAAGAATTCTATAATGAATCTTAGAATTAAAAAACTGTATGGTGTTCTATTTAAAAATTGTGTTCTATTTAAAAAAAAGGAAAGGTTATCAAATTTTCATAATAAAATGAATTGTCGAAAGCCAAGAAGCATTTGTTTGACTTTTTTTGAATGTCTTACGGTTATAGAATCATGTAGGTGTTCCGGTGATTTTGGCTAACCCTGTATATAGTATATATGACATGGAGTCTATACTATAGACAAAAAATTCTACCACAATTTGTGTAATGCCAGATGTGTCATTCCTCTGGAATCGAAATCTTTATATCTGCAAGTACATACATTATTTCTTTTGCAAAACAAAACGCAGCCAGTTTTTTAAATTTATATTTTACAGAAAATGATGAAGATCTCAAAAACTATCTATTTAGTACATACAGCTATTTTCTTCATGAGGGCAGACCGCGGAACATATCCATTATAAATATTATTTTATTTTTTATAATATATAATAAGTAATAAGAAGTACACTTTATCATTAACAACTTGAAATAGGTAATTTATTTTTGCTTTAGAAGAAAACAATCACTCTTCTAAATACACCACTTAATAATAAGACAACGTAACAAGTATTCCTTTTATGTAGTTATTTAAAGAGATGAGGAAGTGTTATTATTAAAAACAAATCGGTTAGTACTTGAATACCTATGTGCGGACCTATAACATGTTGCATCTGAATTTAGTTATATTATTATAAATATAACAATCAGAAATTTCACGTAAATACTATTATTTACAAAACACCACTCCAATACATTAAATAATTTCAAATTATTTACGATTGGTCATTTTCTATAGTATGTCCCAGATGAATCTAACTATACGTAGCGACATAAAATTCCCAAAAAAAACAAAAATTTCTTTACATATAGTTTTTGGTGCTAAGAGTCGGAACAGTAAATTTATAAATTTGTTTAATAGTAAACAATTCTCTATATTTAAATTTTAAATGTATTAGGGAATAGTTATTTTAATATTCTCAAATGACTACCCAGCTCAGGGCAAATACGTAATTAAAAATAATAGAAATCTGAAATTTTGGAATCAAAAATCAGAATCTAACTAGTAGGTACATGCCTATGTCATAATTTTTTTTTTGTTTTAAGCACTTTTGGCGTGTATCGGCACAAGCTGTCAATTTGATTTATTAAAATAGAATTAAAAGGATAATAAAATACCTAAATATAATTTTGAAATATTAGTAAGGGTATCTGACAAAAGAATTGCTGGTTTTAAAATTTCTTTTTGCTGAAAACATATGTTATCGTTTATACTCTGACACAGTTAACAGTAGTAATATTAGATTATCAAATACAGTTGTCATAATTTGTTATTAATAATAATAATCAAAAACTCATACTTTATACTTGAGAAAATTTAACAATTTCTATTTTGCAGCCACCGTTTACGTTGAATAAATACTCTGACTTCGGTGTGGAAGTTTTTAGGACATCTGAAAGTTTAGGTTAGGTCCATTTTGGGACACGCAGTAGGGTGTATGAAAAAAGATCGTTTTTTTTTTCGAAATGCAAAATTTCAAGTTGATAAAAAGTTGTTGCTGTGGACCCCTCCATATACAAAAAATTAGCCAGATTGAAAAATACTTCGGTCTCCCTAAAGATTATAATTATCTTTAAAAATTGGGTTTTTTAAATTAAAGATTAATTTTTTTTTTAAATAGAACAAAATTAATAATATGGTGTGAAATTAACTTATACAAAAATATATTAATCTGGTTTAGATCGTGATAGTGTAGATATTTGTGGGTTCATAGGAACAACTTTTGATCAACAAGAAATTCTAAATATAGAAAAAAAAGAACGGGTTTTCGATACTCCCTAACACGCAGTATACTCTCATATTCTATTTATTCTACATACACAAAACATGACTAGTGTTTAGTACATATTTTTCACATATTTACAACAAACAACATCAAATCCTACATCCCAATGAGTGCCCGCAACAGGGTCCTGCAAACCGTGACAACCATTCTCGTAAATGCTGAAGAGAAAACTTGAAATCCGATATGATAATGAACCTTAATTGCTATTAAATGTATGGGGTGCAGATCCAGCAGTGTTTCCGACAAGATCTATAGCAGGAACAGGAGCATGGCCTGCAGACTCTGCAGTACTTATAGCAGCTGCACGTGCTACAGCACCAGCTATAGCTGTAGCCATGTCTTCCGTAGCTGCAACAGGAACAGTCTGAAAGTAGAAATAACAATGAGAAGACATACGAACAACAAGTTTATTTCCTGAAACAATGTGAATAGATTTCCAAATTATACAACAAACGATATATTGATTTCCGGGTGGAAACCGCGTTGAGGACTTTGAAGTAGTCGACGTTTCGCGCTCTGTTGCAAGAGGCATCTTCAGGACTAAGTTATCAAACCAAGCGCTAAAAAGATGATGGTTTCCACCCGGAAATCAATATATCATTGACTCAGACCGCGGAAGTCTACAATTTAGTTATACAACAAACGTTAAACACATCTGACGTACATACTGTATATTTGAAACTGTGTGAAAATATTGGAGAAATGTATCTAGTTATTATTTGGAAACTAATGACGGTAACCCATGCATATATTGCTTCAGAAATCCATCGTTATGTTTTAGCACGCAAAAAGTGAGACTTCACGCGCATATCTGGTTGCCGCTCAGGGCATTGATTTGTATCGCAGTTGATGCGCATTATAGAATTCATATCAACGCGAGGACTTGAAAGTAGTTCACGGTACGCAGTACAGATTTTGCAGTGGGCGTACTAAGTCTGTATCCTACAGCAGAGCACGAAATGGCGAAATAACTAATAATAAAAATTAAAATACTTTTTGAAATAGTCGATAATAACTTAGTTGACAATTATTTGGTAAGATAATTTGCTAATTAAGCCTGGCGGGCCCGAATGTTCCGTAGGATTTTTTTAAATTTTACGTTTCTGAGTTATGTGAATTAGAAATTAGGTAAGAAGAAAAGTTATTTAATAAAAAATACATGTCGTTATTTACATATGAAACCTACACATGATGTTATCTGGTTTATTGTTCTAAATTTGTAACAAAAATGTGAATTACACATTTTAGGTTACATACCACTTACATACCACACTAAAATATATTCTTAATATTCTACAATGTCAACAACAAGTCTCTCACCTAAATGACTACAAAGCAGGACCTTCGCTCCAAATTCAGATACTGTCCTTAATTACGACATATTTCTCTTTAGTTGGATAAAATAAGAAATCTACAACATTGCACTTTATTTTAGGACATTCTGTTTGTTGATTTGACATTACACTTATCAACCTACAATCGTTTCTTTTACTACCAAAGTTCTAACACCCAAATAAACTAAAAAGAATCTGTTCTTCTGTAACATTATTATCCATTGCTTAGAAAGAAAATTTGTTAATAAAAAGGAACAAAGCACAAAAGAAAAACATTCTAGAGAAATTAGAACGGAGGCGAAAAAGGAACAGAATAAAAAGCTACGCCAAGAAAAACACTAAAAATGCAAGATGCCAGAAACATTAGCATACAGCTGAGGGACAAGGAGCAGACTGAAGAAGACTAAGGAGTTATTTTATACTGTGTTTCTTAAAATTGTAAAACATAAATTTTTAACATTTGTTAATAATAAATCTTATTTAACAATATTTAGAACACTTAATATTTATTTGAATGTTTATATTTGTCGGAAGAATGTACCAGAAGGGTCTGATTTAAGAGCACTGTTTGAATTAGTTTCACTTAGGGGTCGGTATTAGGGGCAATTGTTAAATTTATAAAATTTATTATAATTTACCTAACTATTATCAATTTTCTTTGAAAATGAATTGCCAGATATATTTAGAAGGCAATAAAGTTGAAAGAGGTTTAATAAAAAAATATCAAATATATAAATACACGACATTGAATAATATACATGTCATTATACGTGTCCATGTTTTCTTCTCCCTCATATTCTTCGCATCGGGATTGTGATGCTGGTCCTATCTCGGGCTGATGGTATTGAGGGTGCAGTGGTCTTGTTCGTCAGTTAACTGTTATCTGTTTGTTACATTTTGTTCATTTTTAGAAGGGACTTCGCTTTGAGTTTCAAAGTTATGTATTTGAGTCGTCTTATGTCTGTGGGTAATGCATTGTATCAGTGTAGTACCCGATGGAATCGATGGAGCGGAGGGATCGTTCTGGATGTATCTGCTCTAAGGTGTTCTCTATTTCTCGTTCCATATTTATGCACTTCTTCGGATTTTTTAAACTTTATTTTTTTATTTTTATTATTTTATTATTATATGATATTATTTTTATTTTTTATTTTAGTTTTCATTAAGTTATTGTTTATTTTGTGTACTAGTAGAATTTTATTTTGTAACATTAATTGAGGAATGGTTACGTTAACACATCAGATGATGGTGTTCGTCGGTCAAGACCATAAAGAGTTTGTAAAATTTTATTTAGCTGTCTCTGTAACTTGCTTATCATCAATTTCGTTGTGTTACGCCAAATTGCTATAATGTAGTTTATGTTGGATGTGAATAAGCAGTGGTATAGTGATTTCTTAAAAAAGTCAGGAATTATGGCTCTTGCTCTTACTTTGTGTACTTTGTGTATTAATTACCAGCACAAAACAAGAACTAAAACAGTGACCAAAGAGGAAAGACGAGGTCCTACATTGTGGCCACCAAGGTCTCCCGACCCCAACCACCTCGATTTCTTTTTATGGGGATATGTGAATGAGCTGGTATACCAATCAGCACCTACTACACCAGAAGACATGAAACTTCGAATAACCAATGTTTTTGACATCCTTAGAGTAAATAAGAGGCATATGTCAAGAAATATCTCAAGATTTTTTATACAGCGCGTTAATGCTTGCAGGAGAGAAAGGGGGTGTCATTCTGAGCAACTTCCAAATATTAATTAAAATAATATTTACTTGTTGTGCAATGTTTATTAAGTGTTTATACTTTGTTTCTGAATTTGATTCAAATAGGTTACTAAGTGAAAAGGGACTTTTTTATTAAGCGCTAATAACATTAAAGTTTTTTTCCTAAATTATATGTGAATATACTATTATTGATTTACAACTAAGAGGCAAACAAAAAAGAAAGAACAAGAAAATAATGGATAAGATTACACATTTTTCTTTAAATTGTAAATATCACAAACGCTACTAAAATTGGACATATGACATATTTTGACATAAATTAAAGGGAACTTGATGGGCAATTCAACTAGCACATAAAATACAGGGTGTTCCATTTAAAAAACTCAAGGAAAAGCGATTTGAAAAACATCAAAGTTTATTAAGTTTCATGAACACCCTATAGTGAATCTAATATCTTTGGATAATATCTTCTATCTACTAGCTTTGACTTTTGTCCGACATAGTTTAAAAGCAAAATCTGCAAAAATGTCATTTTTACATCGTTTTAAAGAAGCTCGTGCAACGGTATATTTTGGAGAAATAATTAAATATCTCAGGTACTATTATCACTGAGAGTTAGAAACCTATACCGTTGGATAGCCAAATTTATTAGTATTCATACAATCATATAATATACAGGGCGTTCAATTTTTTTAAAATGTACGTACCTTACAAATGCAACACCCTGTATAAATGAAAATAATTTTACGTCATAGAAACTAGTGAGCTAAACAAATTTGTCTTAAAAATTTTCTCCTTTGTCTAAAGATTTAGTAGATGTCGACTGCCGGGATACTAATATCTCACCCTGTATATATTTATTAAAACAAAAATGTTTTGATTACAAGCACAAAACTTACAGGCATGTTCAACACCTGATTAAGAAGTCGCCTTTATTTATTATAATTTTTGTGTCCAATATTTAACAAAATCCTAAAAATTGTCGATTTTCAAATTTTGCGAAGACGTTAGTATTTGGTTTTAACCAATCCCTCCCCTACTGTACGCTAGTGTCCCACTTAAGTACAATTTTACATATTCTGGTCAGCTTAAATGCTATTTTTGCATCACAGTAGGTGTAGTGCTCCTGCAATTGTAATATCCGTAGCATCAACGTGTGCATGTACACAATGACAATCTTAACGCGCAATTCGTATATAAAATTACGTCCAATTTTCTTCCTTTAAATACAATACCTCCACAATTCACCCACGCGCCCTACCTAACCGTAATAACGCCATAAACCTAGACCTCTAGACCTAAAATCAGAAATAGAGTTCGCGTGACTGTGCGTATTTAGTTCCGCGCGATCTGCATTATAGCAACATGTCCTCGTCCAATTGATTCCAAGTTAGGTCGGTCTTCGCTTCCTTCCTGCCTTTCCGGCTTCGTTCCTTCCGTGTTCGAGACGAATCGATGAGTCCAATGTCAAGAGTGGTGGAGGCGCCGTACCAGGACAATGCAAATTTCCGCGCAGTAGTTTCTAACTCGCTGACCTAGAAAAACACGAGGCCTAATCTCGCCGAATGATTGCCGCTACCGACTGGCAATTTGCGTGGAGGAAATTTTGCGTGCGCGGTACTAAATAGATGATGGCATGTGAGCAATTTTTTGACTTTGTATCGTTGTTCGTGGAAAGATCTGAGGAAATAATATCAGAATTCAGGCTTAATCCATTCTGTTCGACATTCTGTCAACGTTATTTCTAAAAATATCTTCAAAAAGCATCAGAAAGTTTGCAAGAAATGGAAAAGTTTCTGTTTTAGGGATTCCTCAAACAAATTTATTGTGGTGGATCATTTAAAACTAATACGGCAATCCTCAAATTTTACGTTTTATGCAACGTGTAGGGTAAGGATGCTTAAGTCGTACCCCTTAAGAGACAAGCCGTATAAATGCTAGGATTTATCAAATAAACACGAAGTATATATGTTGTTCATAACTTGTGTGAACATTATTGATATTGAGTATATCGAAACTAAAAACGCTTTCACATAAAACAAACTAAAATTTTAAAAACTTTCATAGTGGTACGATTAACTAACCAGTCTCCTAAGTCGTACCGCCTAACGCTTAAGTCGTACCTAAGGATACATTTAACCATCAATTAACAAACAATAATAGTTAAAGCCTATATATTTATTAGAATGTTTACATATGTCATATTGACAATATTGCGGAAATGGCGGCTCATTTGCAAAATACTTGAAAAATACTTTGAGTAAACATCCAGTTCCTTTGGACCTTTTTAAACAAAAAGCTTTTCAGTCCTAGGTTTTGGCGGAATCATCGCCACAAAAAAACGGTTACACACACACACACACATTTTTCGTACCTTGGTAAAAAATATTAAGGGGACCCAAAAGGACATATTTCCGGTAAAATCTAATTTTTTTTCGGCACGATTATTAATACTATTGTTATAGTATATATTGTGATAAAGTAACAAATAGACGGGAGATTAAAATAGGCAAAAACGAGAAGAAATTTCTTCAATCGTAACAGTACGATTTAGGGATTTCAATTTTAAAAAACCATAACCTAACTCTGAATAAATTCAATACGATTTTGTTTCGAGCAAACGATGATCTAAATCGTAAATAATTAATATTTAGTAAAAACCTTACCCTACATGGTAGTTCAGAAACTATGAATTTATGTTAAGAATAAAGTAGGCGTCTTAGTTTTCAATATTGCCGAAAATTCTTATTTGGAAACGTTGTCAGAGTTATATTGAAATATAAAATTACAGTATCACTAATTTTGAAAAATATATTTCCTGTTTTTGTTTAAGTTTAATTCTTAATAATGTTAGACGAACAAAATTTGAAGTAGTGTTAATCGACAAAACATCTTTTATTGGGATATTCTTGAGATTAAGATTGTATAGGGTCATTATAAATAATTGTAGTCAAAGTATGCCATGAAATCCAATGTAAATATTGCTGGTTGCCGCTCTATTTGAATGGAATCCTACTGTTCTACAGACAAAAGTTAATTTGGTTACATAACCTATTTCATGTTTGACAGTTGTTTGGGTATTGCGGCACAAAATTATTAACATTGACACGGCCTACTTCGACTAGTATCATGTTTAATGACCCTGTATATTATTTATATGATATTTTCAATGGTGCCATTCTGAACACAAAAATATATCGATCCTCATTTTTCCGATGACAGTTACGTCACACTTCTGAAAAACGTGGAAATGTCGAGAGTTGGAAACAAAATCTGATGTGGCCTGACACGTTACTTTATCATACAATATATCAAATTAATAGAGTAGCTGCATGAGATTCTATTTGATCGAGATCGATCGTGTCAGCATTAAAATAACACAAGTCAGTAAGGATTTGACAGATATTTTGACAAAATTGACAGTAGGTATTGTCAAAAAATCAGCGTTTGACAAATCCTGGCTAACTATGTGGCTAACTACTTTAATGCAGACACGATCTCGATCAAATGGAATTTGCTCATACAGCTAAACCATTAATTTTATCAAAAAATGTCATAGACATAAGTTACACAAAATTTCCTCTACTTTAATTTATTGTTTAACTATTTTGACGAAATTACAGAAATGGCAACTTATTTGGAAAATCTTTGAAAAATGCTTAGAGGAAACGTCCCGTTCTTCTGATCTATTTTGAACCAAAAGCTTTTCAGCTCTAAGGTCATAAAACATCTAAATATGAACTTTCGTCCCGAATCTTTAATTTTAATTTCTCCGGAATTGTCGCCACAAAAATCGGATACACACATATACACAGCCATACACACAGCCAAACACACACACACAGACATTTTTTGTACCTTGGTCAAAAATGATCAGGGGACCCAAAAAGACCTATTTCCGCTAAAATCTCATTTTTTTTTCTTCATGATAAAGTAATAAATGATGGGTCACTATGGATGAATGCTAACATCCGAATTTGGCAGTTCTCTGTATTGATTATTGTTTGAGGTTGTTGGCATTTTCGATATTAATATATTCAGTTTTTTACATCGTTATTATTGTCGTATAAATTGAAATTTTAAACATGCGTTTCCTAAATACAGCATTAATTTTCATCAAGGGGCGCAATACAGAAGACTGTATATATTCGGATGTTAGCATTCATCCATAGTTCACTACACTGACTTTGATCCATTAACGCATGATTTATTTTTCTGTATTTCCCTGCTATAAATGACATTTCTACGCAAGGATTTTCAGCAACATAATAAGTATTTGGTGCCATTGTAATCGAAAAAATGTTTTCTACCTAATAATCAAAGGGCACCCATGAACTATACGTAAAACTTGACTCATTGTACAAAAATGTAATACAATGTCGGCCTAAATTAAACAATTGTTTATTTGGTATATTTTTTTTAGTTTTTAGTTCTGAAGTTCTTATTTATTCATAGAGTTGTTATCATGTTGCTAATTTTCTAGATGTGCAGATTTTCAGTCAATAGCTTTGACAAAATAAGTCGTATTGCAGTCGAAATCGTATACAGCAACTTCTGTCATACATTTAAATCATTTACATTCCATTTAACATCCACTAAAAATCCACAAATTGTTGCCAGCTTTTTACATCACATGTAAATTAAAAAATTCATTTATATGTCGTAGGTGCGTGGTAATTTGATTACTGATTAAAAAAAAAAACAAATTTCTACCACTTTCACACGTGACTTAAATGCGGGTTCTGCTTCTTCAAGAACACAATGCATAGAATAAACTTGCGAAAAAGGGCAACCAAATGATAAAAATAACGAAGTATCAGTGATGTGGACCAAATAAAGAAGAAGAAGACGAAAAATAAAGAATTCTGTGTTCTATTTGCGTATAGATAAAAACACTAAATATATAATCTCGTGATAGTATATTAATTTAAGATATCGTATTTTAATAAGCAGAATATTTTAAATAAACCCATTTTTTTCAATCCGCACGTCTCGTTTGAACGGCGATATCGCAACTTAACTCGGAATTAATTTAGTTAATGGAGCGCTTCTTAACCTTTCCAGATTTCACGTCGAAGGCGAAGGCCAATGTCAAAGATCTAATCAATTAAATGGATTCACTTCAGCAGCATGGAAAGACCAGGTGTCCTTTTTCACAAAAAAAATATATTACATACAAGAAAACGTGACCGCGATAATTATTTCTAATTGAGGTTTTACGACACCTGCTGCTTAATATATTTTATTCAATGGATACGAATTAAAATCTCTTCTGGGATCCTTACAAAAAAATGTGTTCATGCTTGTGTTGGTAGGTATGATAAATGATTTCTGTTATAATGTTAAGAGAATACACGATCGCAAGTTATACATTGATACAAAATTTACATTAAATATTATAGATTTAATACCTTTAATAACAACTGATAAAAAAATCACACATAATTTAGGTAACAAAAGACTCAGATGGGTAAAGAAAATCGATATAATGCTGATTTGTTTTATTTGAAATTGCGTTTCTATTATTTGTTATAATGGCGTTCAATGTGTGATAAAAACTATGTAAGAAAAATATCGTAAACTAAAATTAAAAGTTAAAGTAGTTTATTACAAAATTTTTGTATCTATAAGAGAAAATTATACATTATACGTGACATTTTAAAGTGCTTACAAATTTGATTTAGATTTGTGCATTGGTTTTTTGGTGGTGCGAAATATACAATGTAACAAACCTAACGTTTAGTTACAATAAAATAGGTATTTTTGTTATATTCAATATACAGTCCATCTATATACGCATACGGTACATTTTTGAAATGTTAGTTTATTGTGGAAAATAACTAAAGCCAAAATGCAAATAGACAGCACTTTGAGAAGAGTTCAACTTTGGTTTTAGAAAAACAGTTACAGATAATCATTTGTGGATGGACAATAATTGAAATTTAAGATATTTAAGATTTAAGCTTTTTAAGATCGAGGTACATGAATTAATGATAGAAATCTGTTGCGCAATGTTATAAAAATTAAGTAGGCGCTTTCGATGCATTTCTTTTACCTCTACTGGCTGTCAAACTACAATAACTTAATCAACTCTGCTTAATAAAATAAATAATTGATAAACTTTTATTTTGATATCAAAGTATTTTACACTCCAATTATTTCATTTGGTAAATACAATAATCATAATATAACCGATTTTTTACCGCTTTTTTTTTCGTTCTATATGAATATGAAGGCAGTAATTTGGAACTTTTTCTTATATGTTTAGAAAAAAATGCGTAATTTAAGCATTTTCATATTTTTCTTGAAATAATTTAATTTGTTAGACACAGATTCTACGAAAAAAGAATCTGATATTGCCAGACACATGACTATCATACTATATATAGAATTAATCTTTAGCTGCATGAGATTCCATTTGATCGAGATCGGGCTTGTCTGCATTAAAATAAAACTAGTTAGCCAGGATTAGATATTTTGATTCTATGGACAGTAGGTATTGTGAAAACATCAGAGTTTGACACTACCTAATGTCATTAGAATGAAAATATTTGACAGATCCTGGCTAACTAGTTTTATATTAATGCAGACACGACCTATCTCAATCAAACGGAATTTGCTCATGCAGCTAAACTATTAATTTTACCAAAGAATGTAATAGACATAAATAACACAAAATTTCCTCTACTTTAATTTATTATTTAACTATTCTGACGAAATTACACAAATGGCCGCTCATTTGCAAAAAGGCTTGAAAAATGCTTAAACATCCAGTTCATTTGGAACCTTTTGAACCAATAGCTTTTCAGGAAAAAAAAATTGACAAAATAAGGCTAAAAAATGCCGATAATCTAAACGTGATCTTGGAATAATTTGCTTATTTATGCTCTCTATAACTTTAAAATTGACTTCAATGTAAATTTAAATCTTTAAATAAAGATTTAAAGATTTAAACTAAAGAGTTTAATTTATAATTATAACAAATAAACAAATTAATTAATAGTTCGGTCCCGAAGCTGTTAAACACTGTCACAAATTTTAAAAAACCTTCTGATACAAATTTTAATAAAAAAAGAGCCCTCTTAAAACAGTTCTCATTAAACGTAAACGCCGAATTTCATTTACATCATTATTTTTTTAATGAAATATTTATTATTTTATTTAATTCTGTAAAATAGTTTATATGCCACATTTTTACATTCATACTCACATTTCTTGTCGTACTCCCACCAATAGTAGTCCCCATACTTTCTATCGAGAGTCATCCTACCGGCCAAGTCTTCACTTCCTTTCTATCTGGCTGCGTACGTCTGCGTTCTGCTTCCGGTCTGCTTCTATGCCAAGCGTTGTTTCGTGTGCATAGGCGAACAGAAACTGGCCCTTTTTTCCCTTGCCTTGCCTCCGTCTACAGATCTATTGCATCGTGCATATCGACCAAACAAAATACAAAATTAGACAAAATAATAATACATAATAATATCATCGGTCATTGCCAAACGTAGCCGTTCCATTTTCTCTTGTCACCACCAACCCCCAATATCTTTACGATTGCCCACGAATCGGATCAAGGACGAGTTTATTTTTGCTTTTTTTTGGGACCTTGAGAGACGTTCTGTGAGTTACCTGAGTAATCGCTGTGATTTATGAGAGCGTTCATTGAATCTGCGGCAAAACTTTGTGTGGTCGTTGTTCGGTGGAAGTCCGTGGAAGTATGCGAAATGTGTTTATTATGCGCATACATTAGTGGGTATGCGGGATATTATGAGTTTTGTTTAATCGATTTTGAAGGATTGAATTTATTTGTTTAAATTATGTAGTAATTAACAGATCGGTGTTGAACTCAGGTGCACTACATGTCTAATGGAAAGGAATGTGAACAAACTGAAGAGATCTGTATTATGTCGTAAACTTACGGAGTTTGAAACTAAAGTCAGTTCTATCACTGCAGAGAGCCTAAATAAAATTATTTGCAATTTTCAATGGTAGTTTTAAGGCTGAATAAAAAAAATTATTTATGAAAATTTTTTTCTTAATATTGATATTCATTCTCGAGCATTGCGAATCTGAGCATCAAAAGCATTGTTACAAGTGCGAATATTTATAGTAATGACTTATTTATATAAGCATAATAGAAAGTGAACATTAGGCTATGGTACGTTTGAAATTTGATGACCTAGGTGTTCAACGGTGAGCCATTTGTGCGAAATTACAGAATATTAAAAAATACTCACTGCTATATCTGAGATGAGTAGAAGTTTCATGACCAAAACTTTTGGTTCAAAAGGGTCCTGAGGAGTTCCTCAGGACCATCCAGTTGGATGTATACTCTAAGCCTTTTTCAAGGATTTTGCAAATGAGCCGCCATTTCTGTAAACTCGTCAAAATAGTGAAATAATAAATTAAAGTAGAGGAAATTCTGAGTAACTAATCTCTACGACATTTTTGGCAAAATTAATAGTTTACCTGCATTAGCAAATTGTATTACTACCTTCATTTTAATGCAGATACGACCGATCTCGATTAAATAGAATCTCATTTACTATTAATTTTATAAATAGTATGATAAACTCATGTGCCTGGCCACATCAGATTTTTTTTTATCAATTACTATGATTCTTTCTGAACATCTGAAAAATAATTGCTTAGCTATGATTTTCAGATACGGTGGTGATGATAATCTAGTCTATTCTACACAAAAGAGGTGTTATTATATTGCTACCTGAGAAACAATTACGGTGTCTTAAGTCTTTGGATCATTTATAAAAATAATTAGGCGTCGCTACCGGCTGTTAAGGGAATGAATTCACATCCTATTTCAAAAAATATTATTAATTCTTTTAACTATTATAAATATGATTTAGGACCGGTCTTACAAAGCAGCATATTCCATTAGATACCATGTTCAACTAAATGTTGGTATAAACTCCAGAATAAGTTGTTATTACCATGGAAACGCCAATATTATAAGTTATAACCAATGACAAGCGGCGCAGGAATTGAATAACTATTCTCCTGGTTATATAAACACTTGTAAGACCTGCCCTTAGTATTTAGTAGTATTTAGTAGATTAATAGGCATATGTATAATCCAAAATCTTTTGAGTGACATTAGAAGAAAATTTGACAGAGTTCCAATTGCTTAATTTGTCAGAAATACAATAATTGAAACAAACAATTACTCTGACTATCAATTAAAGAAACCGAACAACGGATTCTGGTGTGCTATTCTCGTAGAATCTACGAGAACCGACATTTTGACATTTTGATTAAGTCGAGTTTTTGAGAAAATCAGTGCCAAACAAATGAAAAATACGCGTTTTCCACGAAAAGGTAGACACAATTTAAAATTGCTGCCTTTATTTGCTGTTGGCCAGCCTATTCATTTAGTTCTGATTACCAATTAAATACTTAAAAAAGATTGCGATTACAAAAATACTGTAATTCGTTTTTAAACGTTTTGAACGGATCGCCATTAAAAAACTACATACATTTTTGATAAACGATGACAAATCACCATCCAAAAAGTGACAAGAAATCGCATGCTTCTTCATGTTTTCGGAAAAAAGTACGATGTGTGTTCAGAGTATCAAATACTGCGTTGTTTATTAAGTTTGCGTTTATTAAGTTAATAAACAACACACTTTTAACAATAGTTAATGATTTTATAGAGGGTCAGATGCCAGGGTCAGTTTCTTTGAAAATAAACCTAGGGGCGAATTTGGCACCGCTGCTTGTGGTAAAAATTTTTCTCTTCGAATAAAAAATATCTGCCTTATTTTTATTTTGTTGAAGGGTATAACTTCTTTATACCTACCCAGCCTTTTTACATAATTGAGACAATGTTTTAAATGAATAGTGCCGTGATTCACGAAATCAGAAAATTCTCAGTAAGCTGAACTACAATGTTTTGAAGACTACTGAAAACTGTTTAGTAGTGCTATTTCATAATCATATGAGTTTGTCTTCACATTACTAATATACAAGGCTATACTTTTATGACAGTCGACTTGCAGACATGTACTAAAAGTGAGGTTTGCTACATTTTGATCTGCTTTTTACCAAAAATATACCCTGATTTTTAACTTTTTATGTAATAGAAAAGCTTACAAAATCGGTCATTGTTATTGTTAGAAAATATTTTCATAATTGGTAACATAAATACCTTAAATTAATAGCATATATCGACTTTCTACTAGTAATCAAGAAATTAATTATGCATATTTTTAAATAACACAACAAATACTATATAAAATCCCATATATAAAAAACATGTATTTAAAAGACGCTCAATTAATCTATAGATACTATAGATATAAATCTTCCAAACGCATATATTTGCCCCGATTGTAACCCTGACTGGCGTCCATTGTAGCAGAATAATGATGTCTGTCTGCGTTCATCGCGCGTGTCTACATTTCACTAACAACCGTACCGGTTATGTCATTCATAAGATGACCAAGGGTTAGTTAGCAAAGCGAGGGATTCTCTACGCTATCTCGCAAACCATATTTACCCCCAAACAAAGGCCAACGCACAATTTGAGACAATGACTCGACCCAATCTACAATCATTGTATCCGGTTGCCCGCGACTCAGGCTAGCTAGCTGCAGTTTGCAGCGCGTTTATGCAACAGACAGTTCGAGCACACTTCAATTATGGAAACAATAAACACCCCGAGTCCTGGACGCGAGACCAATACCGACCTAGCTAGGGGCGTAAGTGCCGTAAGTGACGTAATTTGGGGCACATACATATACAATGAGCACAGGGGATGTATTATACATCTATACAAAGGTATTGTTGATGATAATGCAGAGTGCAGGGTTGTAATGATTGGCGTGTGTTTCAATTTCATACTATGCTTTAGGCGGGCGTACTGTGCAGTTACGTTACACTCGCTTGCGCTGTGTTTGGGTATACAGATTGTGTCCGCAAAAAATTAGGCATAGGTCTATAAAAACTAGCGTATCACGCGACAACACTGCCAACGTCGGTTGAGTGGGGCAGCCACTCGAGCGATTGGCGAGGAATTGGGGATTGGTAACAATTATTATTTATTTGTTGTATCTCATTTATAATAATTTGTTTTATCGTATGTCCTGAAACTCCACATTTGATTAATAACAAATTAACAATTTAATTTGATGATATGCTCTACTGCTACTGCTAAGTGAGCCAAACAATACCAATAATCATTGCGCTTTCCACATTGTTTATGTCATTTTATCTGTTTTCTCTGTATGGTTCTGTAAAGCAAATGATGGAATGAAAGATGATAGTGATCTGCAATTTTTGATACGAGAATTGAAAAGAAAATGCTGCAAGAGTATGCAACACAATTTATTGTTAGCATTCACATGCGATGTCACATGCCAACTTATTCTTTTTAATAGAATAAAACAATACTTTTCATGCAAATTTTTAGTAGATGT
This sequence comes from Melinopterus prodromus, assembly GCA_964023965.1. Lineage (NCBI taxonomy): Eukaryota > Metazoa > Arthropoda > Insecta > Coleoptera > Scarabaeidae > Melinopterus > Melinopterus prodromus. The sequence goes on along the minus strand of OZ030390.1, from coordinate 11,530,407 downwards.
TCTAGGGTTGTTTAGAAAATGCTTTCGTACTTAATCTTTCGCTCCCCCAGTACCAATATCTGAGATTTTGAAAGGTTTATCATTAAGTATTAAAGGCCATTATTATATAATCGTGTTTATCAATTTTCCTGGCCCCCTGATTATCAATTGTCTATTTTTTCTTAACTACTGTAAAAAATACCGTAATTTGCAAACAACAAAGATGGGAACTTTAAAGGAAATTACAGCAGCAACTAAATGTAGATTTAGGTACCTTCAGATATTAGTATTATATTATTCAGTTTCTGGTATCTATACTCTTCACGTAAGAAAAGTATTTGTCTGATGTTTAAATTGGCAATGAAACACCGCCATGGAAAAGTTTAATCTGTAGCAGACGTTTCCATTTAAAAATACAAAAGAAAACCAAACAAAAAGGCAGAAACTATGTTTGAAAAACAGAAAAATCACCATTATAACTATTTCTACTTCCTAGTTTTGAGGTTCAGAATTTAATTTCAGACTACTTAACAGTATTATTAAAGGTTTCATTTTCATTCAAACCTAATCAACAAATTTAATGACGTCACACTTTCCAATTGTCGCAGAATTATTTTATTAACGAATTCTTATTAGCGTTAACACATTCTCACTAAGTTATCTAGGTAAACTGAAATAAAAGTCTTAACTTCGGTTATAGATATAGATAGATCACCGTGGAACAGACTGTATATAAACTAACTAATAAGTAACACAATTGCAAATTCTCAAAGAGCTTACGAAAAGTGCGAGAGAAAAGTCAGCAAAAATCATTCCTAATTGTCCTTTTTTATATTATTTTTTATTTTAGTTAATATGTTTTTATTATTTATTTATTTATTTATTTTGTTTTTTTAATGTTTTTCAATTAAAAGTATCTATTGACAATTGGAACAAAAACTGAAACGTGAATAAATTAATAGGATATATTAAACTGATGTTGATAGAGAAAGGCTTTATGAGCAACTTTTGGGAAGCCCATAGCACAAATTTCTAACCATAAAATCACCAATAAAATAGAAATCTTCATAATAACGTATTCTAGTATAAATATAAAAGTTTATTATCGATAATTATTTAACATAATTAAAATATTAAATCTACTTTTAAACATATCATACCTGTATATCAGCTATTATCCAGAATCTCCATACCAGTAACATATTGTTTATTAACCACCGATATCCAGGTGTTCACTTAAAATAGATCCGAACATGAATACTGATTCAATTCATTACATAATAGGGGGGATAATTAAACAGTTTTATTGACATTCGGAAACATTTAAATGATAATGTGGTGGAAGAGAACAATTCGTCACATCCATTTCAAAAAAAAAACTATCGAATTTTAGTATATAAACCTGGATCCACTGATTTTTAGTTCAGTTCAGTCCCATCTATCCACCCGCAATGTTCAAGTTTGTAAGTATTTTTCTTTTACCAAATATAAGTAAATAAATATCAATGTACGAGAGCATTATTATATTAATATATTTTTTTTAATTTTTACAGTTGGTTGTCGCTTCTCTCATCGCTGTGGCTGCAGCAGACCCTAAGCCTAAGGCCAGTGCTACTTATGGAAGCTCCTTGGGAGGCTATGGTGGTGGCTTAAGCAGTTATGGCAGTGGATTTGGGGGAGGATATGGCAGTGGATTGGGTAGTGGATTTGGTAGTTATGGAGGCGGTTCAAGTTACGGACTTGGGGGTAAGCATAAAAAATATAATTCTTATACATTTTGTGGCCTTTGACAGTCCAATTTGAAAGACAACTCCGGTCGCTACCATACGGCAGCCGTGTCTCGTATGAAAAGGCACAAACAGTTTGTTGACTTCTCCATTTTGTAGTATTATTTTAAATGCAGAAATTTAAAAACAACAGAAATTCTTTTCCGGTTGGGTTAATAACGACACGACGTAAATTATTATTTATTTTGTAGTTTGTCTCTTTGTTTTGTTTTGTTTTAAACCCGTTTTGCTAAGTTCCGTATTTTTATCAGTATTGGAATGAAAATATTATCATTCCGTACAGTAAATTATTATTATAGGTTAATAATATGGTGATATACAGGCGGGATACAAATTTTAAATACATATATCAATAAATCAGTCTAGCTATGACAATCCGTTTGTTGGTGTGAACCCTATTTCCAAAGTAGATGACATTTGGTAGGTGTACGTCAAAATATGTTAGTGTTTGGTAGTAACCACTACTTCCTTTCCTTGATTTATGACAATTATATCTAGCAAATGTCATTGGCCTCAGTAGCTCAGATGGGAGAGCATTGTGCTAGAAATGCAACGGTCCCTGGGTCAAATCCAAATTGTGGCTGTAATTTTTGATTTATTTAAAACTTACATCCCGCTTGTATATCACCATATTATTAACCTATAATATTAATTTGACAAAATATGTCGTTAAACATTTTCATTAATAAATTATTATGTTTTATAGAAAATGTGAGCTATATAGTGATGGAGAAAATAAAAACGTGATAAAATCTCGGAACCAGTTATATTTTAAAAATTCTGGCACGTCGTTTAAAATACTCAAATTAAAAGTTTAATTTAATTTTCAACCTTCAATAATAATAAAAGGTCTTTATTGAAATATAGGAAAAAATGCAAATAACTATACAAAAATATAAATTCTATAGGCCAATTGTTTTTCGCTTATGACGTCATCTACATTTTCTATTTAAATAAATTGCTTATTCGATTTTATTGGTTCGGAGTTGTCAATGAGATAAATAATTCTACCCAAATTTCCTTGAGTACCAATATTTTACAATTTTCAATTGTCTATTTCTCGAAAATATTCTAATGTAATGCTTAGATGGATTCCACTGCCACTAAAACAATAAAAAATTCTACCAAAAAAAGTTTAAAAAAATATGATGATAAAAGAGGGGTAGGTCAGGACAATTGATGGTCGGAAATTGAATTTATAATAAAAAAATTTATTTTCATAATTACATATCGACCTGTACTGTACGTGCAAATGTTGTTTGGCAATATTTTACACTTTTGGTTATAGGTTTTTGTAAAGGAACTGAAAAATATTGTAATACAGAGCAATAGAGCAACAACTGTTGCTGTTTCATTTATTTTTTATAGTTTTTGCTTATTTTTATGGAAGCCCCCAGCTTCAACAATAAAATGTGTTTTTGTAATTTACTATTTATTTTCATGATTACCTACTTCAAAATAAAGGTATAGTAAAAACATGTTTCACCAACGTATTATATAACGTCAACTAAATAAGCAAATGATGATTAACCCAGGCGAGGATAATTTTTGGAAAAAACACCTCCGCCTGGATTTGAACCAGGAACCCTCTAATTGCCGGTTGACAGCTATCCCAGTTGAGCTACAGAGGCGATGGAAAATTGTAGCTCAACTGGGAGAGCTGTCAACCGGCAATTGGAGGGTTCCTGGTTCAAATCCTGGCGGAGGTGTTTTTTCCAAAAATTATCCTCAACTGGGTTAATTATCATTCGCTTCTTTAGTTGATTCTACATTACTGACGAGTTTACGTAATAACCATTTTTCCCTTTAATGTATTATATAACGTGTATATAACGTAATAGATACATTTATAAAAACAGCACAAGTTTAACTATTACGTTTGTACGACCAAGACAGTTCTTGTCGCCATTTTTCTTATGGAAAGAATATGAAAAATGCGGAAAAAATATGGAAAGCGTTTTCGAACTTATCCATGCAAAAACTGAAAATAATACAATGAAACTTGTGCGTATGATTATTATTTAATAAACTAGACAAATTGTCTCGGTAACTTTTTAACGAATCTCCATAACCAAGCATCCACACTCGTATGTAGATGGTACTAAGTATGTATGGATAATTTTTAATACTGAACAATTGCCGCAACTATATTATTATAATATGTTTATTTCGACGCAAAATTCAGAAAATTGACATTCTATTCATAAAAATTTATGCCAGCAAACAAAATTGTGTGACTTGGGGAGTTGTACAACCCCAAAAACCCCATAAAATTTTACGTGGAAATAATCAAAGATAACAAAGAACTGTATTGAGTTCACAATGTTTCAATCGACTTTACACAATTCTATAAGAACGCTGAAATGACAGTTTGAATTTCAGTATAGAACGTGCTTTTGGGTCTAAATCAATGACAATCAGTGTTATTAGGCGCGCGATTTTTGTATTCAGCTTTTTCAGATTGATTTATCAGCAGTGATATTGTATCATAAGATAAGTAAATAAATTCTTTTTCTACTTTGCGTTCGTTATAAGCTCATAACGAAACCGCTTTCGGTGTCGTTATGAAAACACTAGATCACAAACATTCAGTAACTTTTAGTTTTCCAAGATTGATGAAATTGACGTCAAGTGTCAGGTAAGGCTGACATCTGAATCGCTATTGGCTCGCCTCAATCGTATTTGTGAATTTTACTACAACTACCAACTGTTGAAGAAAAAAATTACACTACATTGTAAGATGACAACCGCAATTTTTGACATTTATGTAAAATTAATGTCGCAAAGTAGAAAAAATAGTATATAACACTCGTTTTATAAGACGTATTGGCGCACTCGTTCCATTTGGGCACTCCTCGCTACGCTCGTCGTGCCCAAAACAACTCGTGCGCCAATTTTTGTCTTATAAAACTTGTATTATAATATACTATATTAAACTTGCAATCGAAGTAGTATTTGGCACATCTTATACCATTGAAGCAACAGCATACTGGGGCTCATTTGACCTTTCGTGAAGGCTGTATAATTGCCTTTGACCCAAACCTACGGCATTAATGAAGTCAAATATATCCTCCAGCATGGCTTTTCCTGTTAGTAGCTATATTTAGTCATACATTCCCTAGAATAGAATATTCCTCGTAATTGTTTCTAAACAATAACTAATATTATCTCTAGTACTATAGTCAAGGCGATGCTTTTTTCAATTTTCGGTAAGACAGATTTGTCAAACTAAAATAGTATTCTTTTAAAAGAATAATAATTATCCCAAGACACGTTTTCAACTTTATACAATTAACTGATTCATTATATTTATGAATTTTACCCATAGGTGGATATGGTGGATATGGTGGCCAAGCCAGTTATGGAAGCATTGGACAATCATACGGTTCTTACGGCCAATCCTCCTTGAGTGGTTATGGAGGTAGCTATGGAGGTTATGGAGGCTATTCCCAATCTGGAATCGGCGGTTATGGACAAGGAAGTTATGGTGGATATGGACAAGGAGGTTATGGTCAAGGTGGATACAGCCAAGGAGGTTATGGAGGATATGGGCAAGGTGGATACGGTCAAGGTGGATATGGAGGATTCAGCCAAGGAGGATACGGTCAAGGTGGATATGGAGGATACAGCCAAGGTGGATATGGTGGCCAAGGCTCCTGGTAAACAACTGACTGACGTACGTAGAAAATAGGATGTTATAAAAATTGTGTGCTACTTTATGGTTGTTACTTTATATTTTTTAAGGAAAGAATGAATAAAGTTATACATATCAGTACTAAGTTTTATTTCTCTTTTTGTTGTGAGCCAACCTAAGTCATAATATGACTTCATATCCCACTAAATACTGAATAATTGCAAAATATTCAGGACAGTTTTTGAATTCTATATGAAAAGTTGTGTTTCTGACGAGGCTTAAGTTGATGACCTAGAAACTTTTAATTAAAAATTCTGGTCTGTAATCGATATCATAAAATCTGTGACGTATAATTGAGCTTGTTTACTAAATAACTGATGACGAACTAGAACAATGTAATCAAGTAAGGAAAATATACAAATAAAAAAATCAATAATCTATGCGAAATGTAAAGTAGTTACTCACATATTTTTATTTTAGTTAATATATCTTCTTGCACTGCATGTCATATAAAAATAATAAATATCTACCCAACAATTATTTAATCTATTCGTATGAACAAGTCCAAATTAATGCATATATTCAACTAAAAAAATGTGGCTAGGCACATGACTTTATCATACTATTTATAGAATTAATAGTAAATGAGATTGTATTTGATCGAGATCGGTCGTATCTGCATTAAAATAAAGCTAGTTAGCCAGTATTTGACAGATATATTAATTCAATAAAAAGTGGTCGGATTCCTTATTGTTGTTTTATTTTAACAATCGCTACATGTTTTGTCTGCATCTTAGCTAGCCAAGATTTGACAAACAGTTTCATTCTAATGTCAGTAGGTAGTGTCAAACGCTGATGTTTTAACAATACCTACTGTCAAAAGTAAAAATATAATCATTAAAAAAATCTGTTCTGCAGGCTCTTATATGTTTGTTTGTGACCTTTGTATGTTAGAGTTTGATTTGATTGTCAATTGTGTAATTTATTTCTCATTTTCTATAGCGCTTGAAGAAGTGCCCAGTAGGACACAAAAATGTACCGATTGCTAAAATAAAACATAAATAAGAAATCAGACCACTTATTATTGTATTAATATATCTGTGAAATCCTGGCTAACTAGCTTTATTTTAATGCAGATATGATCGATCTCGATCAAATAGAATCTCATTTACTATTAATTTTATAAATAGTATGATAAAGTCATGTACCTTGCCTCATCAGATTTTGAACTGTTTCAACACAGATGTACTGAAATTGTACTAACTATAGTAGACATTAGACAATATAAATAATAAATATCGCTACTATAAAAACGCTGACTTTTGAACCGAACACTTGTCACTTTTACTTATTATACACCAAGAAAATATAAACATGAAATCAACTCATTCTTCAGTATTTATATCGATACTGCCAAAAGAATTCAAATTGCCTTTTGTTATTACCACATTTGTATACTTCGGAAATGATGGGTTTAGATTTAACTCTAGTTAACCATCCTAGATTATACAATGTTAAAGTGTAATAATGTAAGTTATAATTCATGATCATGAAGTACACAATCTGTTAGGAGAGCGTATAATTATGGAAGTCAGTTATAGCCATTATGTGTGAGTCAAAAATGCGGTTTACTTACTACACATAAATTGCCTACATAAATTGTCTCCTACAAGGAGTGATCGGTGTTTTATCGTGACAGGTCGGTGTTTTATGCTTTTAAAAAGGTCATCATAATCGCTGGTATGTATTATGCCCCATAGGTATAAGGTGGGCAATGGGCAATTTAATCGTAATCATAATTGTTTTTGAGATATTCCTTTAATCAAACTTTCGAGATATTCTGAAAAAAAATAAATATTCAATATTTTCACGAAGAAGGCCACAAGAACGTGTTACTAGTTTTGTCGTAGATGGCGCAACTGTCGAGAAAACAGGTCCACATATTTTGTTATAAATTTCCGAAACATCAGATATGTACACAATGGTATGCCTGCACTATTATATTTTAAAAACACGATTCCAAACGTGGAACAATGTACAGGCTGTTCCGATAAAAAAATCGATAGGCTTGGAATGGAAATTGTTTGATAGATGTAGTCCAATATTATGATCACGCTGTATGCAAATTATAGCGTTTTCGAGTTTCTGCACACGGCTGTAGTAGCACCATGCTGGTGCGTGTTCGTATGTTCGGCTTATGTACTGCACGCGCTCAAAGCACATTACTTGACAGGCTTAATCGATGAATACGTCATTACTTTTTGTGCTTAGATGATAAATAGAGATACAATATATAAGAGCCTTTGAAAGTCACGTATTTTAGGTTAGGAACTAGTTACTTCTGTTCACCGTGAAGTTAGTTTTAAAGAACTGCACCAAAACCATGCCATACTATCTGAAAGTTGTGCCCTTTAAGCATATTTACGGTGCAATTCGCACCGAATGCGTGTAAAATATTGTATAAGTCGAAAACACTATGAGTTGTTTTACGTCTTAACATTGATAGATCCATCCATTATCAATAAAATTTAATCATAAATCTCTTTTCAATGAGGCATTAGTACGATGGAGCTACAATTTTATGAAACATTGTCTAAAGTAAGCAAAAATTGTTTTAGTATTTCAAAAATTACTACAGAAATAAAGAACATAAACAACAAATTCATCACCGCAATAATTTATTTGTCCTAAGTTCTACATAGTCCGTGTCATTAGCGTCAGTCGTCGTCAGTCAGCGTCACAATACCGATTTATCATCATCATCATCATTTCACAATTTACAATACTGTGTAAGCGGCAGCATATGGATAAGCGTACGGAGACGCATATCCTGCATAGTACGGAGATGCATAGGCACTATAAGCATAGGGTGCTGTGTAAGCTGAATAATCCAATGCAGGTGCTGCCACCACTGGAGCAGCGGCATAAAACTGAGGTTTTGGGTTAGGAGCAGCGAAAGCCAACGCCAAGCAAGCGCCCAAAAGAATTAACTAAAAAGATAATACATTGAATTAGTTAAAATTGTCATACCTGAAATGTAGTTATGATACTTAAATACATCATAACGCTACAGTAATTAGTTATTAATTATCTAATATTAAAACTGCTAGTATGAAACTGTTTGGTTTACTTACGATTTTGAACATTTTTGTTGTTGTTGTTGTTGTTGTTAGCTCGATTTGAGTGGAACTGATAATAATTTTGGCAGTGGTGTTGGTTTATATAGTGATGTGTATGGTTCTAAAAATTGACGCAGCATTGTCCATGAAGGTAAATATGTACTTCTAGAATGGATGAACGGTATTGGAATATTAATTGGTGTGTGTTGTTTGTTTTGTCGTGTAATTGAGAATGATGCCCATGCTGCATAGTAAATACAGTTACAAATCATTGCGATTACTGTATCAAGTCGATGTAAAAACAGTATGTATTTGCAATTTACGTAACGTGTTTTAGTTATCTATTTAAATTATATTTAATTTTCTTTCAATTATCAGGATCTGAAAATGATATGCAAGTCCTGGACAATTAAAATTGCAATAAACAAAAGAAAAATACCAAATACAGCGCGAGTTCTTTGGCAGATAAAGAAAAATCACCTATGCCTCATCATTCACAAAATCACCTTCCCTTTTTGACACGAATTAACAACAAGTTGGTTAAATCAAATTCAAGTGAAAGCAACTGCAACTTTAACAATAAAAATCTAACTTTATGTAAGTGCACTACACTTTTATGAGCTAGATAGGTACTTTAAATTTTTTTTTAAATGGTGTTTTGAATTACGACCTGATAATCAACCTAATAGATAGGTAAACTATTAGAAAATTCCATTTCATGGTTTTGCTTTAATTTGTTGTTAAACATGTTTTGGAATATTTTACGTTCCATAAAAGTAATAAGCATTAAAAAATAACTACTTAGAAAAATTTATTATTTATTGTCATATTATTTATAAATTTAAAAATGTTACATTAGATATAGAGGCTGTATTAAAAAGCTGAACAATAGCGGTATGTTAATCATCTGGAAAATGTTTATTTTACTTTTTTACTTATTTTATACTTCTACCCTAGTAAAATACCTCTGTAAAACACTGTTCATTTCTAAATGTTTGTGTATTTCTAGCAGCAGACCTCAATGCCGTAGGAACTTCAACATGATCTCAATTAAGCTTGCTTAGGGCTTTAACTTCATCCGCCATAAATTACGAAATTATTCAAATGTTGTACTTAGTTTTGGTGAAAGAAAATTATATGTGTCTGACGAAAATATGGTTGATAGGGTAACCAATAATACTATATTATTTGACGACCACATAATTAAGGATATAAATCGCGAGCAAATACGACGTTTTATCTACGACTGATAAATTCCATTTTATGCAAAATATTTTAAATGTTGGCGAGGCGAACTGTCAAATAACTGTGATCCACGTAGGTTTTGGTAGATTTTGACACTAGCGTTGTATAATGATGACAGTTCGTTCAAATAATGAGGTCATTATTTGAACGAACTGTCATTATTATACAACGCTAGTGTCATTATAATCACTGGCGCGTATAACAATGGGGATTATATAGTCATAGATACGCATGCAATGAACTTATTATATGTGAGTCGTAGATAAAATAATTTAGTAAACCAGTTTACGTAAAATATCGTTAGGCTCCACATAGCGCGCATATGGAGCCTAACAAAAGTTTAAGTTAAACTCTAAAACTTTCTCTAAAACTAAGACTGTAACTATCAAATTTTACATTTTTTTTACCATATACAGGGCAGTTCAGGAAATATAAATTTAAGTTAAGGGTAAAGTGCTGTCGGAAAAGTTGATTAGATGGAAGAATTACATTCACTCTTGAATTCACAGTCACCTCTGACCTGAAAGAGTATTTTACTGGGTTTTTGACAATTTTCATTCTTTATATTTACCCGTTATCATTCATTTAATACTTTATCATACGCAGCATGATTTTTTGACAATACCTACTGTCAATATTGTCAAAATGTCTGTCAAATCCTTACTAAGTTGTGTTATTTTATTGCAGACATAATCGATCTCGATCAAATAGAATCTCATGCAGCTAAACTATTAATTTTATATATTGTATGATAAAGTAATATGCCTGGCCACATCAGATTTTTTATAATAGATACAGAAATATCAAAAAATATTTTTTTGAATATTCTTAAGGATTTAAAAAAAAGAAAGGCAGCTTTTTAATGCCGCAGATGTTCGATCGATGTTTTTGTATTCAGAATATCACTCTGATTCGAAATACCACAAAATAATGTTGGGGTCCATTTAAAAGTTCAAAGGTGATGTCATTTCCTGAATAGCTGGAAGTTTTGCCAACCTAAAAAAATATCGCAACCATGGATTCCTTTGTCTATTAAATTTCTTCCGATTTTATTCATCTAGCTTCAGAAATGCCAAATAAAAAGACATACATATCGTGTGGATGTTGCATTATTTCGTTTTCAAAATAGGTGGCTCTGATTTGAAATTTGAATCTACCCAGCCCAACCCAACCCTGTTATAATACAGTTCATAAATTGTAAAATTTGATTATTCCAGTATTTAAGTTTAGAGATCCATCAATTTTTATAAAGAATGGAATTTTCTAAGAAATCAACAGTGAAAACGTTTTCCATTTGATGCTAACTTCCTAGGACAAAGAAGAAGAATTTCGATTAGAAAACCATACAATCGCTGTGTCGTTATTCTAAACTTTGTGTCATGTTGTCAAGTTGATTACATTGTAGATATTATGCAGTGTGTAACATGTAATATATGTCCAATTCGTTGCTGTTATCAAGATAAACGTCTTTTCGAAAGTAAACACAAACGAAAATGTGTGAATAGGCTTGCTGACATATTTGATAATAAAATGATTTTCTAGGTTTAGTTTAGATAGAAAAAGTTATCCTACGTATTGGTTGCTAAACCAAGTTGAAGCTTTTATAGTTCATTATTATTGTTAATTATATATTAAATAATTATTATTAAAAAATATATACAACTTTATAAATACTAAATTAAATTAGATTTGATTATATATATGTCTTTTTGATGTCATGTTAACTTAATGGATAGTTTTTATATTTGTGGAAATCTCTACCAAACCCGTCATATGAACTTTTTTCAAATACCACCCCTTAAAATGTCTACAATTCCTCCCTTTATAATTAATGAATAGAACGTACAATATAATTACTGGAATTCCCATTGATAATACAAACAATAGCTTACCAGTTCTTGACTTAATTAAATAATCGTACCACTAATACAATTTTGGTAATGTCAATTAATTAGCATGCCGCCGATCATATACATCACACATTATCATATACATTGTCATTGTCAAGTCAAATTACCTTGAGATTTATTATGTCTTATTCTCAAAATGGTCACTAACGTACATGCGTACACACATATAAAAGATTGCTGTACCACGAATACGTTATACAATTCACACCTCTGCTCCTACAGTGAACTACAGGGAACTACAGTACCGACAACACAAAACAAAATGTTCAAGCTTGTAAGTAAAACAAATAGTTATTACTTTATTAGATTATCAATTGTTTCGATTGTGAATCTTTTAGTTTATTAGATCGTTGTAGATTTTTTAGTTTGATTTTTATTAACTACGCTTAGAATATACCTGTTATTTTTTGACACAAAGTAATATTATTTTATTTTCAGGTGGTCTTCTTTGCTTTACTAGCATTGGCTCTAGCAGCACCAAAGCCTGACTACTTAGTGACCGGAGCGGTGGGATATGCTGCACCATACAGTTATGGATATTATCCATATGCCTATTCCTATGGATATCCATACAGCTATGGCTACGGTTATGGTGGTTATGCTTACATTTAGGATACTGCCACGAAAATTATTATCTAAGAATGCTTATGTATTAAAATCTATTATGGTACATAGTTATTTATATACGGATAACTGCCAAACTGTATACTGGTTCACGCGAGCATAGGACTTTCCCGATTGTTTAATGTATGTATAGATGGACGTAGTGAATAAAGGATGTTGACTCAATCGCTTATTGTTTTATTTATCGTTTGTATTCCTGAATGGGATATGCAGGTAGTGTGCTGGGTACGTATGCGGATATCTCTTTGTTAACGTTTGTGGATGATTTGATTGAATAACGATGTTTACAAATTGTTTAAGAATCTAATCTAATTTTGTTATGGGTCACATAATAGTTATGTAACTATGTAAATTGTTTAATAAATAAATTAATATTTAAAAACAAATAAGATATATTTTTTTGTTTTGATATTTTATCGAAATTGTCTGTCGTTCTTAAATTGACTGTTAGGAATACAATTTGAGTAAAAAAATAATAAAATAATATATTTATAATTGTTTAAGAGAGAGTCTTTCATAGGGACGCCTATTTATTTTTTTTATTTATAACGCTGAACGAATAAAATTTTGAGTACTAATAGAGAAAAAATGCTATTTCTGGAATAGTCTTGATGTTCGTATGATTTCCGTTTTTTCGAAAATGCTATCATCATTGAAATTTTATAACCGATAAAATATTAGGATATATTATTGATGTGATATTTGCAATCGGGATGCCCTCTAACGTGATTTTATTAGTTTTTACGCAATGATTGCACCCTGATTATTCGATAGACAACATTTTCGGATTACAGTGACACCAAATACTTGATATTTTCCTTAAAATCGTAGCGTGGAAATGTCGTATAAAGCAGGGAAATAGAAATATATTGGGTTAATCATCAAATTAGCGATGAATTGCTCCATAGTACTGGATGTAGTTAGGACAAATAAGGCGAGCAGTAAATTTTCCAGTATTTATATAAAGTTCTTTTGACCATAACGGTTTGACGGTTCTCTGTACTGCGACTCTTCTTGGCGCAAAAAAATGTTGAATTTAACAATGGCATTTTTTAATTGCAAATCAAACAGCAATAATTGCGACATAAATAACTAATTAAAATAAGATTGCAGTCTTTGACTAAACTTCGTCTATTTAATGATTTTGCACTGTATGTTTTGCAATTATACTGCCATTTATAGTATACTTATATGATAATTTACAATAAAATCATATATTTAACTTATTTTTAGCTGGTTGGTCGCGTAGGATTAACAAATATGAACAAACTTTTGTGCAAGGTTTTTCTGATTTAACCAGTATGGTATCGCTGTGGTAGATACGTGGTATCTCCATTTCCAGCAAAAGAAAAGCTACACCCCATATACGCCGTTTATTTTTGACCCATGTTGATCAAGAATTATTAAATTAGTTAATTCTTCAAAATGTTACTTAAATATTTTATTTGTTTTCTAACAGGCTGTATTAACTAAATTAAAACATTGAAATACTGAAAGGGAGTGATTTTTTGCGATGTTTTAAATATAAAACAATAAAGGAACATGACAAACAATAACAAAAAAGGTATTAAAATGTTTCTATCTGCACAATATATTTTTAAAGTCAACATTTTATAACTTTTGACAAACGTAGATACAAGCCATATGATAAGCACGGTAGTATAAGAAACAGAAGTTCTATCAAAATTCGTGATGTTAACACTGAGGTTTTTATACCTGGAACGGCGAAACCACCCTAGTGCCAGATAAAAACATTTTGGGATTTTGACGGAATCGTGGTCAAGTCAATTGGAAAAGTTATCTGATTTTATCAAAATCTTAACACAATCTTTTAACTGAACTTCTCTACATTTTCCTATAGAGTTTTCTTACATCGACACAGAATGAAATTTTAAGAAAAGGGCAATGTTATCAGTTATCACCATATAGGCCAAGGCTATTGTTAGTGGTATTCAAAATCTGCTAGCAAAGCATGTAGTGCTGAAAATGTTTCCTTAAAAAACTAGCAAACCTAGCGGAAAGCTGAAAACCTAAACCTAACCTTATCTATAATTTAAATCAGTATTATCTTAAATAACCAACAATAGTACAAAATTCATTTATAAGAATCAGACATAAGAAAGCTCGAGAAAATTGCTATTGTCAGCACGTTCTATATGCAAGCACGTACGACGTATTACCTAATTCACTTGACATCAACCACCACCTGTGAGCATTCATTGAAAATATCGCATATAAATCGATCTTGAATCACAGTAAAATTATCAGTATATCACCAAAAGATATTCAAACAACACCAACCAACCATGTACAAACAAGTAAGTTAAGAATCGTCTAGCATACTTTTTATTTGTCTTCCGTCAACTTATATATGTAACAAATTTATCACCTTTCATGTTTTTAGATTGTATTCTTCTTCGCAATCATTGTTATTGCCGTGGCCGCTCCAAAACCAGAACCAAAGCCAGAACCAAAACCAGGTGTCTTCGCAGCTCCATATGTGGCGGCTCCAGCTCTAGCATATTCCGCCTATACTGCACCAATTGCGTACAGTAGCAGCTATGCATTGCCATATTCTTATTCAGCTTATACATCTGCATATACTTATCCATATGCTCCCTATGCATATCTGTAAATAAGATTGTTTTAGTTAGTCAAATGTGTACAATGTATTATGTAAAGTGTTATCATAGTGAATAAATATGATTGTATAAGCATTAATTATGTTATTTTATTGCGTATAATCGTTAAGAAATGGATAAAAACACTAGTATATATATACCGGGTGGTCGTTTTAACTTGAGACTCCTAAATATCTCGTTAAATATGCATGATACGATAAAAGAACATTGTTGAAAATGTGACATTCACGTTGATAAAAAGTTGTCTCTAAGGATTCATATATACCACCAAGTTTCATAAAAAAGTAATTCTTTTTTCTGTGTGATAATAATATGTAATAAAAGATGGTTTTCAACGATTCACAGTTTAACAAAAGCCTTATCATTAAGTTACGGGTTGCATACATCCACCATTTTCTTTTACATTATTTACTATTAATGTCTATACTTTTATGAATATAAAAATGATATCAACAAATTCCATTGAAGTACGAAGTTAACGGGCTGACTCGGACGTATTATCGTAGTTAGCCTTGTGTACTTGTTATAACCGGTCTTTTTTGAATAAAAACACAAAAATACAGCTGAAGGCATACAGTGCGAACCCCGAACGGCACTTTAGGAGGCATCTAGGAGACCTAGATTTTTATAGATGTATGCTACATTTTTGTTTGATGTATGGGAGGTCCATTATACATCCTCCATTCATTAATACACATAGAATGGGGGCGTCCCACTTTTTTCCTGCATTTTTTTCATTAAATAGCAAATGTCGTATGGAACAAAATTTTAGTACAAACGATTGAAATATTGACAAAACAAAGAGAAATTTCAAATAAAATACATATCAAACGAAGAAGGAAGATCATCAATACCCATTACAACAATAAAAAGTAAATAAATTTGAATAAAAAAAATAAAGTAAAGCAACATAAATTGGATAAACAAATGAGCAAATTAATAAATGAATATGAAGAAGATTATTGATTTGTTCTCGGAAATAAATTTCACTCTATGTGAAAAGTTTTAGAAGGACTTATTAGATTTTTCGATTCTTTTATAAGTTAGAGCCATTTATAATAACGTTTTGCTAATATTTCAAAAGGCTGTAACTTTTGAGTAGTTAAAAGCACATTTACAAATTTATACACAGTACGACATTTATTATCTAACAACAATTTTGCGATTTACAAACAAAAGAACCATATGTACATACAATATCTAATTATATTGGGTTGTTGATTATATTACATCTATTATTATTTACCCGAATTTTAGATTGAAACATGTAATTAAGAAGCCGTAAGAATTTTAAAGCTACGTGTCAAACCCGAATATTTCATGAAATATGACTGCTTTCAAGAAACGAATGTTAGCAACCAAGATAAAATTTATAGAAGAACCAAATGGAACGTTTTTTATTGAAGCTGCAAGAATTTCAAATTTGCGTCGTATCTAGACGGATTATGCCGCCCAAAAAATTCCATACTAAACTTGCAACGTAACAAATTGCTCATGTTGTCTGGATTTTAAGATGGCATAACACATTGCTGCCAAAGAAGCTACTTTAAAACCCCTTATTTGATGATTGTGAGATGCATTAACTTAAATATGTTGTGCCCTATAGGTATTATAAAGCCTACAAAAATTGTAAATTGGGCATGATGATATTTTACCATATTGAATAAATAGAAACAGTTTGCTAAATTAATGACAGTGCTACAAAGCTAACAAGAATCGTTAAAAATGTACATGCAATTCGACATTGGTGACCACCAAGTATATGTATTACAAAATGGCTAAATAATTGATATTATAACCACGTGCTAAATGCAAACACGTAGTCGTCAGTGAGTTACTTAATTCCCTTGACATCTACCACCACTCGGGTGGACATTACTGTAAATATAGTATATAAATCGAACTTCAATCAAAGCCAAATTATCAGTATATCACAAAACGATATTCTAACAACACCAACCATGTACAAACAAGTAAGTTAAGAATACCCATTCCACACATAGTTTATCCAGTTTTGTTACCTGATCATTTTACTGTATATTTTGTATATTTTTTTTATTTGTAGATTATCTTCTTTTTCGCAATTATTGCTATTGCCATGGCAGCTCCAAAACCAGAACCAAAGCCGGAGCCGAAGCCTGGCGTATTTGCTGCGCCGTACGTCGCTGCTCCTGCTTTAGCGTACTCAGCTTATTCTGCTCCAATTGCTTACAGCAGTTACGTGGCTCCATATTCTTATCCATATGCGTCGTATGCGTCTGCGTATTCTTATCCATATGCATCTTACGCGTATCTATAAAGAAATTGTGTTGTAGCTAAAGATGTACAGAGTATTTCTTAACATATATTTAATATAAATAAATATGGTAATAGTACAATTTTGTTTATTTTATCATATAAGTTATAACCTTTTAAATAACAACTTTCTTTTGTTTATGTAATGTCAAGTATGGGAGAAAAATACTAAAGGCTCAGATTATATTAACTTCTTTGTTAAATCAAAACAATATAATAGTATTTGGTTTAGTATTTACTGGCGTAAAAGGAAAATTAACATTTGCATTTGGTACAAAGTATCCGCTCAAGGTACACTATAACCTCGTTTTACGCTTTTATCATTTGCAAGATATGTTCTTCAAACATTGAATAGAATGTAATTGTATAAACCATACAAAGGACCTTACAAAACGTACAATAGACCTACATATTAATTTCTCTAGAAGAAGTTGTTCTTCATGAGTTTTGGTGCTATAAAAAGTGCGTAGCCACAGTCAGAATAGAGATTTAACATACAGGGTAATCGAGAAACAAGAAATTCTTAAATTTGCTCAATTATAAAATATGTTTTTCTTAATAATATCTGCAACAGTGCTTAATTCGTAAAAAATCCCATAATGTATTTTTTCGTCGATCCTTTATTTATGAGTATGTTTACTGAATAGAAAATCATTTTTTCTACTTTGCGTTCAATATAAACTCATAACGAACCCGCTTTCGGTGTCGTTACGAAAACATTTTTTCGCCAATTTTTGTCTTATAAAACTTGTATTATAATATGTTATATTAGAAATGCTCGATTTCTATAAATGCATAATTTGTTATAGCCAATAAAACGACTTAATTATAGCCAATCGAACATACGTAAAATAAAACCATCCACTCAAAACATTCCATTATCCAGGCACACAGCATAGAACTGTCAGTGTCAAATTAGATAAATGGTCATATAACCTCAAACGATATCGACGAATAAAATCTATGTAGACGCAGCCAGAAGAATACGATCGACGAAAAAATTTTGGAACCAACTCTCCGCAATTAACGCACTCGCTAATCGCTCGTGCGTTAAACAGTCTCGATCCTTAATCGCTCTTTTTAATATACTTGTTGGTTAAATATCTATTATTGCATGAAAAGTACTGTTTTTTTAATAAGCACGTTTTGTTTGGAATACAATCATGATAGAAATACCAAATAAATTAAAGATAAATAATTTCTTTATACAACATGAAAACAACATGTAATTAAATATCAATTTTCAACGCTTATAACTAAATCTAGCAATGGTTTAAAAGTGACATATGTAAACTAGAAAAACATTTTTTAATTAATAGTTGTTCTATAACAATAACAATATTTTGGAGACTGTGGCGAACTTAATAATAAAATTATAAACCCCTAACCACAACAAGTATTTTAGAAACCTAAATACGTATTTCAGCAACTATGTTGCCATCTTCAGTAGAAACTAAAAAAAAAAGAAAAGAGAGAGCTTCATTATTCAGATTAGATTAGCACTTCATAGTATCTTTACTGGATATTGTCCAAGCAAATCACTAGTGGAAGTGACGTCATGACATTTGATACAATATATACCAGATTTATCAAGTACATCTACCTTATCCTTTGGGTTTCCAAGAAGTTTTTTTATGCTATTATGAGTCGAATATGCTATACAGAGATTTTGTGATGTAAAAATACTTCTCAAACCCCTTGTATATGCACAATCGAACGGTATTTTAACATATTTCTTCTTTTCTTTTCTTTCTTTTCTTCTTGTCTGTAGAAAAGAAGAAATATGTTAAAATACCGTTCGATTGTGCATATACAAGGGGTTTGAGAAGTATTTTTACATCACAAAATCTCTGTATAGCATATTCGACTCATAATAGCATAAAAAAACTTCTTGGAAACCCAAAGGATAAGGTAGATGTACTTGATAAATCTGGTATATATTGTATCAAATGTCATGACGTCACTTCCACTAGTGATTTCTTTTCTTTCTTTTCTTCTTGTCTGTAGAAAAGAAGAAATATGTTAAAATACCGTTCGATTGTGCATATACAAGGGGTTTGAGAAGTATTTTTACATCACAAAATCTCTGTATAGCATATTCGACTCATAATAGCATAAAAAAACCTTCTTGGAAACCCAAAGGATAAGGTAGATGTACTTGATAAATCTGGTATATATTGTATCAAATGTCATGACTGTGAAAAAGAATACGTAGGCCAGACTAGAAGAACAATTTTAACTAGGTTCAAAGAACATGTAGCTCATTTTAAATATAATCGTTTTGAAAAATCTAGTGCGACTCAACATATTTTAGACACAGGTCATAAAGTAGTTGTAGATGACTTAAAACTTGTAAAAGCTGTGCCAAATAATAGGGAACTAAACAGCTTGGAAAGTATCTTTATTCACTTGAATAGAGATAAATTAATAAATTCAGACAGGGGTCCTATACCTAGTTCGCCATTGTTTGACCTGCTTTAATTAAAACATGTTTTTTACGCTTCAATGATCAAAATTCACTGAGGTGTGATGAACAAATGGGTATATATAGGGTAATTTTTAACATGGACGTCACTTCCACTAGTGATTTGCTTGGACAATATCCAGTAAAGATACTATGAAGTGCTAATCTCTCTTTTCTTTTTTTTAGTTTCTACTGAAGATTGCTGAAATACGTATTTAGGTTTCTAAAATACTTGTTGTGGTTAGGGGTTTATAATTTTATTAGTTGTTCTATCATAATTTTTTTGGACAGTCAATCCTGATTATCCAAAATTTTTTTGGAAAACAATAATGTTATCGTTAAGTAGAACTATTAGCTCTGTTCATTCGGTAAATCAATCAGACACATCACCATATACGTAGAGCATTGTCATTGTCCTCACGTTCTGTCTCTGCAAGCAATGTGTCGACGTATTACCTAATATCCTTGACATCTACCACTACCCTGGTGCAAATCATTGAAAATATTGTATATAAATTCAACATATCAAAACAAAATTATCAGTATATCTACAAGCGATATTCCATAAACACCAATCATGTACAAACAAGTAAGTTACGAATTGTACACTCATCTCTCTCATTAATTTACCTTCATCTTCAATACGTACTAATATTATTTTGTTATTTGTAGATTATATTTTTCTTCGCCATTGTTGCTATTGCCATAGCAGCTCCAAAACCAGAACCAAAGCCAGAACCGAAGCCAGACCTGTTTGCTGCTCCATACATTGCAGCACCAGCATTAGCGTATTCGGCTTATACAGCTCCAGTTGCTTATAGCAGCTACGTTGCTCCATATTCTTATCCAGCATATACCTCTGCTTCTTCTTATCCTTATGCCGCCTATGCATACCTGTAAAATGGAAAGTATGAGTCTAAGGTGTACACAATATTGTATAAAATGTTATGTATGTAAATAAAAATTATTATGATTAAATCAAGATTATTGCTTTATTTTACTGAATTTTCCTGTTTATTTTTATTTTGTTAAATGGCAAAGTGATAATTTAAAAGATATGCATATTTCCAAAAGAGAAATGTTATTAAAATAATGGAAATAAAATCATGATTCCTTGCTGCTGGAAAATATTATTTTTGTTAAGTACCTATTTACTAAATAAGGAGACTCAACTGGAAGGATCTATATTCATACAAACATCTCAAAAACAAGTCATGAATAAATAACACGTTGCTATATTAATCTACTTTTTGTTATTATTATCATATCCATGCCACCGGGGCAATCCACAGCAGCTGGATCAGTAGTAGAGGTACGCCTACTCTGCGTACCGATCTTGACGGTTTCAGTCGTCCACGCTACCAATCCCTGCGTCCTCGCGGGATCTGACTCCGACCTAGGACATAATAGTAAAATTGCGTTAGTTACTATGGTTACAATCATCAGAACTATCACTACTAGAATCTGAAAACAAAGGATATAATTTTAGTTTATCAACTGCACATACACCTTTGTATGGCCTTTGGGAACGTTTTCCACCTGGTATATCTTCAACTATATACCGATCTTTATTAAGCGCCTTTGCAACTACGTAAGGGCCATCATACTTAGGCAACAACTTTTTGCTTTTGCCATCATTAGAGCACTTTGCTCGACGTATGAGCACTTGTTGGCCTACCTTAAACTTTGGTGCCTTTGCACGTTTAGCATCATAGCGTTCTTTCATTGCATTTTGACGTTCACGGATGCGTTTTGAGACTTTCTCTCGCGTTTCCGTAAGTCTGGTATCATGGGCTGCTTGCGATACCACGTTTGTAATATAAGCATCAGACACACCTCGTGGCTGAAAGCCAAAAAATAACTCGTACGGGGTCTTTCCGGTTGATGAATTCACAGTTGAATTCAATCCAAACCGTACGGTACTTATACACTCATCCCACTTGTCTTCTTCGTCTATTGCCGCTAAAAGACATGACAAAATTGTTCGGTTGTAACGTTCAACTTGGCCATTAGCACGCGGGGTAGCCGTTGCTGTAAGCACCACTTTGATGCCCAAGTTCTTGCAAAACACAGCAAACTTTTTGCTGGTGTAACACGTACCTCTATCTGTGACAATTCTTCGAGGAACCCCAAACGTGTCAATAATACCTTCTATGAAACTCAATACTGGACCCACTTTGGTACTCTGTACAGCTTTTGCAAAACAGAATTTTGTAAATCCGTCAATGGCCACAATCAAATATGAATTCCTTTTCTTACTTTTCACAAAAGGTCCCAAGTGGTCTAAGTGAAGTGTATTCATGGGCATAGAATCTTTTTCTATAGCGTTCAAGAATCCTGGTCTTTTCCCTGACGGCTCCTTATTGTACAAGCAAGCAAGACATTTTGTTATGTATTTCTTTACATACCGGCGCATTCCCGGAAACCAATAGTTTTCCGAAATGGAACGGAGACTTTTATCTAAAGCCAGATGACCTTTTCCATCATGGTGATAAGTGCAGATTTGATTTCTAGCGCCACGCGGAACTACCCATTTCAGTCCGTTCTCAGTTTTTCTATACAGATGGCCATCCTTTAATTCATACTCCTTATGAATAGATTTTTCTTCATTGTCCACATGATTCCTCTCTAACACTTCCATTATGTATTTTGATCTTTCGTCAGACCGTTGAGCAGCCAATATCCAGGCGTTTTCGTCAATACCAACCGTAAAAGTTTCAATTATTGGACTACCATCAGCACTTCCGGGGTTTCGACTAAGTGCGTCCACGTGTGCCATTTTTGTGCCAGCTCTATATTCTACTGTGTAATCAAATTCTAAAGTACTTAACCACCAGCGCCCGACTCTTGGAATAAGATCCCGTTTGGAAAGCGTCGTTCGCAAAGCGTTGCAGTCAGTTACCACCTTGAATTTTATCCCTAAAAGGTAGATACGAAATTGTTTGATACTGCACACTACCGCTAAGGTCTCCAATTCATAAGAGTGGTATCTCTGCTCTTCTTTCGTTGTTTGGCGGCTGTAATACATTACGGGCTTGACTGTTTTGTCTTGCTGCTCTTGAAGCAATATACTACCAATACCCCACTTTGAGGCATCAGTGTGCAATTCGGTGTTAGCTTGAGGATCGTAAATGGCAAGCACAGGCTTACTAGTTAGTAGGATCTTAAGCTCTTCAAATGCGTGTTGCTGCTCCTTGCGCCATTCGAAGATTGCGTCCTTCTTGGTAAGAATAGTGAGTGGCCTAGCCAAAACAGCGAAGTTTCTAATAAACTTCCTAAAATAACTGGTAAGACCCAAGAACTGCCGTACCTCATGGACGTTCCGTGGTACAGGAAACTTACTTACAGCATTCGTCTTTGCTTTACCGGGTCGTATCCCCTGTGCACTTATCTCATGTCCTAAATATTCAATATTAGTACGCAAAAAATAGCACTTTGCTAACCTTCAGGTAATATTGACCTCCCTGAACTTACAGAGAACTTTTCTCAGAGGATCTAAACCACCTTCGACCGATTTTGAAGGAATTACGATATCATCCATATAAGCCATTGCTTCCCTATACCGCAAAGGACCTAACACTTTATTAATCATTCTTTGGAATTTTGCTGGTGCGCAAGCTAAACCAAAAGGCATCCTAAGGTATTCGTAATGCCCATCAGGCGTAATAAAAGCAGTCTTTGCAATTGACTGTTCTGCCATAGCTATTTGATTATAACCGGAAGTCAAATCCAACCCCGTATAATATTGACACCCCTTTAGCTTATCTAGATGGTCGTCTGTTCTTGGTAACGGATACTTATCTTTTATAGTTTTAGCATTTAGTGCTCTATAATCCACACACATTCGTATCTCACCATTTTTCTTGCGTACTAATAAGATAGGACTCGCATATGGCGAATCCGAGTCACGTATAATATCATTACACATTAAATCTTGTATTATGTCGCGTACTTTTTCGCGTTCAGAAAGTGATAATCTATAAGGTTTGTAAGTTACAGGTTTGTCATCTATTAAGTTTATTGACATCTCTGCTCCTTTTACCTTCCCTAACTCGCTAGTATTACCAGCGAAACAATCAGAAAACTCGTTTAGAAGATTTAACAACTTTTGTTTATTTTCTACCGTTAGTTCAGGGTCTATTTGAGCATTGATATCGTCAAAACTAAACTTATTTGATTTCAAGGATACATTTAGGGTACATACTGGTGTCACTTCTGCTGAGTCATCTGCTTCACAGGAATGGGCACGAGCTACTACTTGACCAGCCTTGATGGTTAATGTTGATTCCGACATGTTTGCAATTGCAACTACACCATCCGCGGACGTGACCATTTCATGAAGGTAGTGTTCCAGACCAGGTTTTGGCCGCAACTGTCCCTCAACGAACACATCTCCCTTGTAGTCAGCTTTAACTTGAATATGCCCCACATATTGCGCTGGAATTACGGTCTCATTTGTAGCAAACAGTGTTACCTTTTTGGGCGGTATTTTCTTAGTATCTTCCAACGTATTTACTTCCTCATTGAAAAGGCGTACGACACCATCCTTTACCACCATACAAACGTCTGGGTGATTGATGACAGGTTGTCCTATTATGACAGGTACACTCTGTACGTCATTTTTGACAACAATCATGTCGGTTTCCACCTTTGCCATATCTACCGCCAGCCATGCCTTACAACTTCCAACCGCTTTGGAGGAGCCGCCACCATATCCATAAACCAGCACGTTGCTTGGTTTGATATCCAACCTCAGACTCGTTGCCTCTCCTTCTCTTATCAGGACCGCCGCCGCACCAGTGTCGATGTAGCATCGTAGCTGCTGTCTATTTACTGCGCAATCAGTAAAATATTCGTGATTGTGATCTTCAGACACGGACGAAATAATTGTAGATACACCAGAAACACCCGTACGCACCTTTCTGTTGCAATTTTCTGCATTATGGCCCAGCCTCTTACATTTGGTGCACTCCACTTTGGGTTTCCAGCACTTATTTAGAGTGTGGCCTATCGCATTGCAATTAAAGCATTTTAGCTTTTCATGCGGACGTCGTACATTGTTATAACGCTTGCGCATAGAACCTAGACGCTCTTTAATGGACAGATCGTTCTGATGACGTTGATCTGTTCCGCGATTGAACAATGTTGGCGTGTGTTGTGGTTGCTCGACGTTGGGCAGTGTTGATAAATATTCTGTGTAAAGTTCCTCAGGAGTTGCATACCTTCCTGCTTTGGCTCCAGTTTGAACGGTGATGTTATCTACGCCATCTATCACACATGATACCGCGTCCTTACCCTGAATCTTACAAGCCCGAATTAACTCCATTTTCTCAAATAAATATTGATCCCACGATTCTCTCTCAACTTTGGTTCTGGCAACTAACTTCTTCAGTGTGGTTGCGAAATCATGGTGGTCTGGAAATGTGTTACATATCAAGGCCTTCCATTCTTCCCAGGTGTGGTCATATGAAGTAAGCCCATTATACCACGTACGCGCTAAACCCGTCAGGCGATTCTGCATATGGTATATCTTTGTCCTCTCATCCCAGTTATTGATATCTGCCAACTGCTCAACTTTATCTATCCAACGTCTGGAAGTCATGCTGGAATTCCCTGGTTCGAACTCCGGAATGCAATCTGACCGTATAGCATACCTGGTCGCCTCGCGGGTTAATGGAGTAGCAACATTCGAGCCCCCTGCCAATCGTTCGACCAGACGTTCTAGTCTTTCAATTCGCATCTCCGCCTCTGAAGGGCATGATGGTGGAGTGTATGACGTTCTGTCACCTGACATATTAGTTTGGGGCAAAACACCTAGCCTTTGCGAAACGCACCTTTGGCTTTCTCCGGATTTACGCTCGTTGCGTAACCGATGTCTGTGGTGTCTCGGAGAACTTTCTTCCGAAGACGACCTCGGTGATTGCTTTCGACGTGGCGACATTACAATTGTCTGAAACAAGAACTTTTCTTGTCAGATAATTTTTAACCAAGAACTTTTCTTGTGGGTCAGGTTCACCAGCCTCTAACGTTTAGAGTATGTAAGTGGATCTATCCCACCGCTGCACTGTTAAGTACCTATTTACTAAATAAGGAGACTCAACTGGAAGGATCTATATTCATACAAACATCTCAAAAACAAGTCATGAATAAATAACACGTTGCTATATTAATCTACTTTTTGTTATTATTATCATATCCATGCCACCGGGGCAATCCACAGCAGCTGGATCAGTAGTAGAGGTACGCCTACTCTGCGTACCGATCTTGACGGTTTCATTTTGAATAATCTCTAACCCATTAGTAAATGGGTTAATATTTAATATTTAGATTAATAAAATTACCACATTGTAGCGGACAAAACTGTCCATTGATTCGGAATCCTGAAAAAAATAACGGTTAATTCAGTATAATAGATTCAAGTAATATTTGGCAATTCCACATCCGTTGGTTGCCATTACTAATGTCCGTTCTAATGTCAAACGATTGGTTGATCTAAATTGCAAAAATATGCTTAAATCACTTATTACTTTATCATACGCAGTATGTAAAGTATTGTAATCATGCCGAAAAAAAAATTGAGATTTTAGCGGAAATAGGTCTTTATGGGTCCCCTGAACATTTTTGACCAAGGTACAAAAAAATGTCTGTGTGTGTGTGTGTGTGTGCGTGTGTAAACGATTTTTGTGACGACGATTCCGGAGAAACTACTAAAGGTATCGGGACGAAAGTTTATATTTAGAAGTTTTATGACCAAACTTAGAGCTGAAAAGCTTTTGGTTCAAAAGGGTCGAAAGGAACTGGTAGTTTATTCTAAGCCTTTTTCAATGATTTTGCAAATGAGCCGCCATTTCTGTAATTTCGACAAAATAGTTAAATAATAAATTAAAGTAGAGGAAATTTCGAATAATTTATGCCTATGACATTTTTTGGTAAAATTAATAGTTTAGCTTTTTAGTTTATTCTAAGCCTTTTTGAAGGATTTTGGAAATGGGCCGCCATTTCTGTAATTTCGACAAAATAGTTAATTAATAAATTAAAGTAGAGGAAATTTTGAATAATTTATTCCTATGAAATTTTTTGGTAAAATTAATAGTTTAGCTTCAAGAGCAAATTCTATTTGATCGTGATCGGTCGCATCTGCATTGATATGAAATTACATAGTAGCCAGGATCTTGACAAATATTTTTTTGTGTTGTCACATTCGAAAACAGCTGATCTCATCAGAGGTTGGAGAACCACTATGGAACGTTGCCGCTGTAGTGCGGCAAATTATAAAATACAAATTTCAAATAAAGTAAGATCACCAATTTGATTGTTTGTTGATAATAAATATCAACCCGTCTTTATATCTAATTCTAAAAACGATACATTGAGAAAATTATAAATAAAGTATAGCGATGAGTGTAGTTTTATTTTAGTATGTTGGTAGGGATGTGTCATGAACAAATATAAATCTGTCAGAATTTGAATTACCTTTTTAAGGTGCGTTTTCATTAGTGATAATGGCAGTGGTAGCAGACGCCGTTATAGTATTTCCAATAGAAAATTGATAGTGACTCATGTTTATGTACATGCAAACTAATATGTGTCATTATCACGACATGTAAGAAATACTATAATTTCGTATTCTACCACCGCCATTAGCTACCATTACCTACCAATCGGAACGCACCTTTAAATTTGACGTTTCGTCAAAGTGGTACCAACCTAGCATTTACTATACAGAAATTTTTTATTTATTTTTTTTTAAAATACGTACCTATTTCTTAAAAAGCAACACAATAAACGTTGATGTCGCTCCTGCCAAAAACTAGATAGCGCTACTCGTTCATATGCGACGGCGACACTCCGCCTTCGGTGACGCGCCGCATCACCGCTCGTCGCGCTATTCCGTACTTTCGGCATTTGGGACATAAATAACTATTATTCTAATGACGTAGTGTAGGTAGTGTCAAATGCTGATGCTTTGACAATACCTACGATTTATCTCAATATAATAGATTCTCGAGCAGCTAAAATCTTAATTTTATATATTGTATGATAAAGTCATGTGCCTGGCCACATCAGATTTTTTTACTTTATCATACGCAGTATGGTAAAGTATTGTAATCGTGCCGAAAAAAAAAATTGGGATTTTAGCGGAAATAGGTCTTTTTGGGTCCCCTGAACATTTTTGACCAAGGTACAAAAAAATGTCTGTGTGTGTGTGTGTGTGTGTCTCTGTGTGTGTAAACGATTTTTGTGGCGACGATTCCGGAGAAACTACTGAAGGTATCGGGACGAAAGTTCATATTTAGAAGTTTCATGACCTAACTTAGAGCTGAAAAGCTTTTGGTTCACAAGGGTCCAAAGGAACTGGTAGTTTATTCTAAGCCTTTTTTAAGGATTTTGCAAATGAGCCGCCATTTCCGTAATTTCGTCAAAATAGTTAAATAATAAATTAAAGTAGAGGAAATTTTGAATAATTTATGCTAATGACATTTTTTGGTAAAATTCGTAGTTTAACAGCAAATTCTATTTGATCGAGATCGGTAGCATCTGCATTGATCTGAAACTACATAGTAGTTTCAGATCTGATATCAGATCCAAATATTTTTTTGTGCTGTCACACTCGAAAACAGCTGATTTCATCAGAGGTTGGAGAACCGCTATGGAACGTTGCTGCTCTAGTGAGGCAAATTACAAAATACAAATTTCAAATAAAAAAGATTACCAATTTGATTGTTTGTTGATAAGAAATATCAACCCGTCTTTATATCTAATTCGAAAAACGATAAATTGAGAAAATTGTAAATAAAGTATAGCGATGAGTGTAGTTTTATTTTAGTATATTGGTACGGATGTGACATCTACAGTGTCATGAACAAATGTAAATCTGTCAGAATTTGAATTAGCTTTTTAAACTTGACGTTTCGTCAAAGTGGTGCTAACCTAACATTTCCTATACAGCAATATAACAATTTTTTATTTATTTTGTTTAATACACATTTCCAAAAGGCAACACAATAAACGTTGATGTCACTCCTGCCAAGAACTAGATAGCGCGACTCGCTCACATGCGACGTCGACACTCCGCCTTCGGTGACGCGCCGCATCACCGCTCGTCGCGCTATTCCGTACTTTCGGCACTTGTGACATAAATAACTATTATTCTAATGACGTAGTGTAGGTAGTGTCAAATGCTGATGCTTTGACAATACCTACGACTTATCTCAATAAAATAGATTCTCACGCAACTAAACTATTAATTTTATATATTGTATGATAAAGTCATGTGCCTGGCCACATCAGATTTTTTCGTATATATTCACGAATATTTTTTATGGTAAAATTTGTCCGCTGCAGTGTGACATTTTATTATTATTATTCGATATGTTATTACGGGGTCTATTGATATCAACACCTGCATTTGATCTTCATATGCACAATCTAGAATGACTGGAATATTAGAACAATTGAGAGGAATGATAGGAGATAATGAAATAGGACAAAATAATGCAACACTAGCAGCAAAGAGTAGCGATTTTAGCATTCATACACCATCTCTTGAGTTACCAGGTGTACTTTTTACTTTTTACTTTTGACTATTTCAATATTTATTACTCTGGCCTGAAATTGGCCAAATAAAGTCAAAAGAATTATTCGTGTTAATATTCCCTCTGTAACTACCGCTTATGCTTGGAGAGTATTTTGTTTGAAAATGAAGTACCTAAGCACAATTCTAGAAAAGGAACGTAAGCGAAAAAAATAGAAGAGAATAAGAATCTACACCAAGAAAAGAAAACACACTAACTCGAAAAAGGATTTCAAACACCATGTTGTCCACTTCTTCAGAATCACTGAATAGTGATCATTCAGTTAGCATACTCCTCGCTACGCAATATCAATGCTGTACCACAAGAAAGTGTATTGGGATCACTTAGTACCTACTGTATACCTATGATATTCCTGTTCCGGGAGAAACCACAGTGGCAACATTTGCAGACGACTCGGCTATTTTGATGATTAGTGACTGTGTCGAAGAAGCAACCGAAAAATTACAGATGGCTGCAAACAAAATCAACCTTTGGACAAAGAAATGGCGCATCAGACCAAATGAAGGAAAATCCACTCATGTAAACTACACCAATAAGAGAGTTAACTATATTCCAGTAACCATTAAAGGGAACGATATTCCATACGCGGATACAGCGAAATACCTTGGCATGACACTGGATGCCAAGCTTAGATGGAACGTATACAAGCAATTATTAAAGCCGGTATGGGTGTATGGAATACAGTTATGGGGATGCACTAAGCAGTCCAATATCAACCTCATTCAGAGGTTCCAAAATAAACTTCTAAGGGCCATTGTTGGTGCACCATGGTACATCAAAAACACCAATCTTCATCGGGACCTTCGCATGGAGATGGTAACTAATGAAATAACAAAATTTGCTAAGAAGCACGAGGATCGTCTACTAAACCACGACAACTTTGAAGCCATCCAGCTGCTACACACAAGTGTGCTACTGCGTCGGCTAAAAAGAACTAAACCATTCGAACTAGTGCGGGAGGGAATAAAAGCAGAGCACCCTTAGTGTATTCACAGTGATAGTATAAGTGAAAACAACCGCCGTCTACTTGAGTGGTAAAAACTGTCAAACTAAAACAACTTGAAAATAACTTATTAGTCATTGACTAGCTGTTATGCCACAAACACTCAGTGTTTGAAAAAAATAAAAATAAAACAAAATTCAGTTAGCGACCAACATGATCCGCAAAATTCAGTCATAAGAAATTTTGACGCATGGCCTTACCCGGAAACAATTTATTTACTAAATGATTCTGGCCGTAAAAGCCTACTTACTTAATTTAAATAACTGTTATCAATTATCTTTGGAAATCAATAGCCAGGTATCTTCAGAAGGAAATACCAAACTACCATTATTACCAAACAAATGTAAACTATACAGTTAAAAACACAACAAAAATTATTATTAAACTGGGTGCCCCATGCAATTGTTTCATTGTTTTTTTAGAACCTTAGCTATCACAAACAAATATCGGACGCTCCATAATACAAACAAAAATCCTGACAATTATATCTAGATATGTAAATATATGAAGGCAAAGGAATTTATTGTTCTTAATATATCAATTCTAGAGTATTCTAGCTTGAATATCAATCAATTAACTTTATTGTATTCTTAATCACGTCTGCTATCGCATTACAAAACGCACTTGCTCAATTAATATGTATAGTAGAAGACAACCTTTACATGAACGCACTTACAATGTCTTACCTTGACATCTTATCACGAATTGGCCACAAGAATCAAATATTACAAAATTTTAGTATATAAACAGTGCCAGTCCACCCCAAACATCAGTTATCAACAATCAACCAAACAATAAACACAAACATGTTCAAACAAGTGAGTATTGAAGTGAACAGTCATCTGTGATAATTTCAGTTGACGTGTCATTGAATTTTCCACAAAATTAGTGAACTTGATGTTTTTAAATTACGTTTTATATCTTTGGTTTTCAAATGTCAACATTTTGATAATATTAATTAAAATTTGGTTGTAATATTATAGTCGATAAAAACAAACTGTCTGAATACCAACTACAGTATACATGGCGGGAAATTCAAACACAACTTATTTGTTATAACTTGAAAATTAACTCAATCTTTTTATATCGTGATCTAATTTCTACATACTTATTCTTTTATAGGCTTTCGTTTTCTTCGCCATTGTGGCCATGTGCTTCGCTGCTCCAAAAGCTAACCCGGAGCCAAAAGCGAAACCTGGTGTTTTTGCTGCTCCAGTAGTAGCAGCCCCAGCCATAGCCTACTCTGCCTATTCAGCTCCATTGACATATAGCAACTATATTGCCTCTCCATATGCATATCCATCTTATGCCGCTCCATATTCCTATCCATATGCTTCTTATGCATACCTGTAAATTAGAAAGTAATAAATAATTCTGATAATATGTATATAAAATATATATAATGTACAATGCAGTATTTATAAATATAGTTACATCGTAAATGGTTATTATGATTTTTTA
Organism: Melinopterus prodromus; assembly: GCA_964023965.1. Lineage (NCBI taxonomy): Eukaryota > Metazoa > Arthropoda > Insecta > Coleoptera > Scarabaeidae > Melinopterus > Melinopterus prodromus. The sequence continues at coordinate 11,498,648 of OZ030390.1, read as the reverse complement.
TTATTATTTAGCAATCGCCAAGTTTTTAATGGGTTCAGACCAAAAATCAATACGTCATTGTTTCAGATTTTCGTTGATTTAAAAACCTGAGTAATTTGTTTTAATTTTCGACAAATAAAAATGCATAAAATGTGTCATTATTTAACAAAATTACGCTACTTACCGAATCTGCGTCAATCTGCTGCACTGTAAAGTATCACATATCGTACTTATTTGATATATTGATACAGTTTTCGATGACCGAACTATAGCAGTAAACCAGTTTTCGTTCACGCTACCACATTTGGAATGCAAATTAGAATATTGGGACGGTTGTAAATTAATTCTAAATAAATTAATTCTAAAACTCGTCTATTTCGTTAATTGCTTTTCGTTGTGTGTTTTAATGCTATTTGATGATGGACCAGATATAAGTAGTATCTTCGTGTATAATTTGAATTTTATTAGATCATCACCCACACATGGTATAAACAAAATTGTTGAGTGTCTCTTTGAAAAAATTATTAATACATATAATGCACGCTGAATTATACAATATATTTTTCTGAATTATAAATAAACTCACATACATATACAAAAAATATTCTTTTATGTGATTATTCTTAACACAAATCCTTTAAGATTGAATGAAAGATGAGATCAAAGCATTGCAAATTTACTTTGACATCTGCTTGCCAAATGTTTAATGAAAAGTTCATGTAGTGTAAATATCCCAGAGAGATTGTAAAAAATTACTAAATTATTTATTCAAACTTGCACTTTGTCATGTTATCTATCCTGCATGACTATATAGGGTTAGCCGAAATTACCGCAACACGTAAATGATTTTCCAACCGTAAGATATTTCAAAAAATTGTTCAAGCAAACATTTTTTGGATTTAAACAAGCTATCGTTTAAATATATTTCAATATACTATATTATAGAAATTTGATAACCTTTCCGTTTTTTTTTAAATAGAACAACCTAATTATTACCACATTTTTTATTCTAAGATTAAGTCTAAGATTTTTTTATAAGAATACATTTTGTGTAAAGTAAATTCTTTTTTAATTATAAGCTATTAACCAACAATAGTCAAAATTACCGGAACTCCTTAATAATCCTTCAACTGCGAAAAATTTCAAATATTTTTTCAGATGGAGGTTATTTGGGTTTAAACAGCCTCTCGTTCAAATATATTTTTAATATACAGGGTGTTTATTCTGTTTTGGAAATTTGCAATTTGCGTTTTACGAGCAGAAAATCCTGTATATTTTATCTTTTTAATGCTGTTTTATTCTAAGAATGTGATGTGAGAATTATGTTTTTTATAAATAGTTTTTAGTTATAAACAATTGATCAAAAATCAAACTTTTACAACTAAATAGAATTAAATTAAATGGTCAAAATACCACATTAAACTAAATGTGTATGTATGTGGGAGAATACTTTTAATTTTAAGGTCAGGAGTTTTGATTAATTGCTCATAACTGCAAAATAGTGCATTAAAAAAAATATTTCTACAAAAGGTTCTTAGAATAAATCTTAAAAAATATATATACATGGTGTTCTATTAGAAAATCGAAAGGTTGGCATATTTCCTTAATATGTTCGAACTATATTTAAACGAGAGGATGATTAAAAGAAAACAACATTTATTTGAAAAACTTGTATCTTGTATCATAAAATAAGCACCCAGTATATTGAAAATATATTTAAACGATAGCCTGTTTAAGCAAAAAAAAAAATTTGTTTGAACATTTTTAAAATTTATTACACTAGCTAATGCTCGTGCGTTAAACAGTCTTGATCATTAATCGCTCTTGTTAATACACTTGTCGGTTAAATAACTATTAATACTTCAAAAAGTGCAAAGACACTTTCCTAACCCGACTACAAATAATGCAGTTCTGAAAAATAACTGTCGCTCTAAAGAAATATATGGGTTCTGCCATATCAAATTACTGAGAAACAGATTCCGAACATGGCAAAAGATATTTCAAACCGACATAATCTAATTGTGAATTTAAAAGTTTTAAAATCAGGATTTCAAAATGTCGTCTTGATCAGTACAACGTCGTCTTGATAGGTACACAAATAAAAAAACTAATACCCATATTTAAGAAGGGAAAAACAGAAACACCGGTTTACCGAAATATCTCTGAAACCAGTAGGAATTCAATTGTTTTCTGCATTTAACCGACTTTCTATCTTTAATAATAACCCATACAATCCAACGCCAGTGAGACACACTGTATATTTTGTTGTTCTGAATATGATTTGTGATTATTTTTATATCATGTTTCTACTTCCGAATGCAATAGGTAAAGCAATGTCTGCTATTAATTGAAAATTGAAAATCTTTCTAAATTGAAAATTAAAAATCTAGGGTACGGTGTATAAAGAAATACTTTAGTACCAGAACAAATCGCCAAATTGAGAAGAAAATAGGCAACGAGGAATAAGGTTTATAATTTTCTTGTTTCTGTAAGGAAGGGTAATTTTTTTTGTGTTATGTGTTATGTGTTATCTGCTGTAACTTAAAAGTATAAAACAAATACTACTCTAATGCAATGATTTGGTATAACCATTGGTTTATTTTTAAGTCGCTTTTTAAGTCACAACCTCTTTAATATGATATAAAAACAAAAAAAAGAAACATTAACCTAACTTATATGCCTAATTATTATAACTTCAAAGGTCTTGTGCGAGACCTATATTTTTTCATACACACATTTTATTATTGACATTCAAAAAACAATCTATGATGTCTGAGAGCTGGTTCAGATATTGTGATCTGAAAATAGGAATTTTAACGCATTAAACCAGAATAACAACATACTTAAAAAGCGAATGCGTCCAATCGCTAATTAATAAAGAAGTTATGATTAATAAATAAGTATCCACTATCGCCTATATTGATGATATAATCGTTTTCGTGATACACTTATAATCCAATAAAACCACACGTGTGAAAACCAAAAATAGGCAGGGCTGGGCGGAAACTTAATAAACAATCTAATTTAAATTAAAAGATCGTAAAATTGAGCACCATCCACTTCAAGCTGTCCACCGTCTTCAGAGCAAATACAAGCAATAAATTTAAGAACCGATGAATATTTTTTTATTTAAACGGGGCTACCTTGAGTAACTTCGAGTCCGATTCCATATTTTTCCTAAATTTTGTATAAAAGCCCACCAATACTATCCAACCAGCATCAGTTCATCCACAGAGCTATCCCACAAAACAACAAAATGTTCAAATCTGTAAGTATATTGGAAATCATTATTTTTTATCGTTGTTTTCTTTCCTTCGTACAAAGAAATCGTTTTAAATTAAATGATATTTTTCAGTGCATTGTATTGGCCACCCTCCTTGCTGTAGCTTTCGCTACACCAAAAGCTGAGCCAAAAGCTGAACCAAAAGCCGAACCAAAAGCTAAGGCTGGCTTCTACGCTCCATACGTGGCTCCATCTTACGGATATGGATACGCTGGTCAACAATTCGCTTCAGTAGCTGCCCCAGTTGCTCAATACGCTGCGCCAGTTGCTCAATACGCTGCTCCAGTTGCTCAATACGCTGCACCAGTTCCTCAATACGCTGCACCAGTAGCTCAATACGCTGCACCAGTACCTCAATACGCCGCACCAGTTGCTCAATACGCTGCACCAGTTGCCCAATACGCTGCTCCAGTTCCTCAATACTCTGCTTCATACCCAGCTTTTGGACAAGTCGCTAATGTTGTTGCTGGTCCATCTGTGTTCAACAATGGATACGTGCAGAGATTTGGATACAATGCTTACCCATACCAAGCCGCTTGGTAAACGATGGTGTGTGGAAGAGGGTGTAAAAAAATTATGAATTAACAATATTACAGTGCCAAATTCTATAGTACCTTAGATCAATGTTTAATTTTAGGTAGTAGTTATGCACTCTAGGTGTATATGTGAAAAACATTGTTGGAAATAAAAGCGTTAATACATACACGATATTATTATTTGTTCCCGTTTGAGATGCAATAGCCTTCTAAAAAAAGTTTCTGAATTTGTAGAAATATTTGTTTAATTTTGAAGACCTTGAAGTAACATCATAATGAAACGCAAGTTTGCCGCAATAGTGCATTTTATGTCAATCCATTATCCCAAAAAATTGTTCATTCTTTTTATGATATGTCCATGAAAAGCGATTAAAAGTGTCAGTGATCATAGCAATAGTTATAAATTTAAAAAATATATTTTTTAATTTAAAATTATGAAAGTTATAGCTCAGACACCAATTAATTTCGCATAAATATGATGCAAGATGTAAATTTTAAATTAAATAAAAATTACTGCCTTGCCCTGACTTTGAACGATGGACTTATATATCCAGTACAACTTATTCAGTGCGTGCACTATACTAGAACCATGTATGAATAGTGTTCTCAAATTATGACATTGTGTGTGGAAATACAAAAAATGACAAAATCTGTATGGTGGCATCAATAAGAAACGGTAAAAATTTAAACATAGACCATGGATCAGCTTATTATTTGACATAAATGTCACTGAGTCCAACTGTGTATCAGAAGGAGAAAGGTATTTATCGGGCAATTCCGTCATCAAAGAAAGCAACCGTATACACACAACAACTGTGTATCCACACACGTTAAATATAACATGGGAATGTTTTATTATAAGAGATAAATGTGTTTTTTAAATGGAACAACCTATATTTTACTTTATACTTTTTGATTTATTGGCATTTTTATGGAAAAATAGCAGTCTAAGAAAAACTGTATATCTCAAAATCTGTTTTCAATTTTATTGCACACGCTTTGATTATGATTAAGTAAGAAGCGTTCTATTAGCATGATTACCTATCATATCCAAATTGTGTACAGGGAGGTCATAATCTGCAACAAAATATAGCAGAAAGTTATTTTTTAAATGGACAGCCTGTATCTAATTCTTTTTTTTTTATTCAACGCATCGTTCTGCACACAAAAGTAATATTACACATCAGTGCTAAAATAAACCATTGCAGAGATAACTAGTCTTCTTCATAAAAAATCGATTTTTCTATCAATAAGTGCTTCTACACCTACATTAACAACTAAACCCGCTAAGTATTTACCTAAAATACTGGTTTCTTGCATGATTTCATCTTTTTTAAATAAATCAAAACATTTTATCAAATCTGTAATTTAATATTATAACTTGAAATAAAATGTTACTTTTACCCTGTAGGCTAGGAAAAACTGTGCTAAACAAGTTATTAAGGTATCTGTCAAAAACTGGAATTGTAATTAAAAAATTTGAGTTATTAATACACTTGTTTACACTTTTGAGGAATCAAGTAATGCAAATTGATTAAAATAATTTGGATGGAATTAAATTTAAATTTGTTTCTTTCATATTATTATTTCCTTATTGGTGCCATCTTAGATTGCGATGTGCTGGAAACTATTTTAAACCCTTTTTTGCAAAGACTGTTTTGGAACTAAATGGCTTAGGTTAATACAAGTTATAATTTTATTATAGGAATGTAAGTAGAAGAACTCGATATTATCGAAAATTGAAATTAACAGTAAAATTATAATCGATAATTAAATTACTGAATATTTTAACTACCCAATAAATAGCGATTAACCATCTTCTGATCTTTGACATCTATGACATTTGCTGATTCTCATTTTTTGCACTACTTAATTGCATGTGCTAAAACTAAATTTATTCAATTTTACTAGAATCCAAGCAACTCTTACGAAACAAGTCAATATGATCTATTTCAGTACATTCTATAACGCATAAATTTGTATGGATATTAGGCCTAATTTACATAAAAATATCGTAAAATTTGGGCGAAACGTTCAAAATTAGACTAAAACCTCATCGACGCCGACGGCCAATTTTGCAAAGTGGCCCATAAATTTGTAGGAACACGGATTGATTTTTAGGTTTGTAATCGCCTTGAACCCCTAGTCCGGTTATATTCATAATTTTTGTTGTATTTTTTGGTATAAAAGCAAAGTTTCGCATTTCAATTTTTATCAGTTCATCATACAGAGCTATCCAAACAAGCATCAAAATGGTCAAATCTGTAAGTACAGTTTTATAGTCTCAAAACAATTATTACACTTATTACATTAGTACCAAGTAATTTTGCTCTACCCAAATGTTTGGGCTTCCTTTCTCTCAACTTACAAGACAATTTTTAATATTCGTCTTTCTATTTCAGTTCATCGTCTTCGCCGCCATCGTAGCCGTAGCTTTCGCTGCACCAAAGGCTGAACCAAAGGCCGAACCAAAAGCTAAACCATCAGGCTTGTACGGAGCATACGTAGCTCCATCTTACGGATACACCGCTCCATTTGCCTCCGTTGCCCAGGTAGCTGCCCCAGTAGCTTCAGTAGCCCATGTAGCTGCCCCAGTTGCTCAATTTGCTGCTCCAGTAGCTCACTATCCTACACCAGTTGCTCAAGTAGCCCAATACGCTGCTCCAGTAGCTCAGTTCGCTGCCCCAGTTGCTCAAGTAGCACATGTTGCTGCCCCAGTTGCTCAAGTAGCTCAAATTGCTGCCCCAGTTGCTCAATATGCTGCCCCAGTTGCTCAATATGCTGCCCCAGTGGCTCAATATGCTGCTCCAGTGGCTCAATATGCTGCACCAGTCACCTCCTACTCTGGTTACGCTGCTCCAGTCGCTGTTGCTGCTCCATCCGTCTACTCTGGTGGTTTTGTCCAACCTTATGGAGGATACTCTTCTTACCCAGCTGTTCGTGCTTGGTAAATAATTATGACGATTAGGTAGATTTGTCTTTGGCTTGTTATGGATTTTGCGAAATTTTTTGTTGCTGTATGATAAGTATGTGAATGTAGAATTTGAAATAAATTTCTGGAGAAAAATGTATCGTGCTTTGTTTTATGTTATTTATGTTATTGTGAAAAATATGTGGAGCAAATCGAATTTCTATTAGTTTGCCTCATAATAGCCTAGTTGCCGGGACTAACGGCTGTACGTTCCTGACGAACCACAGCGGATGAAGACCTAAGGTTAAACCGACTTAATCTAATAATAAACTAATAAACTGTTTGGCTAAAACGAAAAACGAGAAGGAACGAAATAGGGAACATTGTGATACGTCGTTAAATGATGACAAAACTGCACTGCTTTTGTGGTTCTACCACAAAACCACCTAAAGCAAATTTGTCATAATCTATCACATTCTTGTCATACAGACCGAGTTTTTAACGTACATCTCTCCATACCACCAATTCACGAGAAATAACGATTTTCAAACCACATTTTCATGTTGTTCCATTATATGTATTGAATCTGAGTCCACAAGAAACCAGGGCTGTGGAGTCGGAGTTGGAGTTCAGACATAGCCATAATTACGATTATGTTCAGCATTGAAAATAATTGAAATTGATTTAAGGGCATCTTTGCAGGAGAATTCGTTGGATCTATTCTGTCTCTCACAATAATTTTATAAACGTATAAGTATTGCACTTAATTTTGATTTTATTAGAATGAATTTTGTTTCATAGTAGTTTCATATTATTATGTCTTTTGTTGTTATTAGTCGGTTAAATGGACAAACTCGTGCCGATGTGCATGTTCTCTAATGAGAAAACTGTTGCGATCAATAGGTATTTTTGATATCTTATAGGCCGTATTTACATTAAGATTGTCAGATAAAATATTTTTGCCAACAAATTCGCTGGTCACAAATAGAACTTCTGTTCTTCCTATGGGTTCAGCATTTGTTTGTGAGTAATTTGATATGCCCAAGCCATTAATACAATCAGAATACTCGAATTGAAATTTAATTTATTAAATTTGTTTTTTTCCTGGTAGTATTTTTGTTTTCATAGCAAATTTAATATTACACGGTTGTAGTCTGTATCAAATTTATGAATATTTATATGTAAGATTTTTATTAGATAGAATTATTTGAAAAATTTTTTGTATGCAGTTTTTCTGGAGTCGGAGTCGGGCCAAGAAAAATATATGGACTCGAGATTTTTTTACCGACTCCACAGCCCTGCAAGAAACAGCATAATTATTTTAAACCGGCTTTTTTAATAATCCTCATTTTATAACATGTACATTTCACTAATCTATCTTTTGATTAATCTTAGAAATAAACGCTTTGAAGCGAAATAAACGCTACTAAAGAAACTATACTCGACCTATAATCGTTTCCGATTAAGGGTTAATACTACAAGAAAAGATCCAGAAAATCACTGTTGTTGGGTAGGTTTTGAGTTAAATATTGCAACAAAATACACCGTAATACAAGCTACGTTCCTTTTTCCTCTGCTGTACATACATCAGGCGCCTATTAATGAATTAAATATGCAACCAATGTTACACACAAGAAACCCAATACATAACCAGTAGTTTGTTGATTAGTTACTAATTTGTCTAATAATATTTTCATTAGCGAGCATTTTACTTTGTTCTGTGAATCCCCATTTAGCCAGTACAACAGTAATTGACTCTAGATAATTGTAATTAGATATTGGATTTGGAGATATGCGCATGATTGAGTAGTGAGCACGTTAGCGTATTGCTCTGTGTATTTTTCAAAGTTTATTGCCAAGAATTTAAACAAATAACAGTGAAAAGTGTACGGTATTGTGAGGAAGCTGTCCTACATTGATTCTAGCAAGAATGAGTACTACACGAAATGCAGAACAGCAGAAATTGTTTATCAAAGAATGCATGCACGAGGTACTGGATGAAGCCACATTTTTTTCCAAGTTGTCCGATAAGTTGCTAGCAGGCCTCGAGAAAATGCTAGCTGATAAGCTGGCTGCCTATGATAAACAAATACAACACCTGGAATCGGAAAATGCTGCACTGCGAGCTAAGTTTGATGATCTCGAACAGTACTCACGTAGAAACAATCTGCGTATACATGGTGTTCCTCATTGCACTAATATGGGGAAAGACCGGAGTGTCATGGAGGAAGCTGTTCTCAAAATATTCAGCGAACAGATGAATGTTGAGGTGGACCGAAATGCCATTGATAGATGTCATGGAATCGGACCAATAACCGATGGAAAGCAGTCCGTAATCATAAAGTTTACAAGTTATCAAACCAAACGAAGAGTGATGCAGAATAGAAAGAAACTCAAGAGATCTGGCCTGAGAGTTGTGGAAGATCTCACCGCAACGCGTCACAAGCTTTTCCAGAAAGCGATAAAACTGTATGGCTATATGGATGTTTGGGTGTTCGATGGAACAATTTATGTAAAGATGAATAATGTGAAATATCCGGTGAGAAATGATACTGATCTCGCTAAAGTGCCGCAAAAACAGTGAGTACCCATCTGCTTTCGTTTGTATTCGGTTTTATTATTATTTACTATCGTGTTCATTTATAATTTGTATTTTATTGTTTGAATTCAATTTAATTTCAGTAATGAGCATGCGCGATGCTGTACCACATACGCATATTCAATTAATATCGTTGCTCTTACGCTCAGTTTTTTGTTTGTTTGTTTATTTACCTTTTTTGTCTTTGTTACTTTTATAATCCCTGCATATCGTTGGCGGATCGTGTTTGCATATAATTTACTGCGTGATATACAGTTTGGTACATACACATAGGTGTTTGTATATCTTTTTTGGTAATTTGTAATATACATATGATTTGATTTATATTATCCTTGTGGCCTGCAATTCTCTGTTGGTAATTTACAGATTGTATTATCGAATGTTTTTATTTTCATTCACTATCTTCTCCAATAATTACTAGCATTGATGATGGCAAATAGCTTAAGGTGTGGCCATCTAAACGTGCGTTCACTGCAGCCAAAACTGGGCATTCTGACGGCGTACATTGTGGGTGGCGACTATGACATATTTGCAATGACCGAGACCTGGTTGTGCAGATCGGTTCAAAACCTGGATGTGTCTATTGATGGATACAACCTGTGCAGAAGAGATCGGGGAGGTAGGGGTGGCGGGGTGTGCTGGTACGTAAAGACCAACTTATCGTTTACAGTCATGGACTGTTCTGAAACAATCGAACAGTTGTGGATTATAGTTAATGTTGGTAAATCTAAAATTCATTGTGGTGTAGCCTACAGGCCACCCGTGTCACCGATAGGTGAATTTCTTGCATCTATGGAGGATACATTATCCGGAGTATTTCTCCAGACAGACAATATACTGTTGGTGGGCGACTTGAATATTGACTTTCAAAGAAAATGCACGGCTGCTTCTGCTGAGCTGGATATGCTATTTGAAAGTATGGGTCTCCTTCAAATAATTTCGGAGCCTACACGGATTACAGAAAAATCGGCTACTCTTTTAGATCTGATAATTGTCCACAAGACCAGCAAGGTAACCGATGCAGGTGTTTTACATGCTCCTGAAGTCTCTGACCATGATATTGTGTACTGTGTGTTAACGTGCGATTCAGAACAAAGAATTCCTTTATTTAAAACTTATAGAAATTTTAGTAAGTTCAATTATGAGTCATTTTCTTCTAATTTAAGGTCTATTCCATGGAGAAACATATATGACTTGGATACCGCGGACAAAAAAGTAGAATTCTTTACCTCTAATATTATGACGTTGCTTGACGTGCACGCACCGATTGTAAGATCGCGATTCACAAAGCCTGGTGCTCCATGGCTCACTCCTGATTTGAAGGCGATGCTGGAGGAGCGTGATCACGCATTGAGTGTCTATAAGAGAACTAGAAAACCAGCGGACTGGTCATTTTACAAATCTCTTAGAAATATGGTCACAGGAGTAGTTAGACGGAAAAAGAAAGCTCATTTTGAACAACTAATTCAATCGGGAGACTCAAAAAAATTATGGAAGGATTTGCGTGTTATTGGTGGTAATGTTGGTGGTAAAGACTTGGGCTTGCCTGACCACCTGTGGAACCCAGAGCTAATAAACTCTCATTTTGTGCAGACTCCCGTTGTTTCTTTGAGAATGGCTGAGGTCATTGATGACTGTCAATCTAAACCTGTGCTCGCCGACCGCTTGCTCAAATTTCATACAGTTACTGAGGATGATGTGTTTAAAGTAATTTTGGGTATAGACAGTGGTGCAATTGGTGCGGATGGCTTGTGTATAAAGACTATAAAACTGTGTCTTCCTTTTTTGCTTGATATTGTCACACATGTTGTTAATGTTTGTATTGTACAGTCAGTTTTTCCATCTGCCTGGAAGCGTGCTGTTGTCACTCCGATACCAAAAAAACACGATGCACAAGAACTGTCTGATTTGCGACCCATTAGCATTTTGCCCGCGATGTCAAAAGTGGTGGAGCGAGTTATTAACCAACAGCTCAATGATCATTTGGAAAAATATAAAATACTACCGGAGGTGCAATCAGGGTTTAGGCGCAATCATGGTTGTGCGTCAGCGCTGCTCCACATTACGGATGACATCATGAGTGCGACGGATCGGGGTTGCTTGACACTGCTGGTACTTCTGGATTACACAAAAGCATTTGATAGGGTACATCATGAATTAATGTTAGCTATTCTCAGACTAGTCGGATTGGATGTTACTGCTGTTGATTTTTTGGCATCATATCTAGCTAACAGAAGCCAGTGTGTCAGGTTGCCCATGGGTTCGTCGTCATTTCTGTCTGTTAATTGCGGTGTGCCACAGGGATCGGTGATAGGCCCGACTCTATTTTCCATATACACGTCTCAGTTTCAGCACTTATTTAAATATTCTACTTCTCACTTTTATGCTGATGACACTCAGATATATGCATCTTTTCTTCCTAGGGACCTGCATGCATCCATGGCAACGCTTAATGACGAGTTGTCTTTGTTGGCGTCGATGGCGGAGGATCACTGCATGCAGTTGAATCCAACTAAATCAAAAGTAATGTTGTTTGGGCCAAAAAAAGATGTGAAAATGTATGGGCCCGTGATCAGTGTTAGCATTAATGGCAATCCCATACAACTTACAGCGGAAGCTAAAAATCTTGGAGTTGTCCTGGAGCCAGAGCTAAGATTCAGGAAGCATATTGGTGGGTGTATCCAAAAAGCGTATTCAAAATTGAAATTGTTCTATAACACCAGACATATTCTTTCTCCAATGGCCAAAGTAAAGTTGTGTGATACACTCATCTTGAGCTGCTTTAATTTTTGTGATGTTGTATATGGGCCTTCTTTGACTGCGGCCGATTCATGTCGCATCCAACGTGTACAGAACTCTTGCTTGCGGTTCATATACGGTATAAGGAAATATCAGAGAATCTCACACAAACTTAGGGATGCTGGTTGGTTACGAATGAACAATAGAAGGCTGCTGCATGCACATGTATTCTACCAGAAGGTAATAATTAACCGGGCGCCTAAATATTTGTACAGAAAGATAGAATTTCGAGCGGACGTTCATAATTTGAATTTGAGGTTTCGGGGATTGCTGACGCCGCCAATTCGGCATACTGAATTGTATACCAGATCATTCCAATGTCAGATTGCACTGCATTATAATTCCATCGCCCCAAGTATAAAATCGCTAGGCTTGCATTCGTATCGAAGAAAGCTCTTTGATATGCTGTTCGTCGGTCAGTTTCGGTAGGCTTGCGTGTGGCGGTTGCAGTGCGCAGTGGATAGGCGTGAGAGTAATTTGCTTCTTATTATTAAATATTTTTTTATTTATTTTTCACATATGGAGATTTATTAGTTTATTTATATGCATAAGATTTTATCTTAGTTTTCTTTAATGCAGTGAATTGCTGGTCGCGGGAACTGTTAGATGGTGGTAAATGTAATAGAATATATATATATTTTCTTTGTATTACGTATTATGCGCATTATAGTTTATTTTATAAGTATCTTAAGTTATTGTAGGTTAGGTTATGGTTAGGTGCAAAAGCAGCTCGATTTTCATTAATGAGAGCTGAACCTCGCCAATTCATGCAACTATGCTCTGTCATTTAATGAATTGTAACTTTTTTTTATGTAATCTTGTTGGGTGAATAAAGACAATTATTATTATTATTATTATTATTATATCAACTAATTATAATGCACTTAAGAGTGGATAGGGTATTGTGTTATACATATATTGGGGAATACAGTGTGTCCAATTGCTATAGACAACTCCATATAATAATAATAATAAATATTGTTATGGAAATACAATAAAAAAATACTAAGTAAAGCTCTCCAGATTCAAATAATAATAAATGCTTAGTTTTATTCTTTACTCTTTTCATTCTTATTTTATTGAAATTTTAAAATAAAATAAATTGAAGTGGAAAATGAAAGAAACAACATTGGGCGTTCTTGTTCATGAATGGGTGGTAATATTTGAAATTTTTTTTTGGGTATTGGTTTTGTGATGCCCATATTTTCAAGCAGGTTAACTCTACAACACCAGACATTCGTGAATTTTACGTTTAAATCTGGTATCAACGCGATATCAAAATGGTCTGGTATTCTAGAGTTAATTAACAAATCTAGAATTGAGGCGAGCACAGAAAATAGTGCGGTTTAGTAAATACAGCGTTGTAAATATTTTTGGAGTTGTACCGAAAAATTTTAAATCATATTAATAGAGATTACGACACTATGGATTTCAGTTTACTTCAAGTGGGTCACACTGTAGGTACGTCGACGTCTTCAAATTAAGTATATAGTACAACGAAGAATACTCGTAATCTTAGCAAGACAAAATCTCAGAAAAATAGGTGTAATTAAAACAAGCACACCCGACAACAGTATGGTTAAACCCATATTAGTAGTAGATTTTTGGGAGACTTCTATATAAAGATGCCTTAACGTTGAACAGACGTCAAGAAAACTGCATATTCGAGAAGCAGTACTCAAATAGAATACATCATCAAGATGTTTAAACAAGTAAGTACTATTTTTAAGTTTGTTTTTATATTTGCGCCGTATACCGTCTGCCAGATTCTTCATTTTTTGTCAATTACATATGGAAAAATGTGTAATATGTGGTTTCATAATAATTTGATTTACCGAATACCATTTGGCCAAGATACCAAAGCCATACCCAAATGACATCAAGTTACATAATTTTATTGTATCGTCCAGAAAAAAAATAGATATTTTGAGAGGTAACTAACATTTACATTTCATCATTAATTAATTACCTATCTTAATTGTACATTGGTGTGTGTTATTTATAGTCAAGCCAGATATTATTATACATTTTCTGGTTCATCACAATTCGTACTTTGTGCTGTAACAAACCGTGTATATCGTATTATTATTAGTATATATCTTGGCTGATTGGTGTACAAATCAATATTAAAAAGTATAGTTTATTTTTCGGAAAAACAAATTACATAATCTTGTTGTTTTTCAGCTCCTACTTCTCTGCGTATTCTTAGCTATTGCTTTAGCAGCACCTAAACCAACTTTTGGTATTAGTATTGGACATCCTTACTATTATCATCATCATCATTTTGATTACCACCACTATCCGCATTACTATCCGTATCCAGGATATCCAGGATACTTTTATTACTGGTAAACGCATGTAAATATTTCGAAGTATGAAACGTTAAATAAATAATCAAGCACATTTCTTTTTTTTATTTCAATTGTAATTATTGTTTTTTAGATATGTATAAATTAAGTATAACTTTAGACAAATTAAATCAAATTTATACCCAACACATTTTTATATAAAAATAAACTCCCTGTAGAATCTAAAGCAATGAAAAAGTCAAATTCATTTTTCAGCCCATTGCATTCCTTGCAAGATATTGCAATGCAACCTTAGATTTTCCATCGGGGTAAATCTATATTTTATCAAAGGAATTAGGTATTAAATATGGCATTTATATGCCATTTATATCCTACATCGTAGAGGTCATACACGCCCAGGAATTCTGTCGTAGAAAAATCTGTCATACTTGCTCTCATACACATAGAAAACTACACTAGTTTGAATCAAAGAAACCAATTATTGGAAACATATATTGGCACTGAAGAATTCTTTTATGGGAAGAAGTAAATGTACGGACAATAATGAATATACACAGTGGGCCAAAAAAATCCAATAATATATCCAATAATATTCAGTCAATTTAATTTTTTCTTTAAAAAACGAATTGCTTGTAGTGTGAAGATTGAAACGATATCATATTCGCAATAACAGAACTTTTCGTTCCAAAGTTATGTTGCGTTATGTTTGGCTATGCAACATTTCTGATAATATCGGGTCAATTTAATGTGAAATGTGAAATGAAAGGTGTATTAAAATCAATGGGTAATGACATTTGTCTTGTTTTGGTAAAAAAGGGCACTAGAGACATTATAGCATCGCATACAGGGTGATTTTTTTCTTATACAGGCTGAAATATTGAAACAACGTTTTTTTGTTGTTTTTACTCAAAGAAGCAGTGGAATATGGTATGTTTTCAATCCTGGATTTACTTAAAATCTTTGGAAATATGAGTAATTAAACTTTTGTACCACTTTTTTGGCCCACAGTGTATAAGTTATACAAATAATTCGGTCTATTAGCAGTTTTAGATAAGTTTCTTTTACATGAATAATTCATATTAATAGATGTGTTTGTTCTTTTTTTTAAATACGATATTATCAATTTAAACAAAGGGTTGTCAATCAATCTAATATAATTGTAAATCTACTCTCCACACCACACTTACACGAGAAGTAACGATGAATAACGATAACAAGTGCGTTAAATAAAATCATAAATAAATAATAACAAATTCGTTACAACTAGACTAGGTAGATAACTGTCAAAACTTTGTTATGTTTACAATATATATATTATATATAATGTTTAGTAGTACGCATTTTATTTAGTCACACATAATCAGATGATTATTTTTTATCATAAATATTATTATGTGAAATATGAATCCCCGTTTAGTGATAGCAAGTACAATAATAACTTACTCTAGATAATTGTAATTAGATTTCCGGTTTGAGGACTAGTTATAATACAATTAAGATAGAATAAGGTATCGTGTTAAACATATATTGTGGTATACAGTGTGTCCCGCTGTATTCTCAGTATTTCGATGCAATATATGCTTCATTGTATCATTAAATACGTCGAAAAGTCAGCACTCAAAATAATGTGCGTTAGAGAGTTGTACAGATTCAACAAATTTTTAGAGTACCAAAATATTTTAAACTAATTCATTAAAGATAACGACATATGAAGTTGAGTCCACCTCAAGTGGGACACACTATAGATACATCGACGTCTTCTAAGGTATGTGCGTAATCTTGTAAAACGTGAAATAATTATTTTAGAAAAACCCAATTAAATAAGCACTCCAGACAACAGTATGGTTAATCCCATATTAGTAAATTTTTGAGACACGCTATATAAAGATGCCTTAACATTGAACAGACATCAAGAAAGCTGCATATTCGTGAACCAGTAGGTACTCGAATAGAATACATTATCAAGATGATTAAACAAGTAAGTACTATTTTTGAGTTTGTTTTTATTTTTGCGCCGTAAGTAGTGTAGTAAAACTACCATCTGGCTGTTTTTTGTTGTATATGTAATATGCGTTTTGATAAGAACTTGATTTCCCAAACTCCATTTGGTCGGAAGTGCTTGGTAGGCTGCTTTGAATGGGTAAGATACCAAAGCAAGACCAAATAGCACCAATTTATTGTGAATATACATAAAATTATAAGAGAAAAAAACAATACATATTTTGAGAGGTAACTAACATTCACATTTCATGGTTAATTAATCAACGATCTTAATTAAACATTGTTCGGTATTCTTTATAGTCGAGCCAAATATTATTATACATTTTCGTGTACCTATATTACTATCGACAGCTCAAATAAAGATATCTGATATCTGGTTCATCACAAATCGCAGTTTGTGCCGGAAGAAACTTTGTATATATCGTATTATGGCTAATTTGCAGACAAATCAATAACAAAAAAATTAGTTTATATTTCTTGTGTTTTTGCAGCTTCTACTTCTCTGCGTATTCTTAGCTATTGCATTGGCAGCACCAAAACATAAACATAAATATTTTGGTCATGGACATCCTGACTATTATCATCATCATCATTATGATTACCACTACTATCCACATTACTATCTGTATAAAGGATATCCGGAATACTATTATTACTGGTAAACGCATGTAAATATTTCGAAAAATAAAACGATTAATAAATAATCACTGTTTTTTATTGTTTTTTTTTAGATAGGTATACATTAAGTATAAGTGTAGACAAATTAAATCAAATTTATACCCAACAAATTTGTATATAAAAAATAAATTTCCTTAAAATACTACATTATCAGAAGAAGGTTGGTTTGCCACTATATGCGATGTTACTTTGAATCAAATAAAATTGTTCTTTTCAACATCCTTATATCTTGATTATTTTTCTTTCAAATGCCCATGTATATTAAAACATGATAAAACTAATAAACTTAATACTTGACTGTATTAATAGGAGCGGAGGTGGCCGAGTGGATAAGGCGAATGCCTTCCACTCAGAAGTCCAGGGTTCAAGCCCAGGTTAGGCAGGGGATTTTTCAAATACTCCGTCTCCCCAACTGCCGCACAGACAAGCCACTGGCATTGTACACAAGGCAACATCCCAAAAAAAAAAAAAAAAATTAATATAAAAAAAACATTTGATTGATAGTAACATGAAAAGTCAAAAGGAAATACGATTAACTCAACAACGTACTAATTATATTCAAGTTTAAGTCAAACAAATGTTGTTGTATATGATAAGGATGTGCTTAATGTTGTGGAGCTTAGTTAGTTTAAAAGAGTTTTTATTTTAAATGAATATTTATTTAGGCTAAAAATGTATATTTTATTATCAAATGAATAGTTTATTTTAGCAAACAAATTGGTACAAGTTAAAAGCGATATTTAGTTAGTTATTTGCAGACATTCAATAGTTGACTCAAATAAAGTTTATTACTGGCAAAGAATTTTTTCCGTGTACAATATAGGTTTGTTAGATATAAAAGGTTTTTTTTATGTATATTTGGCGACTCAAACTTCGCTGTTAGTTTGTTTGTCCGATCTGTGAAACAGCATATAAATCACTGTACTCTTTTTTATAGGTATAATTAATTGGGCAGCTGCGATTCAGGCAATAGGCAATTTTTGGCGAAAAAAATCTAGATTTTTCGTCGTCTGCCAAGTTTTCTAAATATCGTATTTCCAGTACCTACACTAGGGTGGTTCCAATAGGTTATTTTTATTTAGAAAGCAACGCCCCGAAATAGTTTCCAAATCGAAAAGAAGTAGACACATTTTTTGAAATTTAAATTTTTAATAGAGGCCTAAAATTTACATCGGAAAATGCATGGGAAAAGATATTTTTGGTATTTTTCGAATAATTGTTTGGGGCTTGAGAACACTTAAGATTTAAGATATATATACAATATAATTTCACCAATGACTTTCCAAAAAGTCATTGGCAGAGCTTTTTGGAAAAAGTACTTCCAAAAATTTCCCCTTCTATACATATGGATGTAACGCCCCCAATCCCACCCCCACAGTGCCCTAAAAACTACAATTAAATGAAAAAAATTACATTCTTCAGAAAATTGACCCTTCTAATCATTTTATTTTTCATTCGGTTTTTTGTCGTAGAAATCAATACTATAAGTCTAGTGGAATGTTTATAAACATTTGTCAATTAGTTTCCATTTGTTTAAAGAAATTCTATTTGTTTAAAATATTCGTATTTCTGGAAAATCCGTCTGAATTCTGTTTTCTGAGTTCGAAATGGTAGATTATAATCTTAAAGCGTCATTATTCATAAAAAATGTCTTTCTATTGTTTAAGCAAACAATTATTATTCATTCGCAACATTTCCTATTTATAGTAGAAAAGTCAGCTTTTTGTGAAGTTAACTTCGTAATTTCATGTTCAAGATATCTTGCCTCTATTATCTCATAAACCAACATTTGTTTAGACAAATTTCATTTGTTTAACCAATTTTTTCGCAAGTGAACTAAAATAGATTTCTTTTAGATCGGTCTGGCCAACTGTTATTCTCAAGTGACATCATTTATATTTTGGGATAATTTCCGTTGTTTAAATATCAAATTATACTGAGAAGTAATTTTGTTTTTTGGTCATAAGATCATAATGTAATTAGTCCGTTAATGATTACTGAAAGAATTTTAGGAGAATTAAAAAAAAATCTGTGGTTTTAGCGATAAACGAATATTGTTCAAATACGCAGTGCTTAGTTATTAATGTTATTATTCGAAACTGTACTAGTTATCGATTAGTTCTTAAATTTATTATTTCGGAACTTTTTTGCTATTTTACATTATTCAATATTATAAATACCCCTGCTTAGGAAATTCCATGTTTTTGAATGATAACTGAATTTCCTTTTGATAATTTAACAAAAGAAATATAATTTGAGTAGAAAAGTCAAACCAAATTCCTAATTTTTATTTCTTAAATTAATGAAGTTAAATTTAACCAACGTTTTAGTTATTCATAATTAGCAAGCCCAAAACCACCACAAGTAATACTTTTTTATTGGAAATTAAATTTGTTTGTAGAATATCCTAAAATTCTTCAAATATGACTTGAAATAGTCTTTCAGAGAATTTTAAACATATTTTAATATTTACATAATATTTTTGTCTTTTTTTATTTTTATCGTACCGGAAAGAAAGTATAACCAAGGTATTGAATTACCTAGTAAATAAAAGCATAAACACCGTTTACAGCGCTCATAATGTTACCATTAGCCTTAGCGACATCTATAAATCACCAGCAAAACTTCGATTAACATTGGTAACATCCGTCTTACTTTCTACGATTGAAAACGCCAAATCTACCACATTACCATAAGGAATTAACATAAAATATCGATATGAATTCCCTGATACATAATCATCGGTCGAGTTTTATGAGATTCCTCATAGATATATTTATAATAAATGTATTTGTAACAGGATTATAGAAGGAAACCACAAAGAAAAAACAAGGATACACCGTAACTTATTGTCTATATCGATAATATACTGCAAAATTGGAACATTAATTTAAATTTTATTGTTGAAAAATGCTTATTGGATGGATCAAATTTGTTTCGATAAATAATTTATTGTCAATTAGGACAAATAGTTAATGTGATTTTTGGTGATGTAGTCCTTGTAGAATTTTTATATCTAGAGCTGACGTAATTCGGTGTTTATTTTGATATTTAAGTGGATCATATCCTTGTTATTGTTATTAGTAATCTTGTGAATATTAGCTATGCTAATTTAAATGGTTTTCAAGAAGGTTTAATAAGAAAGAGGTAGAAAATATCTCGTATAATTTATATATAATTGTTAAATTTTTGGTTATTCGCACAAAATCTAAATTGACGTGTTTTTCTCAACATAAATATTGTTCAATTTGATGGTGATATCGTTGTTGATATATCTAAATGTAATTATCAAATTTAGGCAATATAAAATTTTGCATGAAATACAAAATAGCTTAATATATTGAAGGAAAGATTTAGAAATCGGTAAATTTTCATAAGTTTCAAATAGATCAGGGTTTCATAATACTGTATCTAAGAAATTCATCTACGAAGGACACCACCTTCAAACCAACACATAAATTAATTGTGTAATTTTTCAGGTATTCTTCAAACGTATAAAAGAGCGAACATCTTCAACTTCAGCATCAGTGTTCAATTTGAGAACATATACAAGTTATCCTAAGCTAAAATGTTCAAATACGTAAGTAATCCAAAGTTAAGTATTTAATGTGACAATTGAGTTACAATATGCTTTCTTATTTCAGTTCTTGGTAGTTGCTGCCTTAGTGGCTGTGGCTTATGCTGAAGCCAAAGCTGAACCAAAAGCTGAGCCTAAGCCACATGGTGTCATCGCTGGTTCATATGTCGCTCCATGGAATGGATATGCTTACAGGGCTCCATATTACCATGGTTACGAAGGATATCCATATGCTTATTCTGGTTATCCCTATCGTTATTCTGCCTATCCACGTGGATATTCTAGTTACCCATACGATTGGCCATTCCGTACATCCGCTTACCATTGGTAAACCGATGAAGTTAAAAGACAAAATGTGTATATAATTGCTATTATGTGAAACTTATTGACACTGATTTTATATGTGAAATGTAATAAAGATTATTTATAATGAAATCTATATATTGTTTTTTTTTTTAATTTTCGAGAACTTTTGTGTTCTATTATTTCAAAGGACTGGGTAGTGTCAAAGGTATTGGCGTTAGAAGAAGAAAACGACTTATAGAAATCTTGTAAAGAATTCTCTTTACCACAAATTTAGTAATAATAGTATATTATTTGACGAGCACATAATTAAGGATAAAAATCACGAGCATGAAGTTTACACGCGAGCCGTAGGCGAGCGCGTAATCATGCGAGCGATTTATAACCGTTTTGTGCGAATCAAATACGACGTTTTATCTACGACTCATAAATTCCATTTTATACAAAATATTTTAAATGCACATGTCAATGATGGCGAGGCGAACTGTCAAATAACTGTCATCCACGTAGATGTTGCCAGACTTTGACACTAGCGTTATATAATGATGACAGTTCGTTCAAATAATGAGGTCATTATTTGAACGAACTGTCATTATTACACCACGCTAGTGTCATTATAATCATTGGCGCGTATAATGATCGGGATTATATAGTGATAGATACGTATGCAATGAACTTATTATATGTGAGTCATAGATAAATACTTTTAATTGTAATACCTTCTGAAAAATCTGTAGTTGGGTTCCTTCTTACCTGCGTTGCTTGGTACTCAACTAGCAGTTCTCCTGACCTTTTAATGTAAATAGTGAAATATTGCATGGTTTCATCTACATTTGCTTATTGATATAAGTAATTTGTTGAAGTTGAAGTTGTTAATATAAATTGTTGAAGTGGAAGTGGACGTTAAGTTGAAATGGACAGCAGTTTATCAATTGTTTTCAATGTTAGTAACAGTAATAATTAGAAAAATAAAAATTACAAAGTTTAAACACAATATACAAAAGAAAATTTTACATAAAACTAAATAAATGCAATACCTACTGTTACAAAATAATAAACTTAAAACATCAAATACTGTATAGTTTCAGTAAAGTTGACATGCGAGTACCGCACCAAAGCTGAATTTAATTATATTCCTTCAAGCAAACCGTCTCCTTTCTTATCGATCTTTTCAAAATCCTTTTAATATTTCAATTTTATTACAGTTTAAACTGAAAGAAAACAACCAGGCGTTAGAACTGAATGACTTGTTTTTAGAGCCGTGGCGGCAATAAAAAAATCTGATGTGGCCAGGCACATGACTTTATCAATATAAAATTAATAGTTTAGCTGCATAAGATTCTATTTGATCGAGATCGATCGCGACTGCATTAAAATAAAACAAGTTAGCCATGATTTGACAGATATTTTGATAATATCTTATAAATACAAAATGATATAATGAATGTTGGTAACAGCACGCTGTCCCTATACTAGCGTTGCGACATATATCTATCTCATCCAACGTAGTGCAAGTAAACACACTACGCATGCGTCAAGTTCGTGGATTCGATTGGCTGGATTGGATCCATAGGCTGCCACAATCATGCACCAGCTGCCACATGTACAAGGTAATCTATGGGCTGTCACTGGTTTGGCGTTAGTGATGCCGAATAGAACCGGCATCATGCTTAGATTCTGAATTGAATACAGTATTCAATTAGCTTTGAAGAAGCGAGCAACATGGTTCGCGAAACGTCAGCATTAACAAATCTTGACACACGGCATAACCCGGAAGCAGTTTATTTTCTAAAACCATAATCAGTTAAAAAAATAAGACCAAATAACTTTCAGCTTTCAGCAGACTATAGAAAATATTAGTTCTACAACCATGGGCAGATTTTAGACCTAGCATTTGATTATCTACAAAAGTACGCACCCAACGAAAAAAGCAATTGTTTGATAGTTGTAGTCCAAAATTATGCAAACTAGTTGTTCTGTGTCTTGTAATTGAAAAAACATTCCATTCTAAATATAATTTGGTCATAAACCACTTAGAACAAATTTCTAGTAGATGAGATAATTTGTTTATTAAAATAACGCTTTTTAGACAAATTAGGCAATACGCCAAAAACTGTATTAGGATTACAGCCAAAATGTTGCTAAAAATAATTCCAGTTAAAAAATTATTTTAGGTTTTTTTTTCTCGACCTAGCGCCATCTATAAGAACACAAAAACAACTTACTTGTGACTAGGGTTACCAACATTGTGCCTATGCTGACCCGGAGAAAATTATTAGAAAATTATATTATTGAACATAAGTTTAAATTAATAACAGCCGCCATAAAAATGTGCGGCCTCGACACATACTTTTTGTTAACGCTTTGGTGTGGTATTTAGATATACGTAGTTTAGAAAACGATGAGATCTAGATGCTACTTTCTAAGTAAATTAATTTATTTCATATAATTTCTACTAGTTTTCCCTCTTTTCGTTTCTGCCTCTTATTGTCGATTTTTTTACGACGCAACCAACATGAGACAAAATGCCAATATAACCACCTAAACCAAGCAACATTTTGGTGTACTGAGAGCATTTTTTTTTTCACGGATCATGTGTTTTTGCTTGAAGTAATTATCTACACATTCCCTAACTAATTTAAAATTTTCATTTACGCCGACAATATTGGTGTTTTGGAAAAACCCCCATAATAAATGTGTCTCTAGTCCAAAATGGTATATCTCTCAGTCTCTCTGTAAATATAAAGTCCAATTAATAACAATTTTCAAATAAAGGTGTCACTGTCGTCATCCCCATGATTTAAAAAAATACTGTTTTATGGCAGACCAGTATGATACTATTCTGTGAACTGCCTTGGGAAAACTCAAACATATTGTTTGGACATTTCTGATCATCTGAACAACATACATACTAAAATAATCCACGAAAGTTCAAAACATATTTTGTTAATTAATGTATCATTATTGAATGTTGATTTCTGACAAGCAAAATTCCTACTTTGAACATTATTTCAAAGTAGAAATTTTGACGGGTATTAACCCGTCTTGTGAAAAGCCATTTTTGATTTTAGATTTGTCTCAGTCTATGAGACTATGATCATCGAGGCAGGGTACAATCTTCTGCGTTCGTCGTACCGCTACAGAATTCCTACTGTATTCACTAGACATGTAACAAAATCTAAAAATGCTACAATTGCTACTTTCAAAGTTTCTCACATGCTCTGAAATACTAAAATTAAATTGTTGTGGAGATTGAGTAATAGAGTGCTTCTTATTTTGAGTAAAATGCCTTCTTTCAAGGGAAATCGCTGCGAACTGTATGATTAGAATAACAATTACTGTATTATCATAATTTTTAAAAAATATGTAGGGGTCGCTACAGTGTCTCAGAAGATCGATGATTACCTTTAGTTAACCCGGAGAATCTAACTGAAAACCCGTAGCCTGGAGAATAGTCGCCAAACCCGAAGTCTCCGGGTCAAAATGACCATGTGGGCAACCCTACTTGTGACAGTGTAGTAAAACTTACGTATATTTTCGAGATAATCAAATTTAATATTATAATGGCCCAATCTGTTTTCATACCTTTTTCCTTTTGTTTTATTTCTTGGTTTCGACAATCTTTTACCGAATCGGACAAAATTTATTATTAACTTTGCGATTTTTGTTTTTTACGGACAATACAAGTCCAATTGCAAATAATACACCTGCAATACCACCTTACCTGTATTGTACATTAGACATATTATACACCATTTCACGAAGTAAAATAAACATTTTATATATCTGTTTCCGTCAAAACAGTACCTACCTCAAAAGTGACATATTTGATGTAGTATTCAAACCTGTTGAATCAAAACTATTTGATATTTTAATTCTCGTTTAAGGTAATTGATATTACAGTTTATTTTCAGTTCTTTCGGGAATCAAAGATTCGTGTTAATTATACAGGATATTTGAAAAATATTGATTACGCAACACCCAAAAATGCCATCACATCCACCGAATAAGCAATAATCCCATGTTTATTGCACACATTTCACGACATCCGCAAATCACAAATCGACGTCCAAAAGAAATCGTTGTCCTCACTAAAAGTCACACCATAAATTTTATTCTGAAACGCTTTAGTTTAACATTGGGAAATATGCATAAAAAATCTGCTTTAGTTAAGACACTACGCAACCACCTTGAGAAAAGTAAATAAATTAAACGGATTTGACATCGGCAGAAGACCTATAAAAGCAAGGCAAATCTGGTGATTAGCATCAGTGATCAAATCTAGATCAACACCAAAACAACTTCAACAAAATGTTCAAATACGTAAGTTTTTTTTTTCTCAGTGATAAATAATAATAATAATAACAATGATTGAGAGCATAAAAGTAATATTTTCTTTTCTATTTTTTCAGTTCCTCTTAGTTGCCGCTTTAGTGGCCGTAGCTTATGCTGAAGCCAAAGCTGAGCCAAAAGCTGAGCCTAAGCCACATGGAATCATCGCTAGTCCATACGTTGCTCCATGGAATGGATATGGGTACAATGGCTACAATGGATACCCATATGCTTACTCTGGTTACCCATACGGTTACTCTGGTTATCCCTACGGCTATTCTGGTTATCCACATGGCTACTCTGCCTATCCATACAACTGGCAAGGCCATTGGTAAATATTATGATTAGCGATTTGCGAGCATCTTGTCACTTTTGTATTATATATAATTAACCTGTACAGCTGAAAATATATTGATTAATAAGTATTTTATGAAGTTTTGTCCATTACTCTCCACTGTCTCTCTAAAATGGGTTGCTTTAGTATAGGAATCTTTTTTTACTGTGCGTCTGCTTCAAAATGCAATGAAACTACCCTAAATGCAATGAATGATACATTATGTGACATGCCTGAAACTATCAGCAATGTGCACATAAGGTAGCAGCAGACAAATTAGGTAATCTTTTAAATTTAGAGTTCAGATATTTTGTGATAAATTTCTGGTATATAATTATCCGAAAGTTTCAGTTTGTTCGATACAGTAGTGTCAGTTGCGCAGTACATAAACAATGGTCATATTTTACTTAATTAAAACGAGTTAGTATAAAAAGAGGATCACATAAGTCTCCTTTAGTAATTTTTTAAAACGATTTTTTTTACAATATAAATTTCAAACAACACTCACTATGTCAATCGCGATTGACGTAACTGGGATATTGATACGGCGCGGCGCGGAAAACGCATATTATATTATTAAAATGATGAGAAAAGGTCACAAATATTTACTTATCCAATGATCCATTCGACTTATAATAGTCAACCATGTGTGTTACATATGATTACTATAGTGGAATAATTCTAGTTTGTTATGACAGTAGTCATGGTGAACTGTCTCGCAAAAGGCACACAGTAGCGGCGCGGCGGCTTATTAAGGGGAGGTTCTCATGTAGAGTCCTAAAAAGTAGCTCAACTTTAAGAAGTTTTTCTTATAAGTTGCAAGAAACACCAACAACAACTTTCGCTATATATTTATTATACTTTAGTGTACTACAAGAAATTGTGCCATAAAAAACTATATGCAAGGACTGGACACTGTTGTACGAAGTATCAGGTACTGCGCGACGTGCTTGACTCAACGACGTGTATGATAGCTGCTATAAAAATGAACGGAAGCTGAAATTTAAAAAACGCTGTGAAACTAGATGAAATTAGTTACAAGCTAAACCTACATTTAGTGCAATATGTTGAAAATTGACAAAATGGCTGCTGTTTGAATTTTAAGATCTACTTTTTACACCTATTTTGTTGTCAAATCGTTATAAATAATATAATTATTTAAAAGTTTCACTTATTATAAGGTCAGCATAAAACGTGTTTTCTCTACGGGAAAAAAATAATAGCTCGATCCGTGCAACGATTCAAAAGTAATCGCGCATGCTAGTTTGAAAGATCGTGTTTCTAGAAAAACGGGTCGGTTATATCGGTGTTATAAACTCTACAAGAAAAGAAAGCAATATTATACTTGTTAAAAGTCCTTTTCTATAGGAATTCATTGAAATATAATAATTTAGTAAACATAAGCACCTAGATCTATACGATCTCTATACTGCATCAAAATTTAATATTCCTAGTAAAGTGTTAGCGAAAATTATCGTTTGAATAAACGCATCTTTTTGCGCCGCCAGAGTGAACGAAATTTTGACCGGAGTATACCAAAGGCTATAAAACCCTAAAACTTGCGAGACTCAAAAAAACAGTTCCAAGAGTTTCCTTTATACAGTTCAAGGTTTCAAAGTATGAATGAAAAAATATTTTTCCAACGGATTACATGAGAACCTCCCCTTAATGCCAAAAAAATATAGTAAATTGTTCGTAGCGGTAACGGAGACGGTTCTAGCAGTTAAAGTGTACATTTTGTAAATCTACGTAAGTTTACAAAAGAGGACGCACTAATAAACTATTGAACAAAAATCTATCTGCAAAATTTTTTGAAGTAAAAATGAAAACAATAAATAGCCATTCTGTGAGGCGAAATTTCTTTACTCAAAATGCTGGCATCAACTGGTAACATGGGTACTCAATTTTGACGTTTTCATCCCAACTTACTAACGGATTTTATGATTCCAAAATTTAAAACATACAGACGTTTCTATTTTAAAAACATACTGCTGTTGTTAAACAAAAGAAAATCAGCTGGTTTTAAGCGATCGCTATATTAGTACCTTAGAATTTAGTGAGGAATGCCAAAATGATCATACAGTCACACCAAATATTCAAGAATATAAGTGTGCTGTGATTACAGGCGATTTTCAACTATTAACTTATCTGTAGTTTATGACTAGGTCGTTAAAAAAGAAAAGACTTAAGGAAATGAAGCCATTTAAAATACGTTTTACGTCTATCGTTTATTTATGACTCAGCTTAGTGAATAGGAAATAGTTTATTAAACAGCTCTATAAATGCACGATTTTTATTAATGCATGATTTCTTATAGCCAATAAAACGACTTCATTATAGCCAATCGAACGTACGTAAAATAAAACCACCCAATCAAACTGTCAGTGTCAAATTACATAAATGGTCATGTAACCTCACACTTCATCGACGAATAAAATGTATGTAGATGCCACAAGAAAAACACGATCGACGAAAAAAAATTGTGACCAACTGGAATGTTAAACTGCAGTTAATGATCTCGACAATTAACGCACTCGCTAATCGCTCGTGCGTTATACAATCTCGATCATTATTATATAGTAGTATATATTGTTAATATACTTGTTGGTTAAATATCTATAAGGCCATTTCATCCCAATCAGTAAATTACCTGAATAACGTATAAATAATGATTACTTATTTATCGAAAATTATTATAAATAAATAAGATAAACAAAAACTAAATTCAGTTAATATACAAAAATTTATTTATCCTTAAACTATACAAAAATAAAATATATATACATTGCTAAAATAGGCACTGAGTAAGCAAAAAATCACAATTCAACATAATACTAAAACTAAATTTATTTCCCAATATAATGTGCGTGTGCGTGTGGAACTGGAACCGCATGAGCATGCGCATGATAAGCAGCAGGATACGCAGCAGGATAAGCGGCAGGATAAGCAGGAGGATAAGCAGCCGGAGCTACAGCATGAATAGACCTACCAAAAGCAGGGTTTATCGGCGCTGGTACAAGCCCATGGGCCAAAGGAGTAGGATAATAGGGATTAAAACTTTTGACAACCGGCGCTACAGCAGGAGCAAAAGCTGGAGCAAAAGCAGGGCCTACAGGAGCTACAGGAGCTGGAGCAAAAGCAGGACCAGCAGCAAAACCGGGAGCTAGTGCTGGAGCTGGCGCTACTCCTGCAAAACCGGCAGGTGCTGCGAATGGAGCAGGAAGGAATGATGATACTTTAGCTACTGGAGCAATAGGAGCAGCGAATGGAGCAACAGGTGCAGCGAATGGAGACCTGACATAAGCTGGTGCGAATCCTGGGTATGTTGATAGAACTGGTGCAGCTAGTGTTCTGGTGTAAACGTTGACGCTGTTTGCAAATGGTAAGACGTTGTATGGTATGGCTCTGGTGTATGCTACAGGAGCCACAGCATGACCTACATGACTGGCATCGATACTACTAACCATAAGGAATGCAGCAACAATTACCTGAAATCAATTTAGAAATTTTTAGACATTAAAATATTATTGGACATTAAAATAAAATTTTGTGTCTAGTTCGGGAAAAGTTGCAAACTTATTGGAAGCTTATTAAGTTTGCATGCAATTCCTTTTTCTAAAGAATACAATTTCACTACGATGTCATTTCAATTGGCACACTTAAAGTGAAACTTTTGGTCTACAACTCTACACTAAACACTGTCACTGCAAAATATTTTAATCACTGCACTTTTAACATTTAACAATGTTGTAATTATTATTAATGCTCCTACCTTTAGCGTGGCCATTTTTGATTTGAATATTGGTTTGCTGTGGCGCTGTTGTAGTTGTTAGGTTGTTAGGAACTGTAGCACAGTTGACTAATGACTGCAAGAAAAAGAAGTAGGTGTTTTATAGTTAACAAACAACCCCTCTGTGCGAAGGTGTGAATCGTACAAGGAAGCAAGTGAAATCGAACGCGTTCTTATGCTACGTGAGACGAATTATAATTTAAAGCATCAAATTTTGGTGGTTCGTATTTGAGAGTATACTGAGTGCTAAAAACTTTTACTACATGCGTATAGTGTCGGGGATGCATTATCTTTTATAAATTGATTGACTTGACAGAATATTTAGTGTTTTACCACTAAAGATGCGTTAAACAAAGTTAATGGACAAAGTTACAGAAAAACTATTTTATAACTCAATTCCCTGTAACTAGTCTTTTTCTGTATCTACGCACATCAATATTAATAGCTACTATTGATTCTAAAGAATATTTAAAACCTCCTTTTTGAAAATTTGTTTAAATTACTTACGTAATTATGGTATTAATATTATCTATCACGTGTTTTAATTCTAGGTTAATTATGTGAAACACATTACATATACATCCACATCCACACATACACATCTACACATTCATTGCGCAATCACATGGTTTGAAGAAGAGGTAGAAAACGATAAAAAAGAAACAGACAGGAATATAGAAACAAAAATTGAATGTCGTGCTCGTTACCATTGCCCAAACTAATGTATTGTATGGTATTATAAATAATCAAATATGATAAGTATTTAGTAAACTACACGCTATATAAACAGGTTTCCAGTTAACAATAATTGAGAGTTTTAATTTGCTATTTGTACACCATGTTTTCACGTATTATTTATAGGAAAATATCTAATAGACTAAACTTGGTCCAATGGCTAAACTTGGGATTCTGTCCGGCCAGGATTGAGTTTCTATAATCCTGCCTATCCAATGGTCTATTTTCCTGATTTTCCTGTGAATAAAAGCACTGGTATAAAGTCAAAGTCTGGTTGTTAAAGTCTGGTTGTTAAATAACCATATATAAGAATTTAATTTACTAAAATTAAAATCAATAAAACTTTACTAATTTATTAAATCTCTTGAGGAGTTGGCAGATTACACAAAATATACAAATTTCGTCACCGCACAATTGTTCAAAAGATTACAATATGAATCTCTGAAGAGACTATCTCTCATCGAGAAATAAATACTCAGCTCAAATTGTATGAGATTTTCGACTCTCTTCAAGGCAAATCCCTGGTTCTCAAATATTAAAAGAATTCTGAAACCCATATACAAAGTTAATTTCAAAAAAATTTCAAACAACATTTTTGAGAAGATTCCGTTGGGACTGAACGACGTTTTAGCTGTCCATAGTACGCCCATTCGAATTGTAGGACGGGCACCTTGACATAAGAGCGTCGCCAATAAAATAATCATATATCACGACCTACATACAAAAATAAACAAATTTTCTAAATATAAATAATGCATTTGATAATAGTGGAAACTAGGGCATTTAAATATTTCCAAAATTCTTATTTTCTTGACAACCTTGTTTAATCTAACGAGGCACATAAAATAAAATCCAATTCAATGTCATTTTTGATGTTAGACAAAGCATCATACTTCTACGATAGTAATTACCATTAATATACAATTTTCCATCGGAATTGCGTTAGCAGTTTCCGTTCCTCCACATATGCAGGCAAAAAATTTGTTGGAATTTTGGAAGAGTAGAATTTCTATTTATTGTCAGTCATTAGCATGAGAATCCACAACTTTGATACGTTTGTACGATCGAGTCACTATTAGTAGAGCGCTGAAATCATAGTATATCTCTCTCAGCGGCCTAGTTATAGTTATTTGCCATATAATATGCTGCTGAATACGGACACCATAATAATGTACCTATTATCATTTTAATACTTCGACTATAAGTTTTAAAAAACCTGTCGTTACAAACTCATTCACCAAAATCAGATTAATTAACATTACGATACAACGCGTTACGTCATAACAAGTAATCCACTTGATTCAATGAATAAAAACGCATAACGTCGCACACAAACTTTATGCGAAGCGCTAGAGAAATGTGTCGATACTTTCACTTTTGAACTTGTCTCTCCTGCCACTGTCACAGTACGTGTTACATTATCATTTCATTTGACTGCAACAGTACGTCAGACGAGTTATGAATTATAAATACCATGAATTATAACGCTATCTAGCAGATACATTCGACACAATTTCATGAGCCATTCATTAGAAAACTATTTGCACTATTATTAGCCTGATTCATTAAAGAAAAAATAAAAAAAACAATCAGCAAAATAAATAAGGTATTCGTATATAAATATACGTATATAAATAAGTCGTGCATGGTGCTCTAATTCGTTAATAATGAGTATAGTTTTTCTTATTTGTTATCGAATACTGGACGAAGTCACAATAGGCATTAAAAATAGTAAACCTATTCCAGGCATAACAGATTCTATTATATTCTCCATGTCAACACAGTTTTCCCCAAACTTTCTTGTAAACAGCACCAATGCATCGCATACAAATAAGCATTTCGGCAATTCAAATGCTGCGTAGACTATAGACAGATTGCACAGAATTACCAAACTTTATCGCAATCTACAATCAACTCACCAACAGCGCCACAACGTATAAATAATGAACCATCCACAACATCCATCATTCCATCTTCTACCACCTTAAGGAATACATCACCAAAAGCCATGTACAAGTTTGTAAGTCACCATCACAATATTGACCAAACGCATATTTAAATTCTAACTAATACATTTTAGGGTTTCGTCGTTTTGGCCTTCCTGGCAACTACCAGCTATGCATCAGTGGCTCCAGCAGTGGTAACAGCTCAAAGCTCCCAGTACATCGCAAGGAATTACAACACGTTAGCCGCCCCTTTGGTAGCCGCAGCGCCTGTGGTCGCTCCTGTAGTTAAAGCCGCGCCAGTTGTGGCAGCGCCTGTAGTTAGGGCAGCTCCGGTTGTAGCAGCACCTGTAGTCAACGCAGCTCCGTTTGTCGGTTCCGCTGCTCCTGTTGTAGCTGCGCCTGCCGTACAAGCTGTAGCATCTCCTTTCGTTAGATCTGCTCCTTATGTAGCTGCTCCTTATTCTCAATTTGTTTCTCCTGCTGTGTCCTATGCTGCATCCCCATACCAGTATCCCGCTGTACCTTACACCTCTAATTTAGTCTCTCCTTATTCTGTTTCTCCTTATTCTGTTGCTCCTTATGCTGCTCCTGCTCAGTTTGTTGGTCAGTATGCTGCTCCACCTGTTGCTCCGTATGTAGGTGCTGCGCAAGGGTATGTTGCTGCTCCAGCGCCGGTGGTTGTTTAATTTTATTGTTGATATGTGGATGTGATGACGGAAATGACGTGGAATTGTGATATGAGTTTTGTAACCGTTTCGAAATAGTGATTGGTTATAATAGCGTAGAATAATTCCATTTTTGACTTGTACATATGTTTGATTTGATTTTGTATTGTAAATTAAATGATAGTTGCAAGATTTTTCTGTCTCTGTTTTTAAGAATACTACCAAGGTGTCTGCCTCGATCCTCACAAAAAGTTAAAATGTCAATTATGCCATCAACATAACTGCTTTTAGTATGACAGTCCAAAAAAGTGGTCTCCAAATCCGTATATATATATATATATATATATGTTTTTCATCATCTCGCATAAATGAAGAGATTAAAAGCGCATAAATTAGGACAATAGTAGATTAGACTAATAGTATTAAAAAAGACATGTTTACATTTTTATATGAGTTGTTTCGGAACCACAAATACATACTCCAATAAGTGTAGTACTCACGGTATGATGTCAAACACTATTTTAAAACTTCTCAGTCACATGATGCATTATATTTTGGGTCTAAGAAAAATATCAGTAATTTCATACCTGCAGTCAACCGTACTTTGTTTGAAGCAAAATAATGACAGTTTACTTTCAACTGAAAGCATCTCCAGCATTAACAGCATTAGCCAGAGTCATCTGTAGTGTGTTTTAATACATACTTATATAATAACACCTTGCACACTCAGAATAATGGTGGCATAGTATAAGAACGCGTCCTAATATCAGAGTCACTCAAAACTGGATAGTCAGAATATATCTTCTTCCAACATAAGGTCAATTTCAGTTTCACAGCATGCCAAATGATATATATCACCAAATAATAAATTTGCCTTAAATCTACCGAAATATCGTGTGATACAATGTTGGAATCGGAAAAGAAAACACAACCAAACTTGACTGTTCGACAATTTTTAAAGTTTTCTTAAAGAATAACGGCTTTTCAAAAAAACTTCATAAATTTATTTTTCTACTTTGCGTTCGTTATAAACTCATAACGAAACCGCTTCCGGTGCCGTTATGAAAACACTAGATCACAAACTTTTAGTCACTTCTAGTTTTCCAAGAGTGATGCTATTGACGTGAAGAGTCAAATAAGGCTGACATATCAATCGCTATTGGCTTCCCGCAATCGTATTTGTAAATTTTACCTCAACTGCCAACTGTTGAAGATAAAATTACTCTAGATTGTGAGATGACAACCTCAATTTTCGAAATTTATGTAAAATTCATGTCGCAAAGTGGAAAAACACTCGCATTATAAGACGGGTGCACTTGTTCCATTTGGACATTCCTCGCTATGCCCGTCGTGCCCAAAACTCGTGCGCCAATTTTTGTCTTATAAAACTTGTATTATAATATACTATATTATTAATCGGTTAATCGAATATTATCGATTGAGTGAATAATATGAAGAAAAAAAGTTAACCCTTTGCACAATTTATTTGAAAAATGTACTTGGAAAACGTTTTGCGACTGAATGTTAGTCTTAATAAATAAAGTTAATAAATGTTATTTACTGTTAATATATTTATTTAGTTAACTCCAAAACCGATTGATTTTAATAAAATATTTTTATCTATTTTTCTGGCACATTATGGTTTTTATGTAGGTATTTTAAAATTTTATACTATAATAAATTATTACTTTATTAATTTACTACGTAAATATAAGGGTAGATCTTATATTACAGAAAAATACTTTTTTTTTCAAAAGGCATCCTTTCAAAATACTATACGCCTAAGAGATAATAGAAGATACAAGTTCAATGAAGATGAATGTCAATGAATGCATTTGACGTGCTGTTTAGCATCTAGTGTTTTCGTTTACAGTATTTTTTTAATAATTTCAAAGAAATATATAGTTGGTATTTGTGGGTAAAAAAAAACTTAACTTTTTGAGCATAGATTTCTGAACATTTAAAAGATTTCCAATTCGTAACTTAAATATAACTATTATTGTATTGTAACTTAAAAATACAATAATTGACTAAATGATTCGTCTAACAATTAGCTAACAATATAATAAATTGAACAAGTTTTCGTGGAATCTTGATCTGAAAACAGAAGTTGTAAAAAGCAAGAAAAACTCGACACATTAAAAAATTTCTGTTTCAGCATACACGGTACCTTGTTCGATTTTTTTACTGCTGGCCAGGGTGCTTCTTATTGTGTTCTTTTAGCGAACTAAAAACTGAAACACAAACCAAAGAACAACACCCTATAAATACATGAGAGCGGTAGCTCCCATTTTGACACACAAATCTATATTTTGTAAGTGACACAAAATCATATAATGCACAATCTTTATTTGCAAAATAAAATCATCAAATATAATATACAATGCTATGTAAAAGTTTAAAATGGAATTAGTCTACGCTAGCATAACCAATCACTACTTCGAAACGGTTACACAACTCATATCATAATTCCACATCGTTTCCGTTATCACATACACAAATCAACAATAAAATTAAACAACCACAGGCGCTGGAGCAGCAACATACCCTTGCGCACCAGCTACATACGAAGCCACAGCTGGAGCAGCATACTGACCAACAAACTGAGCAGGAGCAGCATAAGGAGCAACAGAATAAGGAGAAACAGAATAAGGAGAGACTAAATTAGAGGTGTAAGGAACAGCGGGATACTGGTATGGAGACGCAGCATAGGATACAGCAGGAGAAACAAATTGAGAATAAGGAGCAGCTACATAAGGAGCAGATCTAACGAAAGGAGATGCTACAGCTTGTACAGCAGGTGCAGCTACCACAGGAGCAGCGGAACGAACAATCGGAGCTGCGTTGACTACAGGCGCTGCTACAACCGGAGCTGCCCTAACTACAGGTGCTGCTACAACTGGTGCGGCTTTGACTACAGGAGCGACCACAGGCGCAGCGGGTACCAAAGGGGCTGCTAATGTGTTGTAATTCCTTGCGAAGTATTGGGAGCTTTGAGCTGTTACCACTGCTGGAGCCACTGATGCATAGCTGGTAGTTGCCAGGAAGGCCAAAACGACGAAACCCTAAAATTTACAAGTCAGAATTTATATGTGTTTGGTCAATGTTGTGATAGCGACTTACAGACTTGTACATGATTTTTGGTGGTGTATTCCTTAAGGTGGTAGAAGGTGGAATGATTGATGTTGTGGATGGTTCATTATTTATACGTATTGTCGCTGAAGGTGAGTTGTGTTTAGATTGCGATAAACTTTGGTAATTCGGTGCAATATGTATGTAGTCTATGCGATGTTTGAATTGTCGAAATATTTATTTGTATGCAGTGCATCGCACGTATTGGCAAGTAGTTTGGCGAGGACTATGATATGTCTATTTATTTTCTTCGTGGTTGCCACAAAACTTCAAAGATATCTCAAAAAATGCTTATTTTTTATTAATAATAAGAATAATATTACATAAATAAAATACAATGTGTATGAATGATGATGTTCAGTTTAACATAACGTAAAGTTTACAGCTTAATTTTACGATAATGTACATATGTATGCTTAAATATTTGACGTTTAGTTTTTCGTTTTGGTTACCACCAGCCTGGTTTGGGCCAGATCCATGGCGAGTAAACTTGGTATTTGGGTGCGTACCATGGAACCGACCATGGGATTGATGGGAAGTGGATTGGCTCAGTGTATGTGATTATTGGAGCATGGAGAAGTCCAGGTTTCGGTTCTGGAGCTGGTGCTGAAGCAGCGAATGCCAGGCAGAGAGTGAACACGACCTGAAATATAATTAAATACAGAAATCTTATTTTACATTTAAAAAGATTAACTATGAGTGCCTACAAATGAGTCATTGGATCTCATTTTGTAGTAGTAGTATTTGGATGTAGGAAAACAACGTTTTGTTCTTCACTAATATGTTTGTTTTATGTTTTTGGTAACTAGTTTCGGGAACTAGACTTTGGTAATACTATAATCTTGTTCACCAAATTTTTAATTACCTTCCATATGTTTCAAATTTAATTAACTTATTGCATACTTCATCTGATTTACAGATAAGTATATTGGGATATTTCAGAACCATGTATTTGTCATCAAAACAGCAATAAACTGCCTCTAAACGTAGGTCTAAAAATCAACAGTTGCCGACACATGAGCAATTTTGTTAACATATATAACATACATAACATAACATAACATAACACTTTGTGCAGATCAAAATGGCGATCAACATTTACTAAAAATGTTTTTTTTAGGTATGAATCAAAGAGCACAACACGTTGCGAAATAAAAGGGATTTTTTTATAATACCAGAAAGTACCAGATAACCTGATGAAAGCTCCTTAATTATTCTAAAGGGCTTCTTGAATTGAGGCCAACAAAACATTTTATCTCCCGGTAAAAAATTTATTATTTCTTTAAAAGATCCAAAAGCGTGTGACAGTTTCAATGTATATCTGTGTTACAAACTAAATATACAAAACAATTTGTTTCATATATTCTAGGATAAATAGATAAATCAATAAGTATATTAGGGTGCTTATTATTTGTCAAGAATTATGTTCTTCGAGGATCACAACCACAATAAATTTAAGCACGACAGTTATTTTTATAAAATAATAAACTTGTGTATTTTTAGGTATGTCTGAACTTTTCAAAGATTTCCAATTACAAATGATTATGATGTCCTTTTGGATCTTAACACTGAATCTAAAAACAAAAATTGAACAGTGAAAATGTGCGAAATATTTTGTGTTCAATTTTAATCTACTTTTACAGCCGCTGGCAACCAGCAATATTTGTAAAATTTGTAAACTACAGTTATTGTTTTTCATGTAGCAACCGAAAGACTTTTTAACAAAATAAGGATTTAGTGCATTTAAAATATGAAATATTGTCACCCAGTTTTAAAACTAATTTGGTTTAATGAATTTAATTAATCATTTGTTGACCCAAAAACTAACCATTAACCATTAACTCTTGCTACGTCATAGATAAAAAGGAATGGAAAAAAGGAAAGGAATTGGAGCTAAAATGTAGAAGCATCTTTTCTGGTTTTCCTGATTGATAAATTAATAGAATATCACCTTTTCTGGATACTGTGCTCTCTTGGCACCTTTGGTAGACTTAGAAACGATATTTGTTCGCAATAAAACGTATATATTATATTCACACCTCAATAGTAAAGTAAAATTGTTTTAATAAAAATAAAAAATAACACCGGATTATAGATCGTCATTCTAGAAATTATTATATCTTTCCGCTTACAGATTGATTCATAATAAGGGTACCAGAAATAAAGATCGATTTTTGGAATACTATTAATGGTATATTATTTGACGAGCACATAATTAAGGATATAAATCGCGAGCATGAAGTTTACACGCGAGCCGTAGGCGAGCGTGTAATCATGCGAGCGATTTATATCCGTTATGTGCGAGTCAAATACGACATTTTATCTACGACTCATAAATTCCATATTAAGCAAAATATTTTAAATGTATTTGTCAATGATTTCAAGGCGAACTGTCACTTAACTGTCATACACGTGGGATTTGACAGATTTTGACACTAGCGTTGTATAATGATGACAGTTCGTTCAAATAATGAGGTCATTATTTGAACGAACTGTCATTATTATACAACACTAGTGTCATTATAATCATTAGCGCATATAATGATGGGGATTATATAGTCATAGATACGTATGCAATGAAGTTATTATATGTGAGTCGTAGATAAATAATTTAATTTGATCAATTATTGCAGAATGAAAAGTCACAATATCGTTTACAAAAGAGTGTCCTGAAACCCAGTCACAACAATTATATACCCCCAAATCATTTTCGAGAGAACATAAATGGCCATGTGTTTGATTACAGACTTAGTAAGACATTTTTGCTCAACCTACAACTCAAGGTATGTATGCAACCAAATTTTATTTTTGTCACTATTATACTTTAATCTTCCTGGATACTAACTTAAAACACCCTCATCCTGAAAGTTTTCGCCACCTTTCGACGCACCCAGGCAGATACACTCGAAAACCTATTAGCAAACTAAAACAATGTCCAGACTAAACGTTTGTTCAAATCCTAACAAAATACACTTACCAATTTAATCATTATTGTAAATGATGCACACAACCAACAGAAAGCAGAACAATAATGCAAAAGTCTTTACCACACTCGTATATATACCATACAGAGTGTTAGCGCCGGGGAGATAAAGAATGCAGGATTGCTGAAACAAATGCCATCAGGAAGGGCTATCCGCAAACATGGCAAGGACGAATCACAGTTTTTTCTATGAATTAGAAAACGTGCAAAGTGCGCTTTATATATCATTAAAAATCAAATATATGTTTGTATCTGTGATTAGAACTACTTTTAACTTTATAAAGTTTGTATTGATTATCATATCTGAGATAGAATGCGTATGGATTAGGTGTTTTATAACTGGTTTAAACCATAAAAATATTTATCCCTATATGGAAAATTAAAAGTGTCGATTCTAATGATGCTGCAAATAATGAAGCAATGTCGAGCATGCCAGTGTGTGCAGAAGTTGTACTAGCCATATTGACAGGTAGTAACCTCGGCGATCGAGTGCGTAATATAGTATTTCTAGAAGAAGATGGCGATCCTTCGTGCTCTGATTTACTGTTTATAGCGGTGAGATTAGCATCGACACCGTTTTATTTATCGTTTTCTCAACAACGCTCTATACCTAGAATTGTTTTGTAATGATAAGTATGTATGGGTGTTCATTATTGTGCATCAAAA
Source organism: Melinopterus prodromus (assembly GCA_964023965.1). NCBI lineage: Eukaryota > Metazoa > Arthropoda > Insecta > Coleoptera > Scarabaeidae > Melinopterus > Melinopterus prodromus. Next base: position 11,459,090 of record OZ030390.1, on the reverse strand, counting down.
CGTAAAGTTGTCCATTGTCTTAACGAAAAAGCTGTAATAATATAATATATAATAAACAGTAATGTGCGGTGATATGATATGATTAGTAATTATGGTTTACCTAAGCATAATAATATTTTCTCTTTACCACCAAGGTATTGGAAAGTTACTAAATACAGAAAAACAAAACGCGAAAAAAAGGATACTAAACAAAAGTCTACAATTTTTGTTTTCACCACCGACTTTTACCGATACTTTGTCTAGTTTCTCCTGTCCACTACTTTAATTTTGAAAACACACAAACCGAAAGCTACTCCCGTCGATTATATTTAAATCTAGTTACAGATTTCCTATAGTTAAATAGAATTCTAATACTCTTTGTATATAACTTATTCTTCGTGTATTCTTATATTAAATAACTTTTCGAATCTTTAACCGATTATGATGATTCCTTCAGGACATAGGTACGTGGTCAACTTGGTCATGTTTCCAAGTAGCATGTGACAAATCCCTATCAATGCCATTTTTTTTTGTTTTTATTGCCATTTATTGCCACTGTTTGTAGTAGCTTTGCTATATGTAGTTTAAAATCATTTGTGAACTAATTTTGATTATTTTTCATCACATTTTCAACAAAATTATCGCTCGTATCGGAAATTTAAAAAAAAGTGTTTTCAATTTTTCGGCATTTTATTGCTTGTAACACACGATTGAGTTTTTGGACTTCCTATATCGAAAAATATTGAAGTTGGCATGTGTTTACTTTTATGGTTTTATTTGCCCAGTCTACAAGACCTGTCTGTTCAACTGTCGGTCTGTCGGTCTGTCTGTCTGTCTGTATACACGATAACTGCCGTAATTTTAGAGGTATTGATCTGAAATTTTGTGTACAAGCTTATCTCTAAAAAACAAATGACAAGTGAAGGGGCAAAGTAGAAATCAAAAATATTTTACAAGGGGGGGTATTTAACTTCGGCCCGGCTGAAGATAATTAGCTTACACGTTTTTTATTTTGACGCCACGTTTTTTTTTTTCTAAGTTATCCATGAATTAACTAATATTCATACAACTAACTTACTTTACACGATTGAACAATAATATAGCACAAATCAAAACTAGTGTAATAAAACTCCATGTTCACTATATCATTAACCCAACCGCTTACGGAATTGAGGAATAAAACCTATATCGAACTTCTAATCCAGTGCAATATTTAATTTCTATAGCAAAATATGGAAAAATTATCACAAAAAAGTATCATATAGATTTTTTTTAAATTTTTGTATTCTATTTGTTTGTTCAAATGCTTACAATAAATCAAAATTGCATGATTTCACGTGTAAATCTGCAACTTTTACGAACAGTTAGATGTTGGGACGAACAAAAGCCAAAATTTTGGGAATTTATACAGGCTAGAGACAAGAGACTCTCACGAACATACTCTCGACTCACAAGTCCTGTCTAAGAAGAAAACAAAAAATCAAACAAAAAACATATTAATTATGGCGTACATTATATGTTAGAAAATTCCAACACTCTTCTGAACTGACTTTGCTTCTCATATAAATGGGCAATTTATTGTACTCAATTATACAAGTTAGTATAAAATTAAACTTAAGAAATTGTTTAGTGGTCAACCCTTATACTAACATTGGTAGAAAAGATACACATCAGTCTACATATTATAATATACAGGGTCCTGCAACTAAGCTCCCGTCTTCTGTAGCTCACTTACTCATTAAGCTAAGAGTTTGACATTTTGCAGGCTTACCCTGTACTTCAAGGTACAATTCAAGAAATTATTTTCTATTATACAGGTTATTCCAAAAATGTGCAACGCCATGGTAATATATTTTTTTAAATTGCATGCTATACATTTTTCTACACATTTGGAAGCCTTTTATGGTTGCCTACATATCACCAAAATTTTATTGAAATCGGTTGAGTGACCGCAGAGGAAAAAAATAAAAACCAAAAAAAAATTGATTTTGCATCATGGGCTTTAAAAATCAATAAAAACCACAAAATGCACCTCGTTAATAAAATTTTGCAACGTGCTTATTAAGTTAGATGTAATAGTCTCGTTAACCAAGTGACATTGATCCAAATTATACAGGGTGACCAAAATCGAGTGTCAAACTTGTCAAACTTCAAAGCGCGCTATTGTTCTTATTTTAAATTGGAACCCCTAATTTTTTTAGGTTAAACGATGCGGAATTAAAGAATAAATATTGTTTCTGAATACAACCCCATCAAAATTCGCAATATTTTAAAAGTTATTCGCCAAAAACTTATTTTTCAACGTTTCCAACGGCAATTTTAGGTAATAAATATCGTGGCGTTGAAAAACAATTTATTACATAAAATATAACGCAGAGAGGTATTTTAGATTTTACTGTACTTAATTAAGTAGGTATTCAATTGCTAAATTTACTGCAAAATTTACCTATAGCCACATTTCCGTCCTTACCGCTATAGGTAAATTATGCAGTAAATTTAGCATTTGAATAACTACTTAATTAAGTACACTCAAATCTAAAATACGTCTATTATTTTTTATGAAATAAATTGTTTTTCAAAGCCACGTACGATATTTATTATCTAAAATTGCCGTTGGAAACGTTGAAAAATGAGTTTTTGGCGAATAAGTTTTAAAATATTGGGAATTGTTATGGGGTTGTATTTAGAAACAATGTTTATTTTGTAATTATGCATCATTTCACATAAAAAAATTTATGGGTTCCAATTTAAAATAATAACAATAACGCGCTTTGAAGTTTGACAAGTTTGACACTTGATTTTGGTCACCCTGTATAATTTGGATCAATGTCACTTGGTCAACGAGACTATTACATCTAACTTAATAAGCACGTCGCAAAATTTTATTAACAAGGTGCATTTTGTGGTTTTTATTGATTTTTAAAGCCTACGATGCAAAATATTTTTTTTTTGTTTTTATTTTTTTCCGCTGCGGTCACTCAACCGATTTCAATAAAATTTTGGTGATATGTAGGCAACCATAAAAGGCTTACAAATATGTAGAAAAATGAATAGCATGCAATTTAAAAAATATATTACCATGGCGTTGCACATTTTTGGAACACCCAGTATAATAAAAAATAATTTCTTGAATTGTACCTTGAAGTACAGGGTAAGCTTGCAAAATGTCAAACTCTTAGCTTAATGAGTAAGTGAGCTACAGAAGACGGGAGCTTAGTTGCAGGACCCTGTATATGTATTATAGTGGTACACGAATAGTTCGTTATGCATCATCCATCATGCAATTGGTATTATTGATTTTATTATCTATAATATTCCTGCATGGCTATGTTTTTTGTCGTTTACACGTTTGCCAATTTACCGATATTTACATACATAGATTCATAGAAAACAGTGCATTGTACCGACGGCATCTGGAGTACGCAATCTCATTAAAATATGTAGTACCTCACACTAGAATTTGCTTTTACAGTACCAAAGAAAAAACGCATGCGATGTGGGCAATGTGAAACGATGTGTCAGAGCCGAGTTAATTGGACACCACCAGTGTTGACAGCATTTTGCAACTATTTGAATACATTTCACATTAACGAACATGGAAGTGCCACGAAGTCTTGTCTCAGAAAATAATTATAAATAAATAAAAGCTACAGATTTTTTTATCCTGAACTGTATGATTTATCGCTAACGTTTCCATAGTTAGTAATAAAAATATGTTTAGTGAGATCATTGTTTCAAATTCAATTAGAAAAGGCGCTAATATCCATATGAAGCACCTCAAACTATTCGTGGCCAGAAAAACCAGATCATCATTTCGACCTTGTCGCCCATAAATAAAATTTTGATATTTTTATAACGGATCCAGAATTACCATAAATGTCTGCTTCATGGCCCATTAAGCTATAGAATTCCAGACTAGATCACAGAATATATTACATTAACGATGATTACGTCACCCTATTTAGAATATCGCAATTTTAAAATAAATATTAGGATAAATAAAACCAAGACATTCAATAATTTAATTTTATTACAAAAATATCAATTGCACATTACAAAATCAAAAAATACAATCAAAATCATCATCGTTAAAGCGGTTGCGCAGAAATCTTCAACTTAAGCGTATATGTATGGAGATACTTGTGGTGCATATGGGTAGCTTGAGTATACGTATGGGTTGTTGTATACATAGGGAGCGCTGTTGTAGACGTATGGAGCTGGGTAATGTACTGGAGCAGTGTAAGTGATTGGAGCAGGTACAACATGATGGCTAACTACTGGTGCAGTCACAACAGGGGCCGTAACAACTGGACTAGTTACGATGAATCCTGGTTTAGCTTTTGGGTCAGCTTTGGCTTCTGGTTTAGCCCCAGGAGCGGCGAAGGCAATAGCCAAAATAGCAGCAAAGACAACCTAAAGGATTTAATCAGTATTTATAAAATATGCATAGAGCATTTTATAATAATTAAAGAAAGATGACTTACGTATTTGAACATGTTTATTGGAGGTTGTAGGTTTTCGTTGTTTCTCTGATATTGGGAAACTGATACTGGTGTGTTGATTTTGATTCGCTTATATACGAATTCTGGTGGCCTCTGTGAATTCCAAAATAAAAACAAACCAGATCATCGAGGAGGACTGACCTTGTCTATGGTAAAATATGCCGTTATTTGGTGTCATCGCTATTTGGTAAAGGATATAGCCTGGATTATTTATGTGAATATGTGATTAGGTCTTTAGACATGTACAGACTAGAAGTCGTTAAGGTAGTCAGCTTCGACGCTGGTAAACAGTTTTTTGTGAAATTTATTAAAAATTATGTAGATAACCATTAAAAACACTGACATAATGTTTATGATAGGTAACTTTAGAGCAGGTAGAACTACGATATTTTTCTATATAGATAGCGTTTCTTCATGTATCAATTATTTGAAGAAAAACATGTATAATAAAAGAACGTTGTTAATATGAACAATTTCACAAATGGTAATGTGTAAGCAGGCAACTAAACGATACAAAGAAACTAAGCATGCCTCCATATAATATAAACAATATAAAAACTTGTTATTGTGATTCTCTTTTCAAAATATATTTGCCTGGTTTATCATATTTCAAATTAAAATCATTCCGAATAGCTATTTTTTCACGCTGAACCACTATCAAAATATAGATTCCGAACCCAACCAAAGTGGAAAATTAAGAAGCCTTAGACCTAGGCGGCTTTGCTTTTCATTTCCAATAATGCCTCAAAAATATTATTATGACTATTGCCCGCTAAAAAATGTAAAACTGATGTGGATATACCAGGAAATTATACAGGGTCCTGCAACTAAGCTCCCGTCTTCTGTAGCTTACTTACTCATTAAGCTAAGAGTTTGACATTTTGCAAGCTTACCTTGTACTTCAAGGTACAATTCAAGAAATTATTTTTTATTATACAGGCTGTACCAAAAATGTGCAACGCCATGGTAATATATTTTTTTAAATTGCATGCTATACATTTTTCTACACATTTGGAAGCCTTTTATGGTTGCCTACATATCACCAAAATTTTATTGAAATCGGTTGAGTGACCGCAGCGGAAAAAAATAAAAACCAAAAAAAAATTATTTTGCATCGTAGGCTTTAAAAATCAATAAAAACCACAAAATGCACCTCGTTAATAAAATTTTGCGACGTGCTTATTAAGTTAGATGTAATAGTCTCGTTAACCAAGTGACATTGATCCAAATTATACAGGGTGATCAAAATCGAGTGTCAAACTTGTCAAACTTCAAAGCGTGTTATTGTTCTTATTTTAAATTGGAACCCATACATTTTTTTATGTGAAATGATGCAGAATTAAAAAATAAATATTGTTTCTGAATACAACCGCATCACAATTCCCAATATTTTAAAAGTTATTCGCCAAAAACTCATTTTTCAACGTTTCCTACGGCAATTTTAGATAATAAATATCGTACGTGGCTTTGAAAAACAATTTATTTCATAAAAAATAATAGTTGTATTTTAGATTTGAGTGTACTTAATTAAGTAGTTATTCAAATGCTAAATTTACTGCATACTTTACCTATAGCGGTAAGGACGGACATGTGGCTATAGGTAAATTTTGCAGTAAATTTAGCAATTGAATAACTACTTAATTAAGTACAGTAAAATCTAAAATACCTCTCTGCGTTATATTTTATGTAATAAATTGTTTTTCAACGCCACGTACGATATTTATTACCTAAAATTGCCGTTGGAAACGTTGAAAAATGAGTTTTTGGCGAATAACTTTTAAAATATTGGGAATTGTGATGGGGTTGTATTCAGAAACAATATTTATTCTTTAATTCCGCATCGTTTCACCTAAAAAAAATTATGGGTTCCAATTTAAAATAAGAACAATAGCGCGCTTTGAAGTTTGACAAGTTTGACACTCGATTTTGGTCACCCTGTATAGTTTGGATCAATGTCACTTGGCTAACGAGACTATTACATCTAACTTAATAAGCGCGTCGCAAAATTTTATTAACGAGGTGCATTTTGTGGTTTTTATTGATCTTTAAAGCCTACGATGCAAAATCAATTTTTTTTGGTTTTTATTTTTTTCCGCTGCGGTCACTCAACCGATTTCAATAAAATTTTGGTGATATGTAGGCAACCATAAAAGGCTTCCAAATGTGTAGAAAAATGTATAGCATGCAATTTAAAAAAATATATTACCATGGCGTTGCACATTTTTGGAACAGCCTGTATAATAAAAAATAATTTCTTGAATTGTACCTTGAAGTACAGGGTAAGCCTGCAAAATGTCAAACTCTTAGCTTAATGAGTAAGTGAGCTACAGAAGACGGGAGCTTAGTTGCAGGACCCTGTATACGCAAAAAAATGGTGCTTTTAGTAGTTTTGCTGGTCGGTTTTTTAAATATCATTTACCACGATTATTAGACAATTATTAGAAAATATTTTTCCGACTACAATGATCCAAATTCGTAATATTGTGTTGAAAATCGTGTAAACCAAGAAAATCAAATATAAACTCAGCAGAATTCACTAGGTTCAATTTTGCTAACATCCGTGCTTTGTATTGCGTTTACCTTCGGTGGTTGCTTGTTATCTAATGTAGTTATTGTTGAGGTTTTTTCGCTAAACAATAATATTTATTAATTATAGTTATTGTTCTTCATTAATATTAATTGGTTATTAATTATTAGTTACTGTTGTTTCTTACTTAATTTGATGTTTATCGTTGTTTGGGCTGCAATTTAATAAATGTTTTTCTAGATGTATACTCAAAGGATGATAAATTAAGTAAAATTTATTACCTATGAAAATACCAGCAAAAAAATACTTCTTGGCCAAGGACCAATTCAATAACGCAAGAAGACTCCAGTGATACAATATAGGCCAAATAGAATTAGTTAGTGTTTATTCGACAATATTTGTCGATGATGTTTTTTCGTTGCATTGGTGATGAAAATTGGTGACCTTAACCTATATGCTTTTGTGTTCAGAATGTCATGTTCATTGACACTATCACAAACATAATGTGTGCCATTTCTTATTTTAATGAATAATAGTATATTATTTGACGAGCACATAATTAAGGATATAAATCGCGTGCATGAAGTTTACACGCGAGCCGTAGGCGAGCGTGTAATCATGCGAGCGCTTTATATCCATTATGTGCGAGTCAAATACGACGTTTTATCTACGTCTCATAAATTCCATTTTATGCAAAATATTTTAAATGTATTTGTCAATGATGGCGAGGCGAACTGTCAAATAACTGTCATCCCCGTAGGATTTGACAGACTTTGACACTAGCGCTGTATAATGATGACAGATCGTTCAAATAATGAAGTCATTATTTGAACGAACTGTCATTATTATACAACGCTAGTGTCATTATAATCACTGGCACGTATAATGACGGGGATTATATAGTCATAGATACGTATGCTATGAACTTATTATATGTGACTAGATATGAATATACGGACATCCCGTATCTTTCCGGACTTACCGTACTGATTAATGTATATATAGTAAATGGTGATATACAGGGGGGATGTAAATGTGAGTCGTAGATAAAGATATAAAGACGATACTTCCGGAAAAAAGAGAACTCCTACTAACCTCAATTGTATTAAAAATAACATTTCTATCTAATAACATTTCTCTTGATTTCTGGCTGCATTAGTCGGGAAAATAAACAAGAGTACCTATGGCGTCAAAAAAAATTAGTTAAATATATAATTTACTTCAATAATTTACTGTATCTACGACTCACCTATAATAAGTTCATTGCATACGTATCTATGACTATATAATCCCCATCATTATACGCGCCAATGATTATAATGACACTAGCGTTGTATAATAATGACAGTTCGTTCAAATAATGACCTCATTATTTGAACGAACTGTCATCTTTAAACAACGCTAGTGTCAAAGTCTGTCAAAACCAACGTGGATGACAGTTATGTGACAGTTCGCCTCGCCATCATTGACAAGTGCGTTTAAAATATTTGATATAAAATGGAATTTATGAGTCGTAGATAAAACGTCGCATTTAACTCGCACACAACGGATATAAATCGCTCGCATGATTACACGCTCGCCTACGGCTCGCGTGTAAACTTCATGCTCGCGATAAGTTTTTAATAAAATGTATACGTTCATACCGATTTAAATACCCAGAATCATTTAGAATTATTCGTATCATTCCTTCTGACCGAACATCTCCCGCATCTCCCCAGTACATAAAATATCTTCCAGTCCGTCTATTCATATTCTGTTCCTCACATAGTCATACTTTACGACCTAACCGACCAACCAAAAAATTCAATCACATAAATCTACCAGCGAAGCACTGACGGAACCAGATATCGGTATTTCACCTTAGACAAGGTCAGTCCGCGATGATCTGGTTTGTTTTTATTTTCAAATTTGCGGAGGTGATCAGAATTTGTATATAAGCGGCTCAAAATCCACAACCCGACATCAGTTTCCCATTATCCGAGAAACAGCGAAAACCTCCAACCTCCAACATGTTTAAATACGTAAGTAATCTGCCTTAATTTTTGTATAATTCTTTATGCAAATTTGATAATAACCGACTAATTATTGACTAGGTTGTCCTTGCTGCTATTTTGGCTATTGCCTTTGCCGCTCCTGAGGCTAAACCTGAAGCCAAAGCTGACCCAAAAGCTAAACCTGGATTCTATGTAACTAATCCAGTTGTTACTGCTCCTGTTGTGACTGCACCAGTAGTTAGCCATCATGTTGTACCTGCTCCAATCACTTACACTGCTCCAGTGCATTACCCAGCTCCATACGTCTACAACAGCGCTCCCTATGTATACAACAACCCATACGTATACTCAAGCTACCCATATGGTCAACACGTATCTCCCTACATATACGCTTAAGTTGAAGATTTCTGCGCAACCGCTTTAACGATGATGATTTTGAATGTATTTTTTGATTTTGTAATGTGCAATTGATATTTTTGTAATAAATTTAAATTATTGAATGTATTGTTTTTTTTATATTTATTTTTAAGTAGTAAGTAAGAACTATGTTTGAGGAGAACTTGAAATGAAATGTTTGAGAAGAGATGAGATTTTGTTATTATTTATTATTAATTTTGACCTGTATTCTCAATTTAAGTTATCTTAAATCTGCAATATAGAACAAACGAACAGCTTTATTAAGTATAAAATAAAAAAATACATATTTTTTCTAATATGTTTCTAAGGTGTCAAAAAAGTGGTCAAAAAAGAGTTGAAAGTACCCGTTACTTGCATATCTTTCAAGTTAATTCAAGGTCGTTCTTCATGCTAATGCTATGCTGCAATTCATACGAGTTGAGTTAGAATCACATAAATATGATGGATTTTCAAAGTTAAACAAGTCTAAAATTTAAACAAAATCTTGTTTTATGTACTTTTGGTGGTACATAAATGAATGCTCCGTTATTAACATTTTGCATACACTCAGGAAGAAGTGCTCTAGTTTTAAATTAAAAAAAAGAATAATTGACAAATCATTATTGTTTTCGAGATGGAACCCATTATCGTCAAAGATTGAGGTGACATGACTTGGTCCACATAATCAAGTAAAACTACATACAAAACGAACCTTTATCTAATTAAAAATAAATTAAAGTATACCAGGAATTATACAAATTAAATACTATCAATACTTCCCGAATCCTTTTGCTGGTCTGACAGGTACAATTGTGTGATGGTTTTTCATTAATTATAAATTTTCCCATTAACTAAGCTTGCCAATATTTTAAAATGTTACTACGGGAACCATAAGTTATGGATTGATATCACTCTCATCGCCTGCATTCGATCTTAATACGCACTATGTATAGTGACTGGACTAAACAAGAAAATTGCAATTATACCACTGTTGCAAAAATTCTAAATCATGGAAAATAGTCTAAAGCTTGCTGCTTCCGTAGTTTCAACACTGTGTATAGAATTCTGACACTGTTGATCTTTAATCACCGATTTAACCTCAGTATCTAATTATTGCTTTATTGAGAAAGCAATTTCTTTGACAACTAAATAATATGTAAATTATGATAATTTTGTGTCCATGAGATCCATTACAAAATACGCCGCTTTCCATACAAATGTAAACATAATATATCGTTGCGCCATTTGATTTAAATGTTCAGAAAGTGAAAACTAAACTAAAAATGGAATATTTTAGGTCCTGAAACTAGTATATAGCTGCGCTTAACAAAAAAAATCTGATGTGGCCAGGCACATGACTTTATCATACAAAATATAAAATTAATAGTTTAGCCGCATGATAATCTATTTGATTGAGATAAATCGGGTCTGCATTAAAATTAAACTAGTTAGCCAGGATTTGACAGATTTTTTAATAGTCAATAGCATCAATAGCAGGTATTGTCAAAGCATCAGCATTTGACACCAGCTACTGTCATCAGAATAATAGTTATTTATCTCACAAGTGCCGAAAGTACGGAATAGCGCGACGAGCGGTGATGCGGCGCGTGACCGCGCGTCACCGATGGCGGCGCGTCGCCGTTGCATGTGAGCGAGTCGCGCTATGTAGTTTTCGGCAGGAGTGACATCAACGTTTTTGTGTTGGTTTTTGCGAAATTCGTATTTAAAAAAAATCAAAAATATATATCTGTATAGTAAATGTTAGGTTGACGCTTCTACGAAACGTCAAGTTTAAAAAGGTAATTCAAATTCTGACAGATTTATATTCGGTCATGATGTCTAGATGTCATATCCGTACCAACATACTAAAATATAACTACACTCATCGCTATACTTTATTTACAGTTTTCTCAATTTATCGTTTTTACAATTGGATATAACAACGGGTTGGTATTTCTTATCAACAAACAATCAAATTGGTGATCCTATTTTATTTGAATTTTGCATTTTGTACATTGCGGCACTAGAGCAGCAACGTTCCATAGCGGTTCTCCAACCTCTGATGAAAACAGCTGTTTTCGAGTGTGACAGCTATAGACATTTCGGTGGTGACAGCACAAAAAAATATTTGTCAAAATCCTGGCTACTATGTAATTTCATATCAATGCAGATGCGACCGATCTCGATCAAATAGAATTTGCTCTTGCAGCTAAACAATTAATTTTACCAAAAAATGTCATAGGCATAAATTATTCAAAATTTCGTCTACTTTAATTTATTATTTATCTATTTTAACGAAATTACAGAAATGACGGCTCATTGGCAAAATCGTTGAAAAATGCTAAGAGTAAATAGCCAGTTCCTTTGGACCATTTTGAACCAAAAGCTTTTCAGCTCTAAGTTTCGTCATGAAACTTCGAAATCTGAACTTTCGTCCCGATACCTTTAGTGGTTTCTCCGGAATCGTCGTCACAAAAATCGAGTACACACATACACACATACACACACACACACACACACACACACACAGACATTTTTTTGTACCTTGGTCGAAATGTTCAGGGGACCCAAAAAGACCTATTTCCGCTAAAATCCCAATTTTTTTTTTCGGCACGATTACAATACTTTACCATACTGCGTATGATAAAGTAAAAAAATCTGATGTGGCCAAGCACATGACTTTATCATACAATATATAAAATTAATAGTTTAGCTGCATGAGAATCTATTCTATTGAGATAAATCGTAGGTATTGTCAAAGCATCAGCATTTGACACTACCTACACTACGTCATTAGAATAGTAGCTATTTATGTCACAAATGCCGAAAGTACGGAATAACGCGACGACTGGTGATGCGGCTCGTCACCGAAAGCGGAGTGTCGCCGTCGCATGTGAGCGAGTCGCGCTATCTACTTTTTGGCAGGAGCGACATCAACGCTTATTGTGTTGCTTTTTAAAAAATACGTATTTTAAAAAAATAAATGAAAAATTTCTGTATAGTAAATGCTAGGTTGGTACCACTTTGACGAAACGTCAAGGATAAAGGTGCGTTCCGATTGGTAGGTAATGGTAGCTAATGGCGGTGGTAGAATACGAAATTATAGTATTTCTTACATGTCGTGATAATGACACATATTAGTTTGCATGTACATAAACATGAGTCACTAGCAATTTTCTATTGGAAATACTATAATGGCGTCTGCTACCACTGCCATTATCACTAATGAAAACGCACCTTAAAAAGCTAATTCAAATTCTGACAGATTTGACTTTGCTTATGACACATCCCTACCAACAGGCTAAAATAAAACTACACTCATCGCTATACTTTATTTATAATTTTCTCAATTTATCGTTTTTAGAATTAGATATAAAGACGGGTTGATATTTCTTATCAACAAACAATCAAATTGGTGAACTTATTTTATTTGAAATTTGTATTTTATAATTTGCCGCATTAGAGCGGCAACGTTCCATAGCGGTTCTCCAACCTCTGATGAGATCAGCTGTTTTCGAATGTGACAACACAAAAAAATATTTGTCAAAATCCTGGCTACTATGAAGTTTCATATTAATGCAGATGCGACCGATCTCGATCAAATAGAATTTGCTCTTGCAGCTAAACTATGAATTTTACCAAAAAATGTCATAAACATAAATTATTCAAAATTTCCTCTACTTTAATTTATTATTTAACTATTTTGACGAAATTACAGAAATGGCGGCTCATTTGCAAAATGCTTGAAAAAGGCTTAGAATAAACTACCAGTTCCTTTGGACCCTTGTGAACCAAAAGCTTTTCAGCTCTAAGTTTGGTCATAAAACTACTAAATACTCACTTTCGTCCCGATACCTTTAGTAGTTTCTCCGGAATCGTCTCCACAAAAATCGTTTACACACGCACACACACACACACACACACACACACACACACACACACACACACACACACACACACACACAGACATTTTTTTGTACCTTGGTCAAAAATGTTCAGGGGACCCATAAAGACCTATTTCCGCTAAAATCTCAATTTTTTTTTTCGGCATGATTACAATACTTTACATACTGCGTATGATAAAGTAAAAAGCAAAAGTGTACAAATTCAAGCTGAGTTGAACGTTTCTGCGCAACCGGTTTAACGATGATGATTATAAGTGTATTTTTTGATTTTGTAATATATAATTGATGTTTCTGTAATACATTAAAATTATTGAATACTGGTATTGAATATCTTGTTTTTTACTTCATCATAATCGTGCCTGTTCCCATTTGTTGTTTAATTTATTTATTTGACCCCAAGTAAATAAATTAAACAGCAAAGAGGAAGAAGCTTTTATTTAGTGATGCCGCGAATAGTAAATTTTCCTAATACCGAATACCGGATATTCGGCCATACTTTCGGCCAAAGGGCCGAATATTCGCTACAGGTTACAACCAGTCTCATTTGCGTGAATGTAGTGTTACAAATCGCATTCATGACGTTCTACTGAAAATCTTTACAAAATGGTATCAGTTAATAATAAATGGTCGCCGATTTAGGAATATTATGAGATTTGTGATGAAGATAATAAGGTAAGGAAGGAAGGAAGATAATAAAAGTTAGTTAGCCAGGATTTGACAATTATTTTCATTCTAACAGTAGGTAGTGTCAAACGTTGTTTTTTTAACAATACCTACTGTCAATATTATCGAAATATCTGTCAAATCCTGGCTAACTTGTTTTATTTTAATGCAGACACGATCGATCTCGACCAAATAGAATCTCATGCAACTAAACTATTAATTTTATGTATTGTATGATGAAGTCATGTGCGTGGCCACACCAGATTTTTTTTTTATAAAATGCGTTATTTTTCCGCCAAAGTTAACTCATCCAGATCGAGCGGTCATGTCTTTTAGGCATTTCTCAATATATTTTTGCGTAGCCCGTTATTTACATCAAAGCCAGTAGTACCCAGCCCACTTTAATGTAATAAAACCAACACATTTTTTTAAATTTTGGGTCTTAGTTCATATTTACTTAGACCCTTCACTCTGTTGGTTTGTTTGTTTGTTATGTTTAAATCTTGTAATCGATATTTTACCTGCTTCCCAATGTCCAATCGAGTTAAAATTAAGCTTGAGGACAGATTTCCGGTTATAATGCATGAATAAATAAGAAATTTAGAAAATTTGTCCAACCGAGTTGTAATTTTGCATGTGGATATGGATCTCCGGTTATAATGCATAGAACAATAAAAAATTAAAAAATTTCGTTCTCGTGAGAAATTGCTTACATTACTTGCTCATAGAATAATATACTATTATCTATCATATCTTACCATTAATGAATTCTAAATACTTATTCAATTTGTTTTATTTTCTTGTTAAAATAGATTTTGAGGTGCGTTTTTTTTTTTTTCATGGTTAGGTATTCGATATTCGGCCGAATAGTACGCAGTATTCGGCCCGATACCAAACATCAAACAACACGGCCGGATACACCGAACACCGAATAGTAGCCGAATATTCGCAGTATCCCTACTTTTATTATGCTAACCTAACGAATATGTTAACTTTTCAATTGGATCAAACAATTTCATAATAATTGACAAAATTACAATTTTATACGGGAGACATCAACAATGCTATAAACCATTCTCAACGGCCCACAATTCTCACGGTAATATATTTGGAGAAGTTCGGTTAACTGAGATATGACAGATTCATATATTGTTGAGCCTTTAATTGACAATACAGAGAAAGAGCACGTCAATTTAGTTTTAAAATCAACTTTTTTCCAATTGGGAATTTCAAACTACACCCTCTATCAATCGTACTTATGTCCAATTGATAGGGCATAAAACTAAAATTGATTCAGGTTAATTTCTACGATCAGAGGGGACATATTGTAGGGATTTTAAAACTAAAACTAATAATAATGAAAAAAAAGCGGACGGGAGGCAAATTTGCAATTGAAAATGACACCATATCCTGAATTTGACATTCTACGTGTAGCCGTCCTAAATCTTAGGAATGCTTCACTGACTTTTCCACAAACATAAGTAAATTACGCTGAAAACCAAAAACTGATGAAACAAAACGTACAACAAAAAATTTTCAATAATTTAGCTTTATTACAAATATATCAATTGCGCATTACATAACATCATACAAAGTCGAATCAAAAACATTATCGTTTAAAAGCAGTTTGCAAAATCCTTCAACTTAAGCGTATATGTATGGAGATACGTGTTGACCATATGGGTAGCTGGAGTATACGTATGGGTTGTTATATACATAGGGAGCGCTGTTGTAGACGTACGGAGCTGGGTAATGTACTGGAGCTGGGTAATGTACTGGAGTAGTGTAAGTAATTGGAGCAGGTACAACATGATGGCTAACTACTGGTGCAGTCACAACAGGAGCAGTAACAACTGGATTAGTTACGATGAATCCTGGTTTAGCTTTTGGGTCAGCTTTGGCTTCTGGTTTAGCCTCAGGAGCGGCGAAGGCAATAGCCAAAATAGCAGCAAAGACAACCTAAAGGATTTAGTCAATAATTATCAAATTTGCATAAAGCATTATACAAATATTAAAGAAGTATTACTTACGTATTTGAACATGTTGATTGAAGGTTGTAGGTTTTCGTTGTTTCTCGAATATTGGGAAACTGATGCCGGTTTGTTGATTTTGAGCCGTTTATATACGAATTCTGGTCACCTCCGCGAATTCCAAAATAAAAACAAACCAGATCATCGCTACGCGACCTTGTCTACGGTAAAATATGTCGGATATTCGGTGTCATCGCCATTAACCGGAGGATTCGTGATGTTAATTTATTGGTTTAGGTTTTTTCGACTTGTACCGGTAATCGTTATGAATCTAGATTGGGTGAGATGTATATTTCTGACGTAAGTGCTTAGGAATAGAGTTGGTAGGTAGTGACTTTATCGAATAGTTTAGTTTGAAAGAAAAAAAAAGCAAGAATGATGATGCATTTTTATCAGACAACTATATCTTGTTGGAATATATTACTTGGTTTAGCCATTTATTATTGTGCCAATTAATATAATTCTTATTTTACCACATAAAGTAGCACAACATTTGTAAATGATGTTAAAATAATTAACTTTTTTATCCACTGCTATTCATGGTATTTTCTGATGTAAGTGCACCTTGTTTTGAAATAACTTTTAAATAAAACGCTTTTAATCATTTTTGCACGTATCGTTCATGTGGTACAAAAGTACCGTTCAATAATGCAAATAAAGTCAATAAAACTAATTAAAATGAATAAATACAATGTACTGTGAAAATATACCGTAAAATCTCAATAACGTGAACCAATTAATGTTGGTGGTGTTGGCGTTTGCGACTTCTAGTTACTGGATATGTAATAATATTAATTAATAGGTACCAGTAAAAAATATATTGATACAAATAATTTTTATTAATAAAAGCAGATAACTGAATTACATTAATAAAAAGTGAAAATGCTGAATCATAAGCAAACCTTTCTATCGATGGTTGTGTAAACATAAGTCCTATTTTTGAAAGTGACAGTTATCAAAGAATGGGCAGATGTATAATTTTAATATCCTGCTCATCTATTGAATTTGAATTTAGGAAAATATTTCACAGAAATTATCATTACATGAGCAACCAATATATACAAAAAAAAGTACATTAAAAATGCTTTATTTAAAAGTTATATACTATTATTATATAATTATTATATATACTATTATTATTGGAATTTTGTTGGTGTTATTTTGCTATATTAGTATAAGAATGGTAGAGCTGCTTGCACGTTTCATCCAGTAGTAATATGGAGATCTATTATAATATCTATTGGGATATCTGTACGCATAATTGTTAGATAATACAATTTATGTATAAACACAACAAAATCAATTAGATACCTTTATTTTTACTCACATATCTCAACAACTTGATCTAAACATGAGAAGGTGAAAAGTTTATCTTGTTCTAATAATATCTTGTTAAATTATAGTTTGGAAACTCATTCAACATTGTTTGAAAGTAAGCTTCTTCTTAAGTAGAATCGGGTTTAAAATACCAGCCTTGGTACATAGTGGTAATTTTGATAAGCAATTAGCAACAATTTGTTTTCTGTTGATGAAACACCTAACAGGTCCTAAATTTAATGTAACTAACCAGCCCCAACAAATGTAAAACAAAATGCTTACCGATAACAGAATCATTAGCAAAATTTTAATTATATCGTTTGGAGACTCGTCACTAACGTTAACCGCTGCCCATTTACTAATTGTGTTATCAATTCTACTTAATTGGGTAATATACGGCCATCAGGTAACTTTTAACATGTCTTTTAAGTGCATAAAGGTAATTTCAACTAACTTTGAAGATAAGATAATAACCGAAATGATGTTCTGGCATAAACAAGCGTTTTTTACTCTTCAGACAGAATAAAACCAATAGTAAAATTTTAGTACACTTTAAGTGTATTTGAATCTTAAAAATAACAACTACAATAATAAATATGTGGTGATTACTAACATATTTTCTGAAAAACTGGTCGTTTCCGAGATGAACATTTTTTCATATTCGACATTTTTTTGCAGGAGGTGTATCGGTGGCGTTTTGTTATATATTTAAATTAACATAATATTTAAAATACAATTATTAAATTCGATATTCATGTACCTACCTATCACTTTTACCAACATTCTTTAGAAAAACTAATGAGTGTGACACAGGCTATTATTTTTGCTGTATTATTCGATTTTGACATTGCCACTCTGCCCTTGACAGTTTAAATGTTATTATTAACAGAAACGTAAACAGAAACAGGAAAACGAAATTAAATTATCGTGTAAATTATAAAATAGCCACGGTCACTGTGATTTGCTGATAATTTTGGTATGAAATCTTCCTGAATATCTCGGCAACAGAATATTTTTAGACTCATCTTAAGCTATTTGGTTGCTAATTTACCTAATGTTGGGTAATAATAAGTACATTAATATGCATTTATATAGTTATTGACAGTTTGCATAATACGCAATTTTATACTTATTATATTTAGATTTTTTGATGAATCTATAGTGGAAATGCTAAATTTGTCTTAATTGGTTCTAAAAAGAAAGATTAATTAAATAAATGGTTAACATTCTGATGATTGAAAAAATGCCATAGATATGGACCTTGACGTTTATTATAAAAACATACAGGTTAGAGCGATCCTTATTTCTATAGAAAAAATATAACTTAATTCCTGTAAAATTTGAGATCGATTGAGACATATTCACCCGTGCCCCAAGGGCTTCAAATTAAAAAAAAAGGTCAATTTAACAATATTAAAAATAAATAAAAAGTTATTATTATGGTATGTTGACAATAATGTAAACTAAGTAAACTGTTTCTGGTATGCATTTTTCTGTACAATTTGAATCAAAAATTCCAACCTATAGTCCGCTCAATACGTGGGGCCTGGTTCTAGGAAAAAGTATGAACTTTTTACTTTATCACACGCAGTATGATGAAGTATTGTAATCGTGCCGAAAAAAAAAATTGAGATTTTAGCGGAAATAGGTCTTTTTGGGTCCCCTGAACATATTTGACCAAGGTACAAAAAAATGTCTGTGTGTGTGTGTGTGTATGTGTGTATGTGTGTGCGTATGTGTGTACTCGATTTTTGTGGCGACGGTTCCGGAGAAACTACTACAGGTATCTAGACGAAAATTCATATTTAGAAGTTTTATGACCAAACTTAGAGCTGAAAAGCTTTTGGTTCAAAATGGTGCAAAGGAACTGGCTGTTTCCTCTAAGCATTTTTCAAGGATTTTGCAAATTAGCTGCTATTTCTGTAATTTCGTTAAAATAGTTAAATAATAAATTAAAGTAGAGGAAATTCTGAATAATTTATGCCCATGATATTTTTTGGTAAAATTAATAGTTTAGCTTCAAGAGCAAATTCTATTTAGTCGGGATCAGTCGCATCTGCATTGATATGAAACTTCATAGTAGCCTCGATTTGACAAATATTTTTTGTGCTGTCACCACAGAAATGTCTATGGCTATCACACTCGAAAACAGCTGATTTCATCAGAGGTTGGACAGCTATGGAACGTTGCCGCTCTAGTGGGGCAAAGTACAAAATTCAAATAAAATAAGACTACTAATTTGATTGTTTGTTGATAATAAATATCAACCCGGTGTTATCTAATTGTAAAAATGATAAATTAAGAAAATTGTTAATATAGTATAGCGATGAGTGTAGTTATATTTTAGTATGTTGGTAAGGATATGACATCTACAGTGTCATGAACGAATATAAATCTGTCAGAATTTGAATTAGCTTTTTAAATTTGACGTTTCGTAGAAGTGGTTCAACCTAACATTTCGTATAAAGAATATAACTATCTTTAATTTTTTCGCTCACATGCGACGGCGACGCTCCGCCATCGGTGACGCGCCGCATCACCGCTCGTCGCGCTATTCCGTACTTTCGGTACTTGTGAGATAAATAACTATTATTCTGATGACAGTAGGTAGTCACAAATGTTGATGCTTTGACAATACCTACTATTGATACTATTGACTATCAAAATGTCTGTCAAATCCTGGCTAACTGGTTTAATTTTAATGCAGACACGATTTATCTGGATCAAATAGATTCTCATGCAGCTAAACTATTAATTTTATATATTGTATGATAAAGTCATGTGCCTGGCCACATCAGATTTTTTTTCCACATGTTTTTTGGGGTGATGAATCCAAATTTCAATTTTACTACTTCCCAACGAAAATCGCAGAAAAAAACTCAAAATTTTCGACCTATTTTCATGTTTTTGCGAAAAAGTGATAAAATTATAATGCACTTTTCGAGGTAGACCATTCTCTGCAAAATAAAATACATTAAATTTCCTATAAAAGCACCCCTGAAATGCATTTTTGATTGAACGGTTTGGCTGCTAGAGGGCGCTGACAATAGGCCAATTTTTCCTATTTTATGTAAAACCCAGTTTTCGAGTGAAAAGGCTAAGATTGTGATAAAACTCCATTAATTTCCCTATAAATTGCACAGTAAATATATAGTTTTTAATAAATAAATAGTAATAATATATGTGTTGGAAGTTGGAAAATTTGGCCTTCTTTCAGCGTTTTATGTCCAAAAGTGCATTATATTTATGACTTTTTAGCAAAATAACTGAATAAAAGTCGAAAATCTTGAAGTTTTTTGCGATTTTCGTTGTGAAGACATATCCTTGCGAAGTAGCAAAGTTGAAATTCGAATTCAGCACCCCAAAAAAAATATAGAATGAAAAAAGAAACATCTATATTTTTTTCCTGGCCAAACCACCATTTGACTGCACTACTATGAGTATTTCTTTTAGATATAAAAATACACGTTTGATTTCTTTTTCGGTTTTTTATCTGTCCGTTTTTCAAACATTAGGCTTAAGACGAAATTTCTGCTTTCAGATTCAGTTTTTGCGGTATAGAGCATACCAGAAACAGTAATTATTATTTGATAGATTTTGTTCAATGATGGTCAAGATAATCACGTAGCTTAAATTACCTATTATATTTTTGACATTTTTGACAAAATTAAGTAATATCTAGACTCGAAAGTTTTCTCTATTATGTTAATAACTCTGGTACGTAAATTTATTGTAGTAAAACCAAATAAATATGTTTCTAGCGTTTTTGTTTTTGCACTGTATCTTGGAGTAGGGGCTGTATATTTGAATGAGAACTAATTTATCAATTTTATCGTTTCTTGTCAGGTTTTTATTTATTGCGTTTATTTTAATTCAATTTTAAATAGTTGTCTAAAGTCTACAACCAAGCAACTGTGGTACATGATACTTGAAATTGAATCACACATTAAAAATGACAAGATCAACATCTAACTTCATTGCTTTTTAGTAAAAATTAAAAACACATTTTGTTATTAAATTTAAAAATTTTCATCCTGTATACAAGAAAGGACCATCGTGTACACGATGTTACAAAATGTGCACTATTCATTTTAACCAAACAAAACAAATTGAATTACCTACTGATCTTGGTACAGCTTTCACATCAGATTAAATTGACGGATGCTATATATCAATTTATAGCTGGTTCTAATCCTTGTAAAACTACAGTTTTTCCGAAAATTAAGCCATAAATCTAAACGAAGACCAGGATACGGTACCGTTTGACCGACTAGATCCCATGGTATGCGCACTTTGCAAATTAACGGCGCCACACGAAAAATCGGCAAAAAACCAGCCATAAATTAAATTGCTGATAGCCGTGATAATTACCGAGCGCTAAAAAGAGAAACAAGTTAATGACCGAACTGACGTGGTCAGGTTTGTTTTGATTTTGCATCATTAACAAGATCAATTTTTTCGTATATAAGAACTCTTAGCGGACAATCGGGCATCAGTTCTTGAAAATCTTGCGAACTACGAAAATCTTCAGACTACAAACCACTAAAATGGCAAAATACGTAAGTGCTAATTACTATTATTAGACAATTAGGAATTGTCCCCATTTTTAACACATTTAAAGCCAATCAGTATCATCACACGTTGACTTAACATTATTTATTGTATTGTAGGTTCTTCTTATTGCTGCCATCTTGGCTGTTGCTTTCGCTGCACCAAATCCAGAAGCAAAGGCTGACCCAAAAGCAAAGCCAGATTTCATCACTACTAGCACATCGGTGGTGACATATCCAGCTGTTACTTCTCATGTTGTTTCTGCACCAGTTGTGACTGCTCCAGTTGTCACTGCTCCAATTAGCTACACATCATACGTTCATAATACACCATATGTGTACAGGAGCATTCCACACTATCAGCCATATCCGTATGCCGCGTACACACCATATGTTTCTTATTACCCCTATTAAATTTTGCGAAGAATGGAATTGAATGTTGGTAAAAATGTACGTTTTTGATTTGAGACTGTTTTTGAATTATGATTATGACTTGAAATAAACTGTATAAGTTATTAATTTGATGTTGTGTTTTAAATGTTTCCAATGCCTAGATTGAAGATGTGTATAAGTTTATTATAATGCATAATACACATGGCCTTCTTGACTGTGAAGAAAACTCATTACAACTCAGCACAATTACATCTATTTAAGCAATTATAAAAAACACTCAATAATGGCAATAACAACTCAATACCATATTAAATATATTTGAAGTCGACAATACCAGCTCCATTTGACTTCAAAACTATATAACAAATAATAATAAAAGAAGGTATTTTATGTTGTTGCCTGAAGGTGACTAAATAGAGAAGAATTATAATATTAGTATTTACAATTAGTAAAAGCTCGGATTTAGTTTCTGACACGAAAAAGATTGGAAACTTATAGAACACGGATTTCACGAATATAAATTGTGGTTTCGGTAGATTATTAATTTGCGATGAACAGGAATTAGAAATTTATTTATAAAATAATCCTCCCAGTGTTGTCAATATTTTAAAATGCCCAATATTTTTCTCAATTATGTTCAGTGGCATGCCGGATATAATTTTAAAACAGATCAGTTTTGAAAAAAAAAAATACTGTCTGTGTATTTCAGACACAAAATTCAGTTCCACCAGAAAGAAAAGTGCCTGCTCTAGCATCAAAAGCAATTAAGTTATCGTTGAAGTAGAGAAACACACACACACACTTTTATTGGAATATTTCTTTTCTAATCAACGACATAAAATTATATAAATATGTTGTAGAAAATATTTGTTACCATATTATCATCCCGTATATTACGGTAAATTTAAAAATTTTACCTTACATTTTGTGTTTCTAGGATATGCATTATTCAATGTTAAATTTGATATCCGATCTTGAATTATTTTGATGTCATAAGCACATCATCGATATTTTATTTAATTGACATGCCTTTATTTCTTTTCGGATTTGATAGTTCGCTTAATATTGTCGGAAATCAAATTGAGTGGCCATTGTGGCCAAAAAATACGAAAGTTACTACTACAAATTAAGGAAATATTGTTTAGAAAGCCTATATTTCAATAATAGTGTCTTTGTTTATTCCACTACTGCCTACAACATTTTATATTATCCTGTATGTTACGGTAAATATAGGAATTTTACCTTACATTCATAATCAGAACCTCCAGCAGGAAGCGGCAGAGAATTTTCTTTGTTTCAAATTTCAAAACCGACCTTGACTGTTGTCAAGGTCGATTGACTGATGTCTTTATTATTTAATTAAATTGTGGTTTCGAGATGCAAATATATGAATATTATTTTTATATGCGAAAACCGCACGTAAAACAAAAAAAAATCGAGAGACCAGATTTGGTAAGAAAGGAATGAGGATTTCAAAATTAATTTTTACTTCAAGAAAACGCAGCAGCGTATCACTTTTCTCTTTGAAAGGATTTAGTACAAATTCCGCACGAACGCCACTGGCAAGAATACAAAAATATGTTGTGCAGCAGAAAATGCCTTTTGATGTATAGAATATGCGTACAACGTTTCACAAAAATATCTAGAGTCGTACCAAAATTATCATAAAAATGAAATTTTTTCTTAAAACTTTAGCACCCTATAGTTCAACAGTTAAGACCTTCAAGACATAAGAATCTTTTTTCTCAAGATGGACCCAAGACTAACTTCCTTAAATATCAGCTTATTATTAAGGAACAACCTGCATAGGATAATTTTCGAGAAAGCAACAGAAAATTAAGGGAATATGTATTGGTAACATAATTGTGACTGAAAAATGATGTTTTCGAAAGATTACCGTTTTAAAAGTTGCTCAGTGCTTCAGTATTACATACTTAAAACTATTAATAAAAACATAAAATTTACTTTAAAAACTCTGTGATTCTTTTAGGCCCGGCTTAATAACTTTCGAGACAATTCCCAAATAATGCTTTCTTTATCATTAACTTATTATCTTAGTTTTTGTCCTGAGATCTGAGATCTTTTGAGTCACAAAATCCATTCTCTCAGAGTTATTAAACAGATTTTCAACGTAATTTGTGAAAAATGTAATGAACTAATTGAACACCAACAGCAAAAAGCCAAAAGAGAAGCGTTTTCTGGTACGAATGATCTCAAAAACTAGACTAACTTATAATTTCTGTTTTCGGATGCAGATCTAAAAAAAATAACTGTAATATTTTTGGTTCATTTTTAATACAAAGTTAATTTGGACTAAAACAATATTTCAGTGGAGATTCTCGCAAAACAATAAGCATCTCAATGTAAACAAAAAAAACACACAAACAAGTCATCAACCCCATACGTAATGGTATATTATACTCTAGATGATCTCTTTAAAGTATTCTGAAAACGCACTAAAAATCAGTGAAAAGATTAAACTTTCTTTTTTTAAATTTAAAATTTATTAAACATCAAATTCAGGAAAAAAAGTGCCGGTCTTTTTATATTCAACAATATAAAAATTTATAAATTTTGTAACAAAAAAAAAGATATTTTGTCGTATTTCACCCTGTATCAGCTAAACACCATTCCTTAACTTATCCCTTAACTCTATTTCAATAATTCCACTTGCACGTCCTACGACCTATCACACCAACAATTTGCGATCACGTTTACCATTTCCAAGAAACAAACATTTATCGGACGAGTGAAAAGTGAACTTAATGATCAACCAACGTGCTGTCGCTCGGTCGCACATGCACAGGGAGCGTGTATTGTTTTGCGGAAACCGTCTGAACACCGTATGAAACGTGCGAAGGAATCTGGGAACAATATTTCGTCGTCTGTGTATGCCTCGAGGTCTCTCCCGTGCTGCCGCATCGAAATAAACGCGATATAAACATGTGATCGTGCGCGAATCGACTGTACAGACTCCCTGAAGATGCCGTCATCGAAGCGGAAAAACGTAAACCTGCATTATAACGTGCGCGAAGTCGTGGTCCGACCCAGGGAGCCGTACGGGTATCTGCTACGTATTTATAGATAAGAAGTTGGCGAGAGAAAATGCCAGCGTGCACGGTTTGGATTTCCATTCATAAATATCGGAGAAAGGCGAAAACTGATGCGTAATCGACGAAAAAAATCGGACCTCCGAAATTAAAAAAAATATATAGAATTATTGTGTGCATCAAAAACAAAGATGGATAATAATAAATTGGTTAATAGTTTGTTGGTTTATGTCGGTAAAAATACTTCAGAAAATGAAAAATCCCCAAAAGGTTCTGATATAACCATTCAACTGGTTTGATTTCGGTGATAATACATTAAATTAATTATTATATTATTACTTCATGTTTTTGTGGCGTCGATTCCGGAGAAAACTGTTATATACGTCATATATTTAGAAGCTTTATGACCAAGCTTAGAGCTGAAAAGCTTTTTGTTCAAAGTGTCAAAAGAAACTGGATGTTTACTCTGAGCATTTTTCAACGATTTTGCAAACGAGCCGCCATTTCTGTAATTTCGTGAAATTAGTTAAATAATAAATTAAAGTAGAGAAAATTTTGTATAATTTATGTCTATGACAGTTTCTTTGGTAAAATTAGCAAATTCAATTTGATCGAGATCAGTCGTGTCTGCATTAATATAAAACTAGTTAGCCAGGATTTGACAGATATTTTCATTGTAATGACAGTAGATAGTGTCAAACGCTTATGTTTTGACAATACCTACTGTCAATAGTTTTTTTTGGCTTTAAACAAGCTATCGTTAATATATTTTCAATATAGTGGGTGCTGATTTTATTATAGAAATATGGTAACCTTTCCTTTTCTTAAATTGAACATCCTGTATATTATTATATGTTTGAATTCTAAGATTAATTCTAAGAATTTTATAGTATTATTTTTTATAAACTGCGTTATTTTTTTATTTATAAGCTATTAACCAAAAATAATCAAAATTACCGGAACATATAAACAATTCTTGAACTCAAAATTTCAAAATATTTCTAAAATAAAACAACTTTGCGTTTAAACAACCTGCCGTTTATTATTATGCAATATTATTATGCATATTTGCAAACCTTTCCATATTCTAATGGAACACGGTGTAAATTTTTATTTTTTGGAATTCTAAGAACTTTTTGTACAAAAAAATATATATTTTTTAAATGCATTATTTTTCTTTAATGATCAATTAATCAATACTCCTGACCGACAAATTCAAAATAGTTTCCTAGATACTTACACATTTATATTAATGTGGCAGTTTGAACATTTAGTTAATTTTATTTAATTTAGTTATTATTTTCACTTGGATTTTTAATTTTTTGCCCGTTTCGTTCAAGTAAAGGTTTATGTTTTTTGATTAATTGCTTATAACTCTAAAAAATTATGCATTTTATAAAAAAATAATTCTCGCATAGAATTCTTAGAATTAAACTTAGGATCAAAAGCTATAAAATATATCTATATATCTATTAAAAAAAAGGCAAATTGCAAATTTCCAAAACAAAATACCCATCCTGTTAATTCCAAATATATTTGAACGAGACGCCTGTTTAAAACAAACGACATAAGATTTTTTAAATAATATTTACTTCATAGCCTCTGATAATAAACTGGCTTAAAACGCAACCATAATTTTCAAAAGACAAAAGAAGATTTCTATTTATTAAAAAAATAATGTTAGTTGACATATGGGTAGGAAGCTAAAATTTTTTCAGACATATCTTAATACAAATTTTGAATAATTTTGAAAGGATTTTATTAGATAACTCAATATTTAGAATATGAAATTGTAATGTGACAATTTAATTAATCCTAAACATCGATATTCTGGTACCTATGCAGTAGGTAGAAAACCAAATAAATACAGGCATATTTTACTTCCATTCATGTTTAAATTTTAAAATCCATTCATATTTTCATAGTTTGCTATAAGTCCGTGAATATATTTACATTAATCATCTTTTTATTAGTTCTGTTATGTAGTCATTTCATTCAAGTTTGTTGCTTCAATTAGTCTGATTCCAAACTCAATCCTTACGACACATTTGACAACAATTTCACGTACCAACCACAAAAATACGTGCCTCACACCTAATAAATTCAACAAGACCGTTATGACGACAGCACGACTCAACAGTGTATCAACCTAATCAAAATTCACGACCCATCTTCAAAGAGAGTGAAATTGAACGCACAATTTCTAAAGATGGGCCAACTACAGATTACATAACACCCCCTATATCCAACCAACACAACTATATAAACCACCCATCGCATCACATCAAATTATTCTGATCCTATCAGCAAATCAACAAACAACAAAATGGCACAAAGTGTAAGTAATAATTTGACATCTATTTACAGATACATAACTAAAATGTTGATCTTCTTTTTGCAGATATTCTTCTTGGTCGCTTTGCTGGTAGCTGGAATTTCAGCAGGAATTGTTCCTGCTGCATACGTGGCTAATTATGCGTCTTCTTACAATGCCCACGTTGTTAATCATGCAGTGGCGACACCTGTGCATACTGCGGCGTATGTTGCTCCGGCTCCTGTGGTTCCTGCTGCTCCTCTTGTTGCTCATGGGGCTCCTATTGTTGCTGCAGGATACGCTGCTGCGCCTTACTACGCAGCTAGGCCCGCGCCTGTTGTAGCGGCAGCTCCAATAGCAGCTTATGGTGCCTATGCTTACTAAGTGGAATGTATACTTTCGTTAAACTGTTGTTCAGTTTTACATTTGCTGCTACTGGATTATATTATTGGAAGTGAATAATGATTGTTGATGTGTGACTCGAGGAGTGTATGTTAAATAATGTTTTTTGTAATTTGAATTTGTTTAAATTAAGTTGAATATTGTGATGAATGAATTTTGTTAAATAATTTGTAGGTTTGTTTTAATCTACAAAATGTCATTCTCAATTGTGTTGTAATTGATTTTAGGCCGTATGTGTGAATGTGATTCATTTAGAAAACAAAAAGCAGCATATGTGAAACTGAATTACTTACATGTTGAATTAAATAACTGCTCAATTGTTTTTACAGCAATGTACAACACTATAATATACCTACTGTAAATAAATTATTTTATACTGCATTAAATATTTGTTTGCTTTTGAAGCATTTACTTCTTTTTAAGAGCCAGCGTTACCTTACATGAAGGATGTATATGAATTAAATACAATAATTTAGGGGGAGGGTATGGTATAATAACAATATAATAAAAACAATGAATTACCGTGAAATAAAAAGACAATACAACAAAAAACTCCTTATAAAAAAGTATATAAAATTTTACCCATTATAATAAGATCATACATGAAATATTCTGCGTTTATTTTATAATATCAAATGGAAAGTTTGATAAAAACAAGAACTTTAAAAAATATCAGACTTTGAAAAATCACCAAAAGCCACTTTTTGGTTGTGTGTATAATTACATGAGGTACCTACTTACTGTAATAAAAATTTGCCTTGTTCCCGTTCAGATTTCAGCCTTTCTAAGTGGATAGTTAAATTTCAATTTTTGCGTTATCACTAGTGAAAAAAAGTTAGGCGTAAGCTGAATTTTGATTTAATTTTGCTCAAGAGTTGCTTTACATGTAGATTTAACTTCAAATATCACATTCTAATATCTCAAATTATCTTCAAACTCAGGTTGCAGTCCAATTCAGGGTGATTCTGTGAAGCGGTACGTCCCTTTGTAAAAATAATAGAAAAATGACTAGAAATGTAATTAGAAAAATAATCTATACGAAAATATTTCTAAGTAAGTTCTAGAATACCAGACAGAACTATAGCATACACATTTAGTCATCATAATACACATCAAATATAAGGGTAAAGAATGAAAAAGTACCGTCTTATTTCTGATAATTTCTCTATTTATTTTTACTGAAACCACAGGGTTTGCGGTTATTGTAATTCTGTCAATACCGCAATAGTAATAATAATGTTGGCTTACGATGAAACGCTAAAATGATAATATTAATAAATAAATAAATTAATAAATAATAATAATATTATTTGACGAGCACACAAGTAACGATGACCTTTATACGCGAGCCGTAGGCGAGCATGTAAACATGCGAGCGATTTATATCCGTTGTATGCGAGTCGAATGCGATGTTTTATCTACGACTCATAGAATCCATTTTATATCAAATATTTTAAACGTATTTGTCAATGATGGCGAGGCGAACTGTCACATAACTGTCATTCACGTAGGTTTTGACAGACTTTGACACTAGCCTTGTATAATGATGACAGTTCGCTAAAATAATGAAGTCATTATTTGAGCGAACTGTCATTATCATACAACGCTAGTGTCATTATAATAATTAGCGAGCATCATGATGGGGATTATATAGTCATAGATTCGTATGCAGTGAACTTATTATATCTAAGACGTAGACAAATTAAATTTAAAACTATTTTTACGTATAACTTTTTATTTGTGAAAGTACAAAAGACAAATATAGATCTTGATAAAACATTTGAGATTACAAAATTAAATCAGATGTTAAATGATATTTGCATCTTCATTGAGGCTCTAATAGACTCTAAGTTAAGCTAGAATTGAAATGCAATTTTATATTACAGTCGAAAACAATATTGAAGATCGGAAATTTAATTTTCTATGGAAATGTCTATTTCAATGATTACGTGTTAGCGTTTTTACTTTATCATACGCAGTATGGTAAAGTATTGTAATCATGCCAAAAAAAAAATTGAGATTTTAGCGGAAATAGGTCTTTTTGGGTCCCCTGAACATTTTTGACCAAGGTACAAAAAAATGTCTGTGTGTGTGTGTGTGTGTGTGTGTGTATGTATGTCTGTGTGTGTGTAAACGATTTTTGTGGCGACGATTCCGGAAAAACTACTAAAGGTATCGGGACGAAAGTTCATATTTAGAAGTTTTATGACCAAACTTAGAGCTGAAAAGCTTTTGGTTCAAATAGGTCCAAAGGAACTGGCTATTTACTCTTAGCATTTTTCAACGATTTTGCAAATGAGCCGCCATTTCTGTAATTTCATCAAAATAAATAAATAATAAATTAAAGTAGACGAAATTTTGTATAATTTATGTCTATAACATTTTTTGGTAAAATTAATAGTTTAGCTGCAGGAGCAAATTCTATTTGATCGAGATCGGTCGCATCTGCATTGATATGAAACTACATTGTAGCCAGGATTTTGACAAATATGTTTTTTTGCTGTCACACTCGAAAACAGCTGATTTCATCAGAGGCAATCCAGAGGTTGGAGAACCGCTATGGAACGTTGCCGCTCTAGTGCGGCAAATTACAAAATACAAATTTCAAATAAAATAAGATCACCAATTTGATTACTTGTTGATAAGAAATATCAACCCGTCTTTATATCTAATTCTAAAAACGATAAATTGAGAAAATTGTAAATAAAGTATAGCGATGACTGTAGTTTTATTGTAGTATGTTAGTACGGATGTGACATCTACAGTGTCATGAACAAATATAAATCTGCCAGAATTTGACTTACCTTTTAAACTTGACGTTTCGTCAAAGTGGTACCAACCTAAGATTTCCTATACAGAAATATTGCCATTTTTTATTTATTTTTTTAATACTCATTTCTCAAAAAGCAGCACAATAAACGTTAATGACACTCCTGCCAAAAACTAGATAGCGCGACTCGCTCACATGCGACGGCGACACTCAGCCTTCGGTGACGCGCCGCATCACCGCTCGTCGCGCTGTTCCGTACTTTCGGCACTTGTGACATAAATTAGTATTCTAATGACGTAGTGTAGGTAGTGTCCAATGCTGATGCTTTGACAATACCTACGATTTATCTCAATAAAATGGATTCTCACGCAGCTAAACTATTAATTTTATATATTGTGTGATAAAGTCATGTGCCTGGCCACATCAGATTTTTTTATTTAATAACAAACTAATGGGAAATGATCTAGCTACTTCTTATCAAACAATAAATCCCTTAATCATTGCTTATTATTATATTTTGCGAGACCCGTTAGTAATGCAGCAAAAACAGACACGTGTATACTATATAACAAGATATATTTTCTCGTCCAAACTGAAATATAAAAAGATATCTCGTACTAACCCGATAACAACTTTTTTTCAACTAGAAAAATGTATTTTTCTGTGGATCCATGACGGTATCAGTTTGTTTAGCTGAAATATTCGAGCAACGTTCGGCGTACAGCTATAAAACACAACGCTTTTTTGTCCAGCCGGCCGCAGCGGTTGGACAACTTGATACATGCTTTAAAATGGAAATGCGTTTTGTTTTGAATTGTTATATTTGGTTTATATTTTTATATATTATCAACATCACAGTATAATTTGCTAAAACCAATATGATAATACTGAGTATAAAAAACTCCTCAATAAATAGTATCGAAAATTCTTAAGAATACTGTTGTTTGCACAAAAATTGTTTGTTTCATTTTGTAATTACGAATTATAACCTCAATTCAGAATTTCTTTTTTGTAGTGTCTACTAAAACGCATAGCAGAAACAATTTTTACTTGTTCGATTTTGTTCCCTGTTGATCTGTATAGTTACTTAGATTATTCCATTTTTGATAAATTTGTAGTATTTAGAAATATGTTAAATGCTGTGATATCTAAAGTCAAAAAAAAGGTAAGCGATTTTTTTGTTAAGTTAAAATTTATAGGTATTGATCGATTTCTGGAATTCCTAAAGGAGCAAATTTAGAAGGTAAAATTATGTTACATCCAGCATTATGAAATAATAAATAGAAATTGATTGAACTATGAGAAGTTCTAATACCAAAAGCACAACAAATCTAAACTTATTCAATGTCAACTTCCTGATGTTTATAAAAAGAAAACAAACGCTAATCCGGGTAAATTATCCACATTTCTCTTATTTTACGTTCACGCAAGAAAGCCCACAATTGCATCACCAAATTTCGTGCTTCCAGCTACATACTCACATACCAATAATGTACATACGTAGATCTCGCTAAATTAGCATTAACCTATGCAGCCCGCGTACAATTCGCCTTCTTATCGAACCAATTAATTCACAATTCCGAAAAATCGACGCTGTACGCTCTACATTTCCCTCAGATACAACAACGGCGCGTAATTACGAATTCAGTTCAGTTCGGATAGGTCACACATATCAGAAGCACACAAGAAGAAAGTGAAACAATTGCCCTCGCTTGCCCAAGCTGCTTTACCATTCAGTAGTCGCAGAATTATATAAACCATTACCAATACAAACCTTTAACACCTATTCAAATTGTTCTATGGATGACAATCGGTCTGTAAGTTTTGATTATCGTTGACGTGTTATCATTGGTGAATATATGCAAATCATTTCCTTTTTAACTGATACATAATCTAGTCATCAAATCAGTCTAGCATACTAGTAGTTAAATAACTATTCTGTTACATTCAAATCGGTTTTAAGCCATCAGTCTATTGATGCATGGTTATATAAATTAGGCTCCATAATTGGGTCACATATTGGGAAATAAGAGATAAAAAGCAGACTATTGGAAAATCAATTGACTGACTTTGCAAATATCGTAGGAAATTTTGTATTATCAAGATTAACTATCTAGTACAAATATAATCAATATAATAATTTACTTTACTTCGAACTTAGCTTAGCTTGTTTGTTTAACTTAGCTTGCTTTAATAATTTAAAAACAAAACAAAAATGGTTGTAACCTAAATCAAATAATGTGTACAAACAAAACAGTAATATTTGTTGTATAATGTAGCAGCTTGTGTGCAATAACACTGTACAATAATTCATTCTAGACAATTGCCGATGGAAATGAATTGAAATCTAAAACACATTTCTCGTGCGTGCTGTCAACAACATTTTCTTCTTGTTCGATGCACCTGCCTTCTCCCCCACTGCATCTGTTGCGCGGGCGGCGTGAAGATACGGAAACAATTGATGTATGTATATCTCTGGATCGTTTAACCCGACTATCGATGCGGTTAATTACTGCTATTTGCATTCCTGGAACACCCACGAACTAATATCAAATAACACACAGCGAAACAAAACTTTTGATCTTTTAATAATCAATTTTGTACATGTGAAGATGGCGTACTGATGGGAATGGGACTTCATCTATTAAATTCATAAATAACATCACAGTAATACCAATTACTAACCAGTCATATACAGGGAAACATACAGGATGTTTCAGAAATAACGGCTAACCTTGGTGGAGATTATGCCAAAGGACCACAGTTGTGGTGCCACTGATGACATGAACACCGCCGGCAACATATCGGTCTCCCTCAAACTTAGCGTGACACCTACCGCGACATTGACCTTTATTCGCCAGGTTCATATGTGGTCAGCTGTTTATCCATTTATCTGTTGGTTTACCTACAGTAAGAATCTTTCGGATTGTGGAATCTTAATGCGGGTGTGTTTGTGTAGTACCAGAGACGAATGGATGCCACTTTTACGAATGGCTAGAATGCGAATAACTTTGATTCGCCTCGGCGAGCAGGTGCTGTGTTAAGTCGGTTTGTATTGTTCGACGGATATCGCCTAGCAATCGCAATGCTTGTAAATCCGCTTTATATTTCTGGATTAGGTAAGTACGTACCAATTTCTCTAATTTTGATTTGATAAATGGTTGTACGCACGTTTGTAATCGTAGTTGTTTTGTACGCGATCGCTTATTCACCAGGGCCGGCCTTAGGCAACATCATAAACACCATAAATTTACGTACAAACCCTCACTAAATCAATACTCAGAAGAAGATATGTATATAAGAATATAAGTAATTTGTATTTAAAAGTTTTTCTAAAGTAGGAAAAAAAAAACATTCTACATTTGAAACTAATCTCTTGTATACAGGGCGTATCACATCGCGTGTTCCAGGTTGTAGATACAGTTATTTTAAGTATAAAACGTTCATATCAACAGTGACATCGTCACTGTCATCAAAATTCATGTTTTTGATTAGTAACATGTGAAAAAGGAATCATAACGCCATCATTTAAATTGAACTTTAAAGTGTCTAGTTGGATATAGTTATTATACTACTGTATTAATTGTACTAGCAGACTTTATTTCTATTGTTGACCAATCCTCCTTTGTTATTGGTAGGTTGTTTGAATATTGGCAGGGTTGGCCGGGTGCAAACAACCATCTGGTGGGAGGGAGCAAATCGATCACAGCGACGCGACGTAGTGGATAGATATAGAGATAAATCCAAAAAGATTTGCTCTGATAAACTATAGCAGCTGCTGTTATCGATAAATGCCCATCATTTAATTATTTTAACTACCACCTGAACGATTAAAATGAAATAAAGCACAATTCTATAAATACAATCTGATAACAATTTTATACATTACATACTACGCCTGCTACTTCTAGTAGGGAACTAAACATAAAACATAAAAAAAGGATGCAAGCAGAGCAAAACTTTGTGTTCAGTTTTCAAAAAAAGCATACCAAATTCTTTGGGTTATGTCGAAGTTCTCTACCTTCCATCTTTGAAATGTCTGTATTTACTTTTAATTAACAATAAACATCATTTTTTTAGGTTACGTTACCTGTTATAGGGAACTCCTCATCCCATTTACTACTAGGTGCTGATTCTGACATATTCAATTCATATTCATTCAACTGTTCCAAACAATTCCCATCCGAACTACAGCTTAGTATTTACGCAATGTTATCTTGACCATTGCCCGTCGCCAACGCGTTAAATGGAGCAGCCTCCAAACAAAAGGATCCTGCGAACAAAACATTACTATATTCATGTTCAAATAGACGTAGCTTCATTCTATTTATCACAGCCGCCCACTTCTAAAGCCTTACCACAAGTATCTCTTATTTAATATGTAGGCTATGCATTTGTTCTTTGTTCGTTTAGCGTTAACGCTGAAAAGCGTTGTCGGTTCATTGTTTTAATTCTAGGCCAAAGAGGAGATAGATATGTTAAATACAAATAAAATAATTTTAAATCTTTGAACAAATTAATTATTTTACCAATGCAACATTCTACATGGATTGAATCATTCGTTTCAATTATAACGTGCATAATGCAATAGCAAAAATGTACATTTTGCAGGTCAAGTTAACGCAAATCATTGCCAATATTATACGTTCTTATTAGTTCGAAATTAATTGCACAAAATCGTGGTTTGAATTGCAAATATTGGACGTATTCTGGAAGCTTATCGCACCCTTTCATTTCAACTCATGCTACAATCTATACACATCGCACCTCCTTTCATATTATTTAATTTAATCCAAAATTCCGCAATTTTGAAAGGAACCAAATTATGGCGTCGGTTGATGATCAGAGGGGGATCATGAATATTGGTATATAATGTTGGGTGGTTCGTGTCGAATTATCAAAGTGATCTGTTTTGAAGACTTGTAAGGTTCCAGTAACACAAACAATCATCCAAAATGCTTAAATTGGTAAGTTTTTAGATATTATAGTAGGTTTCGTATGTGGTTCAGAGAAGAATATTTAATAACCACAACAGATTTTCATATGCATAAATTGTCAACAACCCTTAAATGACAACCGAGTGACGATATTTTGGCAACCTACCTCAGGAATTTGCTTATAACTTTTTAAAAAATTGTCGAATAACAACCCCTTTTAATATCTTTTAGATCCTCAAGAAGAACCCTTCAAAAAAAATCACGGATAACCAAAATTTAAGGTTTTTTTGTTTCTAACCCTTCAAATTTAGAGAAGTAGATCGGCCTATATATTAATTTTTCGAGTAAACTGTCGAGTTTAGAAAAGATGCAACTCGATAATTTATTACAAATTTGAAATCAGGAATTAGAATCAAAATAAATACAATAATGTATAAAAATCTGTTTTGTGTGGAACTCAAAAAATTAGAAAGTACGAAATATTTACTTGATGCATTAAAAGTACTGTTTTATTTTATATTTAGTAGTTATGGCAAATAAATATTTTGAAGGATTTTTTTAGTAATATTAATTTTATTCACATTTCGGAGATGAAATTTTTAGTTATCAATTTTTGTGTTCCCAATTGCCAAGAGAGAAACAGTTGATATTAGGTAAAGCAAATCCAAATATGTAATTCGATAATGAAAATTTGGATAGGCAATTTTAGGAACTCAAATGCGATAAACGCCCTGTTTATTAAAGTCCTACATCGAGTGAGCTTTGAATTTTTTACCCAAAAAGGCCTTTTAAGCATTATTAATTTAATAATTTGCGATATGTTCTCGCAAAGCCAGAGTCCCATTGGGTAATAACCTGTGTATAACTTTGTTTATGTCAAATTGTCAAAGATACCTAGTTCACCTAATTCTGCTAACTTAAAAATTGTTTAGTCTGTCAAAAAAGCGATCTACTCAAAAGGCGATCTATCTTAAAAGGTAATTAGCCACTGTTGTTGTTGTGGGTTAGTCGGCAATTTTTTTCACACAACTTTGTTTCAACACCATTCTTTTTCTAATCACGATGTATCTTTCAGTTACTGGCAACAGTTTCAAATATTAAACTGACAGCAATTAAAATCAGATAATTAGGAGCAACAGCAAAGAAATTACCATTAGTTATTCCTTCATCTTTCTTCCAGTTCTTCGTACTGATGTTCGTCGCCGTTGCCTTTGGCTACAAGGCTGTATCAACAATCAATGGTAACTTGGAGGCTCGCCACACAGTGCCAGTAGTGAGACTTGGCTACGGGGGTGGAGAAGGCGGCGACAGGGGTTGGGGAAGTCGCGGAGGAGACGAGGGTTGGGGATACAGAGGAGGCGAAGAACGTTGGGGACGCAGGGGAGGAGAAGAACGCGAGGAGAGATGGGGAAAGAGGTGGTAAATGGAGAGAGTTGGCGGCAGCGGAGCAGCGATAGTCATTTGTTTTCGGCCGTTTTTCTACATTGTACCAAGAGACTGTAATTGAATAAACATTTATTTATGCATTTTTCTCTTTTCATTATAAATAGCTACTTAAATACTCGAATACTCGAACACACGAATACTCAAATACTCGAATATTCGATTACTCGAATACTCGAATACTCGAATAATCGAATAGATCGAATACTCGAATACTCGAATATTAAAATACTCGAATACTAGAATACTGTATTAGTCGAGTATTTGAGTACATATTTATTATCTGGGTATCGAATATTCGAGTATGATACAAACCACAGCAGGTAAAGGACATTTAATTGCAACAAATAATGATGATAATGCCACGGTAATTATATGGTCAGGTTACCGGCAAATTAATGTTAATAAAGTATTTATGATTACAATTCTAGATAATGTTCGTATGTGTAGAGTTTCAGGGATTATTATTTAACGCTGGTGGCCTAAGAACAATGCACATGAAAAAATGCAATTCATTGTCGAAGATTTGAGCTCGCAACAATGCATTCGACCTTAAAATGTGCAAACGTCTTGAGAGATCTTCCAAGATAAACGAAATGGGAAATTTAAAAAGAAACCCGTCAAACGGTTTTCAGCACATTTATCTCTCAACAACAAGTCGTCGGGTTTAAGGTAAAAGCCACTAACTAACATCTCAATTTAGTAAGAAAACCTGAGATTGAAAAGGAGTAGTACTAAATGTAACGACATTTTCCAGTGAGTTAAATTTTAGTGGACACTTATTGATTGCCATCTCGTAAAATATAGGCATTTGTAAGCATTTAGCTACAATTAATTCATGGTTCAAACAATGGAACAAAATGTTAGTATGTTTTACCTTTAAGCCGACAAAATGGTAATTGACACACAATATTAATAAAATAATATAATACTTTGTCTTTCCATTTATATATTATTGACAGCATCGACAACAAGTTATTACAGAAACTACATAAAGATAATTGTAATCAAAATTTTGAATTACATACGTAATTTCAAACGCTAGGGACACAAAAAAGAGACACGTAATATTTAGTTCAACTTTGATCTTTAATGATTTTTTTTTTCAATTAAATTATTATTATACCCTCAAAAACAAAATTATGCTTTGGTCATATAAGTTTAGAATACCCTGTGGTATAATTGACGACCATTGTCAGGCTCCTAAGTACTACTGTTGCAAAACTATATCAATTAATAATCCTTTGGTGTGATGGTCCACCCCAATATCTGCTTTTTTGTACTTCGAATATCACATAACATAATTAAAATAGGTCAAACCTGGTTTTTATGCCCGGCAGTTATACCAGGTCAGGTTTCCCTTAAATGTTATCATTGTCAAAAATTGTATTGTATGCGACATCTGTTTACTTATAGTAAAATTAACATGTAACTTTCAATAATCAAAAGTTTCTACGTCGACAATGTTCAGCTATTATTACATTGGTAGTAAAAGGGAGTCCTATTTTTGACATATCTTGAGAACTTTTGCAAAAATGTGGTGCGT
Source organism: Melinopterus prodromus (assembly GCA_964023965.1). Classification (NCBI taxonomy): domain Eukaryota; kingdom Metazoa; phylum Arthropoda; class Insecta; order Coleoptera; family Scarabaeidae; genus Melinopterus; species Melinopterus prodromus. The sequence continues at coordinate 11,420,372 of OZ030390.1, read as the reverse complement.
CAGTACGTGATAATACGCAGTAGTAAGGTAAAATAAAAGTTTAAAACTTGAACATGCCAGACATTAGCATGCTGGGAATGCTATGGAAAGGATGTACAAAATTTGGCATGCATGATGCACCCAATAAAACGAAAAAACCTGTACCACTTCACAGACATCTCATAATATTTCAATCCGTACATTAATGATCAAAGTTGAAGTTTGGTTTGGGCCTACTTCAAGAATTCACGTCATATTTTTACAAAAAATATCCTAGAAGACCCTCCTTTGATGTCATTAAAAGAGTAACACGACCTGTGTTCTATAGAAAAGCTAAAATAAAGCTTGAAGTTCAAAGCTTTGAAATTACGCGGTTGAATAGATGATTTTGCACCACTAGACATGAGTTGTCATTGTCTTTTTGAGTCATTGCAAGTACAAGATTTTTTGACTTTGATGTTAGTATACTTGCAGATTCTATCAGATATTCATAATATTTTGGACACAATTACCATTTTAAAAAAAGTAAAGTTATGTGCTGGTGACTCTTTTATAGCCGGATTCATAGTAATTCTTTTTAAATAAGAAAAAGTATAGCAAACTGTTGCACAGTGTTATTAAAATGGGAAATAATGGCAATGATGGCAATATATAATAATCGCAATATGTTTAATTTATAATATCAAGATTATTACTTACAGATTTTCTCGTCAATTTGAAAACCTTTTTGTTTTACATCTTAGAGGGCGCGTCTCAAAAAATGGCATTATCTACCATCATAAAAAACGTTCTTTGATTATTGTCTGACTTTAAGTTCAGCAGTCCATTCACTTTTTTCCTTTTTAAATATGTCACATTAGCGCTAATGCGACATAAATCATGAATGATTTATAACGGTCACCAGCGTTTACAAACCAGATAGATATTTGTCACTCGCCGGCAACGGACCAAAAAAAAAATATCTAGATCACTCCTGCCATATTGCAACGACAAGATATTGACATACAGTTTGTGGAGCAAGTGCACTTTTACGATTGTATTGATCTATTATGAGCCGAGAGAGGTCCACCTATGGCATAAAATATATCGTAAATATCAGTGGAACCTTTTCCACTGGGTCTACCAGTTGGACGTTCGCAGACGGCGGACCAGTGTGCTTTCTAGAGCGCATGTAAAATTTTTAAATGCTCGTTGGTCTATGTGGAACCCGAGTAGTGTCGTAGCTATTATGCAATGCCATCAATAAAGGCGATTTTTAGCTAGGAATCAAGTAATAATTTAGTGCTTGCCGAGAATTAGAAGTAGTTTTCTTGTGGCTGGAAGTTGATTGATGAGAAACGGTTGAACCGCAGGTGTGCTTATAAGAGATTGTTCTAAATGAGGGATAAAACTTCATTTGCTGCTACTGTTCATGTTTATCACCTAAATACATATTACTTCAAGCATGTGCGAACCATGGTTTGCGTCTTCTTTTAGTTTTCATCTCCATGTCTTCATTACAACCTTGTCAATAAAATAAATCTTCAAAAAACGAAAAATATTTTACTGTTTGATTATTATTTCTCGTTTTTACGGCCTTTCTTTGCCGAAAAAAGGAAAATTAGGTCCATTATTCATTTATAGGTTGAGTTTCTTCCAGAAACACACTGTTTGGACAGATAAGAGAACATAAAAGTAGGGAAAGGCCTTTAACTACTCAGGATCAAAGATACAGCTTGAAGTGATTTTTCCATCAACCAAATAATTTTAAAAAAATGAAACTTTTATTATAACATTGAGAAAACCTGTTATGCTCTCAAATCAGTTTTTGCTACTTGACTTCATATAATTGTTAAAAATTACCATTTTAAATTTATTGCATTTAGTATGAGTTTACGTACTGTAATTAATAATACCTTTTTTTATTTTTTGTGATTTTTAGGTATACTATTCTTAGATTATTACGATATATGTTTCACAGGTTTTGCTTTGTCCGCATAAAGTTGCTATGATTTTTGTTAATTACATAAATGAACAAATTAATAATTAATTTAATAGGTGGCGCTGTAAATATGTTCATTTGACAAATATGTTAACATGATATAATAATATAGGTAATTTATGCAGTTTTCTAACATTAATACTTTAATAATAAAAAATAATTAATGAAATAAATAATTATATTTTATTATAATCAACCTGCTTTTAATAACTATAACCAAATTGCGATTCCCTATAACATTCTTTTAAGTTTTTTGTTTCAAACGTTTTCTGAATTTTTTTCCATATCAAAAGGCACCGAAATTGGTATCATTGGATACCAATGGATATTTTGTAAATCTGCTGCTTTAATATTGAAATCAAACAAATATTGATGGAATTCACTTGCTGGTTTTCATCAAGCCTTTCATAAAAGTTCCTATTAATAGTTGGTAGGAATAACCTAAATTGTCAAAAACAAATACCTTTTAAACACGTTCATATCGAGTCTGAAATAAAAATCAATTGTGTTCGCAGAAATCGTCTCCTAAAAAGGCAAGGGCAAAAATTCAGTAATCGTTTCCATATACTCTGTCCGGTACTAACTTGGCCACAAATGGGAATTTTCTTTTATTATTAACTTTTCAGAAAATTGTATATCCTCATAAAAGCTTCCGGATTGTCTTTAAACTAAAATCCAAATATTAGAATGTACCTGCTTGCATGTACCGGGTGTTCGCGAAGCTATTAAGAATAAAGTACCTTTATGTTCAAAGCTATGAGAAAATGTCACTTAAAAAAAGTACATATTAAGAAATATTAGAGGTCATCAAATACGGCTTTTTAATAATAAGCATTTTTTTATGAATTTCTCAGAAAATTTAGTTCTTTACTAATAGTGTCTGGTCAGTCTGAAACCTAAGATATAAATTGTAAAATGTAAGTATTAGATTGCATGTACCGGATGTTTGTTGAAAAGAATGCAAAAATGTTATTTGGAAATATTACAGGTCTTTATTATGCATAAGCTAAACGCCCTAAATTCAGACAGGTTAATGAGTTTTTGCTACATTTGTAACTGTTGAATTTATATTTATGTGGTGATAACTCCTTTTAAACAAATATTTCCTTGTAAGATATCTGGCTATTCATTTTTAAAGACAATTGATAATAATTATGTGTATTTATATTATATTATATAACTTGTGTTTTAAATATTTTTAAATACGATTTATTTTACTAAGAAATGTTAAACATTTATGTTTTACCATTTTTAATGAAACACAGTATAAAATAAGTCGTTAGTCTTCTTCAGTCTGTCCTCTCTACCTCTTCTATATTTTAATGTCCCTTGCATCTGGAATTTTTAGCTCTTTTCTTGGCGAATCTTTTTGTTCTGTTCCTTTTTCGCTTCCTTTCCTATTTCTCTAAAATGATTTTCTTTTGTGCTTTCTTCTTTTTTATTAATGAATTTCCTCTCCATGCTTTAGATAAGAATGTTACAGAAGAACAGTTTCTTTGGGTGTTTCAGGCCATAATAATGATTTATTTAATGGAGAGCAACTGGTATTTCCAAAAGTGGTGGATTAATGCCAAAATCGCTAATCTCTGCTGCTAGTGTAATACTTAAGGATTCTTGATGTCCGTAATTCCGACACTCATGTCGGCATTTGAACAAAATGCGTAGTATTAATTGTAATATACCAAACGACGTAAAATATATTATTTACTTGTGCAAAGACAGCAATAGAGCCATAAGTATTACTTCTAACCATGTACACAATTCCGACACACATGTCTGATTTAAGGACGTGCTATATTTACATGTAACTAGTTCCGACACCCAGAGAATAGTGGTTACAAGAGTAGTACACCGTATTATAACGAAAATATAAAGCATTTGTAGACACCCTAAACAAATATTATTAAAATTTTCTCAATTACTGCAGTTATCTTGTAAGGAAAAAATCAACTTTTAGCATAACACCCAATTATCAAGACCAGTCAAACCATTTGACTAGACTATAAAAAAGGCGATAGAGATTTGAGATAGGAGGTATCGAGCTTGAAATCAATAGTTATAAATATTATAATAATTATTATTAGAATTACAATAGAAATTACTAAAATTTTGAAAAAAAAAACTTATAGAACGTTTGTTGTTTTGAACCCTTATCTATTAAATATAACAGTTATTATTTCTTTTAATATGTTCATATTTTATTAAGATTTTAAATTTGTAAATGGTACAATTTAATATAATAAATAATTATTTAATATTTATTTTATCCAATATATTCAAGATATTCGCAACGACAAATAAATTTATCGTAAAAAGTTACTTCATATTCGTATTTATAAACCTCAATATTTAAAATAGTAGCAATTTATTAAAAATTGGCTCACATACCTCTAAGAATTGCATTGAACTTATCAGAATCATCCATTTCTTCTTATTACAGAATATACTTCAAAGACTTACGGAAGATCATCAGTCATCACTCATCAACGACATACGTGGTACTGCACAGATTCTCAATATCACATCCTTGCACCACAAAAGCGCACATCCATATAAGCCCAACGGAAAAATACATAAATAACCTAAATAACCCACATACATCAACAATTACAGCGAACCGTTCCAGATCTGCTACACCATTTTTTTATCAAAACCGTATCACAGAGCAATGTTAAACATTTTTTCTCGACCATTAATCCTTGTCACCAGTTCTCTGTCTATTTCACTCTACCATCCGAAGAAATCTACCGCTATCCACGTTCCATCTACCATGCAACTCTTAGGCGACCCGAACAATTGCTGAAAGTGAAACGAAGCCTTGTTACATCAGAACCCTGACCTACAGCAAAGGCGTTGGTCACCACTTCGGTGGCTGGCTTCAGTCTAATGGGGTTCAAGCGTATTGGTATAAAAGGTAGAACGGCCAATTTGGACTTCATTCGGTCTGCAGTACTCGATAATCAAAGAACTAATCAAAATGTTCAAATACGTGAGTTGTTTCGTTTTGGTTTTGATGTTTCGTGGTTATTAATTGTTTTTTTTTGTTTGTTTTTTAGGTTACACTTCCTTTGTTATTTGCCTGCGTCAGCGCTGGGTATTTGGGTGCTCCAGCCTACCCAGCCCCGTTTGCTTATAGTGCCCCTGTTGTGGCTGCCCCTGCGATAGTTAAGGCCCATGTACCAGTTGCTACCTCATACCAAAATACCTATAAAGTAAGTTTGTTCTTTCTTTTAGTGATGATTGAGTGAATTCACGATTCAAGTTAAACTCATTACTAACGCATATAGGTTACTTAGAAAAAGAAAAAAGATTCGCATCCCAAGTGTTCTATTCTTTTGAATTGTATAATTTCCGTGGGCATTTTAACTGCCATGATTATCAAATCAACACAAGTTTTCCCATAACGTTTAGCTGCTGCCATGTCTTTCTTTCATTTTAGAAGGTTATATACTTAAAAAACATAATAATAAAACGTGAGTTTTGAAAATAGATAGAAACCACGTAACGTAAGACAATAATTAAAAAAAAATCTGATGTGCCGGGCTCATGATTTTATCATACAATATATAAAATAATTAGTTTATCTGCATGAGATTCTATTTGATCGATATCGATCGTGTCTGCGTGTCTAAAATAAAGCAAGTAGCCAGGATTTTACAGATATTTTGATAGATAATATTGACAGTAGGTATTGTCAAAAAACCAGCGTTTGACACTACCTACTGCCAGAATGAAAATAATTGTCGAAATCCTGGCTAATTAAGTTTTAATGCAGGCACGATCTCGATCAAAAAGAATTTGCTCATACAGCTAAACTATTAATTTTACCAAAAAAAAAAGTTTCGTCCCTATACCTTTAGTACCTTCTTTGGAATTGTTGCCACAAAAATCGGGTAAACACACAGACATACATACTTATACACACACACAGACATTTTCTTGTACCTTGGTCAAAAATGATCAGGGGACCCAAAAAGACCTATTTCCACTAAAATCTCATTTTTTGCCACGATTACAATACTTTATCATACAAGGCAAAAATATATTTTTGTGAATCAAGAAATGCTCTTTCAAAGAATACCTCACACATTATCAAGCTCAAAGATTTTAATTTTATTGGGGATCATACTTTGACCTTTCCTAATTTTATCGCGAATATTTGTTAGATTAGATGTAAATTAATTATTGGAAAAATATGAAAAATATTGTTCTATAAGTAAGCAAAATTTCATATCTTCGAGACTGACGGGCCAACAAATGAGTGACCTTATAAGGGTTCCGCTTTTTTGTTTCCACTTTTGATGTACCAAAATTCCAATGAATATACAGTGAGCGCGTAAAATATAGAAACATAACAAAATCTCAAGAACGGATTGCTATTTTAAAAAATCCTCGAACACGCCGATCTATAATTATCAAAATACACCTTATGGTATCAAATTAATTTTTTTAACAGATGACGTCATCGACATTTTTCTTAAAAGGCAACACTATATTTTTTTTAATAAATTGGACAGATCTTTTAATTGCCTTAATGGTAGCATAATATTTTTATGGCCTTACATAAGAACATTTTCGAGAAAATGACAATTGAAGTTTATGAAATAAGTGACAAAATCTCCGTAACGGCTCGTCCAAATTTAACGAAATTTTGGAATTAAGTATTTAGTAACCATGTGAAGTCACTTGCGTTATTATCGTTGATGCGACGTTTACAGTTTCTGAGATATAACATCAAACTTGAATTTTAACTCGAACACCCTGTATATTTTGACATTTTCTGTTACAGTCTTTAATTGCATATTCAATGTTACAACGCTTGTTATAGTATTATATCAAAAACATCTTGAAATTAACAAAAACCTTTATTACTTAGGTCTAAAAATTAAAGAAAAAATCGAAAACAAAAAATAACAACAGCTCAACAGAATCGTACAGTGCATACACCACTGCGTTTGCAGCGTTGCAAAATATTTAATTACAAAATTTTGTTAAATTCGAGGCCGTTCCGGAGATTTTGTCACTTTTATTTCATAACCTTCAATTGTCTTTTTCTCGAAAATTTTCATATGTAAGGCCATAAAAATATTATGCTACCATTAAGACAATTTAAATATCTGTCAAATTTATTAAGAAAAGTATAGGGTTGCCATTTAAAAAAAATGTCGATGACGTCATCTGTTAAAAACAATTGAAGGTAAAAAAATTAATTTGGTACCATAAGGTGTATTTTGATAATTATAAATTGACGTGTTCGAGGATTTTTTAAAATAGCAAAACGTTCTTGAGACCTTGTCATGTTTCCATACTTTACGCGCTCACTGTATAAAAGAAAAATAAATGCAAACCATTGCATATTTGATATAACTCAGAAACTATCCAGCAAATTTTGATTAGACTTTTATCCAGAAATTCTTTGTATTTTAGGAAATTACCAAGAAAAATCATACCACAATTTACTGAATACTTTCCGAGTTATAGCGCCGCAAAAATGGGTATAAATCTTATTTTTTTGCGACAGTGCAATGAATAAAATAGTCGAAGCTGTAGAACCTATATGCTCAGAAACAACAAAAGCACTGACTTGAGTTTATTATTTTGATGTGGGAAACACTATATAATAAAACTTGATCATATAATAATAGTATATTATTTGACGAGCACATAATTAAGGATATAAATCGCGAGCATGAAGTTTACACGCGAGCCGTAGGCGAGCGTGTAATCATGCGAGCGATTTATATCCGTTATGTGCGAGTCAAATACGACGTTTTATCTACGACTCATAAATTACATTTTATGTAAAATATTTTAAATGTACTTGTCAATGATGGCGAGGCGAACTGTCACATAACTGTCATCCACGTAGGTTTTGACAGACTTTGTCGCTAGCGCTGTATAATGATGACAGTTCGTTCAAATAATGAGATCATTATTTGAACGAACTGTCATTATTATACAGAGCTAGTGTCATTATAATCATTGGCGCCTATAATGATGGGGATTATATAGTCATAGATACGTATGGAATGAACTTGTTATATGTGAGTCGTAGATAAATGATTTTAATTTAATTTTAGTTAAAAGTCTGTAATAATTGCAAGAGAGCAGCTGAGGAAAAGCTTGATTAATTCGCATGCAAATAAATTATTTAGTTTACTTTCTGTTTAGGAAAAAATAATCTTTAAAAACAATTAGATGTTGTACCAGTTTTAAAATATTATGTTGCCCAAAAAACAATGAAATGTTCAGTTTATCTTATTTTAATAAGTAGGTTTACTTTGAACTTTAGGACGATCTTATAACGAGGATTTCAAAACTTATTGGTTTGGTTGGGTTTATGATAAGTAAATTGTACTAAATCATCGTTAAATTCTTGATCATTTTAATAATAAATTTACCGAACGACTTTAAAATTTGATAACTCAATAAAAATTCTGCGGATTCTAGAAACCAAAAACTCAAAATGCAGATTTGAACACGATATGAATATGAAAAAGTATTACAGAACATCTCTTCATTAATAAGTTTAAAAACTGCCTTTGACAGAACGAAAAGACAATTGACAATGTTTTCCTCCGGAGTCACTTGTGTTACTTGTCAGATTTTTGTTTTTGTTGGCAATAATGTAGTTACTTACAAGTCTAAAATTAAAGTATTTATTTCAATTTATGCACTAAATATCAAATCATATTTATCTACCGACATCTATCAACAACAAGCCAAACCACAGCACTAACCGGACTTTCCCGTTACAGATTTCCTCCGGAGCAGTGGCGTACGCCGCTCCTGTTGTGAAAGCGGCACCAGTCGTTCACGCTGCTCCAGTAGCCTACGCCGCCGCCGCTCCAGTGGCGTACACCGCCCACGCCGCCCCAGTGGCGTACGCCGCACACGCTGCCCCAGTGGCGTACGCCGCCCATGCTGCTCCATTAGCGTACACGGCTCATGCCGCCCCATACGCTTACCATGGATATGCAGCCCCAACCGTTGTCAAATCCGCTTACCCATGGTAAAACAGCAAGGATGAGGAACTATCACGATCCCATCTATTTATGCCCATCTTGTAAATAAATGATATTTATTGTTAAGAGCGTCACGCCAGAGTATCTGTAATTTTTTTTATATTTTTTAATGCGTAATGTGAGCTTGTGTAAATATACGATTTATTGTGAAATTGTATGGTGTGGTTTTATTAGGATAATTGTAAACGGTTTCTGTTTCAGTCGGTGGCTCGGAAATTTAATAATAAATATTAGTAGTTTACTATTCAATAAAATTATGAACAATAGAAAAGTAAAAACAACATTAACTGAACATTTTCTCAATTATCGAGACAAAGTGAAAACTGAAAATACAGTTAAGTTATTGGCTAAATCGAAGTTAAGAATAGCGTTCATCAAACTTACAAATAAACATTCTTAATCGCAAATTAATTAACGAAGAGAGAGAATATTTAAAATCTAAAATACTGATAAAATAGTTAACAAGAAGTACAAAATTTTGTAGCTAATGCTATTTAATGTAATTAACCCTATTTTCTACATACAATGTTTTTAAACTAACATTCTAACACCAGCTTGCTGATTGATAGTTTCAATAGATAATTTAATTAAAATTGAAACATATTTAATACTTTAGTCAACAGCGTTGAAAAATGTTCCTAGGTAAGTTCAAAAGAAATTTGTCTAACTAAAAATCGTAATAACACACGATCTAGAATCTCATTTAAAATTGTCAAACTGGGGATGACTACTTCCGGTTTATTCCGGAAACCAAAAGTGCATTAAATTTTCATAATTAAATTCTATAGGCATGCGTATGTTATGCTGTTTCTTTTTTGTCAAAACCAATGTAGCATAAAATATAGAAAAATAAACCTGAGAGATGATAAAGCATTGTAATCGTGCCGAAAAAAAAATTGAGATTTGAGCGGAAATAGGTCTTTTTGGGTCCCCTGATAACTTTTGACCAACGCACAAAAAGCCAAGAAAAAAAGCCATTTCTGTAATTTTGTCAAAATAGTTAAATAATAAACTAAAGTAGAAGAAATTCTGTATAATTTGTCTTAATTAGTTTAGCTGTATGAGCAAATCTTTTTGATCGAGATCGTGGCTGCATTAAAACTTAGTTAGCCAGGATATTGACAATTATTATCAATTTGACAGTAGGTAGTGTCAAACGCTGGTATTTCGACAATACCTACTGTCAATATTATCAATCAAAATATCTGTCAAATCCTGGCTACTTGTTTTATTTTAATGCAGACACGATCGATCTCGATCAAATAGAATCTCATGCAGCTAAACTATTAATTTTATATATTGTATGATAGTCATGTGCCTGGCCACATCAGATCTTTTGTCTTTCTGTTGACTAAAAGTACTAATATTCTAGAATATTTACGTGCATAATGCAAAAAATAATTGCTTGTGTGAAGGAAGCCACTAGAACGTGTTATTGGTTACGTCATAGATGGCGCTAGTGTAGTGAACTAAAGTATTTATCTGAGTTTTAAATTCTTTGCAAAATTTTAGTGCATGGAGTACTAGCGTACTACAGTTTTAAGCTTTTGCTGTATTCGTCTAAAAACTGCATCTTACAAACCAAAATATTTCTGAACTAAGAATTTGAAGTGATTTGTGTTTGAACTCCATAGGACAAATAATTAGTATAAAGCGTGTTCACATTTAAGCACCACATCTATCAAATAATTTCCATTCCAGGAATATCGATTTTCTTTTGGAACGCCTGTGGAAACTTTTTTCTATTCTGTAAAAATTTACTGTTTTGGAAATTATTGCATTTTAACGTCGATTTATTGCTGGTCGCTTTATTTTGTTACATGGAAAGATAAATATTCTATTGATTATAGTTTTTATGTAATAAAATAAAGATACTATTTTAGTAAACTATTTTTACAGAATTGTACGCTAGTTCATGTATGTCAAAATTATCGGAGTTACAAAAATTTGCCAAATATGTAAAGTTATACGACTGTATAAGTATAAGACTGTAAACAGAACATGGAATTCTTGAAAAAGAAATTGATAGATATGCTAAAATTATGAACATGTATAAATACTAGTTGTTTTGTGTCTTGAAATTCATAAAAACTTCAATTTCCTTTTGATAAAATGAACCTAGCAAAATGCAGTTTTTTGTTAATTATAATTTCAGTTAATCATGTGCATTTTCACGTTACCATCAACCATTTTATTTATTTTTTTTATTTAATTGAAATTTCGGGTATATAATATGTTACCCCCCAGTGAGAAGCAACTTTTCAAACAAGAAAAGATACATTCAAATCAAACCATACGTCACGGAATTCTGCGAACATACCTAAAAAATAATCCCTACATTAATATATTTAGATTTTAGATAAATCGTAACTTGGCTACAAATCTGGCAATCAATCAGCAGCGATATAAATCGCAACAATAAAATCCCACGTAAAAAAGAGCGAAATCTATGAATACTATAACTCTATAACGTAAGAGCAGTTCAAATCTTTAATTTTGACGAGTAATTACCCAATTCACTGTGACTTAGGCGTATGTTATGCATATCTCACAACAAATCGGATATTTGTGATCGATACTTCTTAAATATCAAACAATGCGTAATTTACAAGTTATAAATAAGTACCCTCCTACCTTTATAATAATAATAGCAATAAGAACAACCTTTTCAATGAATAGAATATTATAATAATATCGTGCACATATTTGGTGACACAGCTGTTGAAAAAAAAAAAGTTAATTTTACAGTTCCTACATTCGCGTAGTATAACTTGCTTAACGTAAGTAACTGAACCTGAGTTTGAACAGTTTAGAAAAATCAAGTGTAATTGTAGTAATTATCAACGCATAATCTGATATGTTAAACGTAATCACATGTGTGGCTGAGATTTACGAAATAAAAAATCAAATCAACCGATACACCTGCGAAGGTCGCATACAGCAAGGCTACGCCCAGTAAGAATTATGATAATAACGGACATTTCTTTTTTTATGTTCTACGTAGAGTGTGACGAACAAAAGAAAAGATTGTCGTGTTGGTATTTGTGAGAGATTTGCAGCGATTATCAGTGAAAATTGCCAAATTAAATTAAATTAAAAGTGTAGGATAGGCTGGATTATTACGAAAAGTTTTTTGGTTGGTACATATTGCTGTAATGTGATTATAATTTGTGCGTTGATAACGAAACAGGATAAATAAATCAAGATTTTGCAAGAGATATGTTATTCGCGGTGACATATACGGCGCATTGTTTTGGTGTGTGTGTGTTTTTCTTTTTGTTTTGGATCAGTGACCTTGGATTGTTTGGTGTAAGAATAAATTCTCTTTTGCAATTGTCATAATGGACCTATGAAGAAAGGTCGCAGTAACTGTCTGAAAAATACAGTATTTTCTGAAATATTATTGATCCATGGGAAGAAAGCAATTTAATGACGAAAAATGCACTGTTTACTACATAGCAAATCGTATGAAGGTCAATGTCGAAGGAATATAAATTGAAAATATTTAATTATTTAGTTACTTAAGACGAATAATATTTTTTTTAAATGGCAACGCCATTATTTTGTCAGATCTCTTCAGTGTCTTAATGGTAGCATACAAATTTAACGGCCGACATCCGACAATCAAGTGACCCCAATGCCTTAGATCCAGAAACATCTGGTTATGATGGTAAAATCGTGGGACTCGATGGAAATCTTTTGATGGTGAACTGGCGGTATTCAGTGGAAAGAATTATTTAAAAAAATTATATGTTGACTCCATTCACGTAATACATGCTTGCCAGAGTATTGTTATTTTATAATTTTCAAACAAAGTTAAGAATATGTTTTAATTGTGGTCGTCAAATTGAACAGACATTTAACGTAATTTAAAAATCCCGAACTTGCTTTTAATTTTTATTGAAAAACCAATGTTGAAAGACCTTTGTAACCAAAACTGTACCAGCATTTTCAACAATGAATTCAATAGTGTACTTGAATTTGACATAACCTTGTAGATGGCAAGAAAATCATGTTGATATTTTGTCTTTTTTTGCGAAATATTGGATTTTGATATTTTTGATGGTCATAATTGGTGCACCTTAGGCTTATCCGCAGTCCCGGCGAGAGATATTTTTCTAGTGTGTGCGAAAAAAATCTGGCGCCTTTCGGAAAAATTCAGTTGCCAATCCACCGGTTTTGTGGGACAATTGAAATTCTTAAGTCCGGAAAGATACGGGATGTCCGTATATTCATATCTAGTTATTCTTTTCTAAAGATTCTTATTGTTTTTTAAAATTAAAAATACCACGTTTGCATCTTATCTACGATGTCACAATATCTGCATATAATTAGGAAAATGTTTGTGCGACATTGCCAGGTAGCACTTTGATTTTAACTCCCATTATTGTTATTAATGTTTTTGCCAAGATTAGTGGCATATTTATATGCTTATTCTAGCTACTACACAATAATGCCACCAATGTATTTATTAACTTTATTAGAATACAAACTTTACACTAGGGTCATTCTACGAATTTTTTATTTTAGGTTACTAAAACCAAGAAAGAGATCACTGTGCTGGTAACGATCGTCACGGTTATTTAAAAAGGTTTTTCATAAAACTTATCAGTTTGAATATCTATCTATAACTTCTACAAGACGAGTCGTGTTTTTCTTATAATGTTGCATCAAAATAATAATAAAAGCCCCCATTGCTAATGTATAGTCGTTAAACGGGCGTGACGGGTGTGACACGTTACTGCAGAATAACCCACAATAGAAATTTGGTATCTTTGAAAAATCACAATAAAAGTTTGCTTCCTCTGTCTACCTCAATCCATGTATATTTATTTGTAAGGAAGACATCCAGCTTTAATTTTCAAAATTTCACATGTGTTCTGTCATTTGTATTTGACTGTGCAATCGCAATTCTTACAATTGCGCCATTAAAATGAAAGGTATTTGACCATTTTATAACAATTTATATTAGGATACCAGAACATTTTTGTCATTGTTTATATTTCGACTCTATTGGCAAATTTATTTCAAAAATAATCTATATCAAAGGACAGATATTAAAACAGCAATAAAGTCACGTAAGCAGTCCCAACAAACCAAACCGCCAAATATAAATCAAAACAATTTTTCAGCAACAAAGTTCAAACGAACGAGTTGCCATTTGCATAAATTTAACTCTGCCACCTACCTCGCTAAAGTTAACCGATACCCGTTTGCGCAAATACCTAATTAATTAGATCCTGGGAAATTATCGCTCGCCGAAAACCGACACCAGGAACCGCAGCGTACACCACAAGAGACATTTGCCGCCCGCTAGCGAACGCCTTCGACGATAAATCGAAAGACATTATTTCAGCAATGTGTATCACATTGAAGGCCGCGCCACGACCGACGCTTCGTGACGCGGTTCCGTCCCAAAAACACACTATAAAACGCCGTAGTACACCACTTTGCGGTATCAGTCATACGACTTGAAGTACACAACACAGACCAACCAAAACAAACCAAATCAAAATGTTCAAATTGGTGGTGTTGTCTGCCCTCTTGGCCGTTGCCGTCGCCAAACCAAGTTACGTCCATGGAGTAGCTCCAGTTGCCTATACCGCCGCAGCTTACGCAGTACCATCAGCTGTCAGCTACCAATCCAGGACTGACGTCGTCAGCAAACCAGTCGTAGCTACCACTTACGCTCATGCCGCTCCAGCTGTAGCTTACGCTGCTCCAGCTGTAGCTTATTCAGCCCCAGCTTATGCTGTACCATCCGCCGTCAGCTACCAATCCAGGACTGATGTCGTCAGCAAGCCAGTAGTAGCTACCACTTATGCTCATGCCGCTCCAGTTGTCGCTGCTTACTCCGCACCAGCTTACACTGGTTATTCTGGATATTCTGGTTATGGATACGCCGCCCCAGCTGTGGTTAAGTCTTACGGTTATGCTGCACCAGCTCAATACTGGTAGATTTTGGCTAGGAGGGAGAGCTTCTTCGTTTTCGACTGACTGATCCTGTTACCAACTTCATCGAAGCCATTTTGTGTAGGGGAGACCGTTCTATGGTCTCCTTTTCCTTTTTGTACAGATGTTTTATATTTCTTTCTTGGTTTATTTAAATAATAAATTATGATTCAAATTGACTGCTTTTGTATTACTTATGAATCTAATGGTGATTTAAAATATGATTAAATGGTATCAAATTGTGATTCCCCTGTGCTAATTTTAAAAGTGGCATTTCCAACTAACCACAGATTAATATATTAATACTACATTTAACAAAACGGTAATATGCTACATGAAATGCTACAGTTCATTTGCTTTGTCTGCCGGATCTGTGCCAAAATCAAAATTAATATTTAATATTTTAATATGAATCCATAATTAAACAAAGCAAAAACAGAAACATTTCTTGCAGTCCTTTCGACTAATTACCTAAAACAATAAAAGAGTGCTGTTGATTTACTTAGCAATACATTATAGGTACTACACAATTAAATTGATTTCTTCAGAATGGTTAATATGTCTCTAACACATATTTAACTGTGGTAGCAAGCTGTGGGCCCCGAAGAACTAATTCATACTGTCCCACCCGTTCCCCGCATTGATGTTTTAAGAAAATGTAAGTCTGACTATAACTTTTCAGATGGACCTATTTTTTATTTGTTTCCAAATCTTTAAGTATTTGACCTTTAAAGGTTTCAACCGTTTGACATATGAACAAAACAAAGTAAAATAAAAAATAATATACAAATCAAACAATGCGAAAACTAAGAAGGAACATAATCAATTCCCATTACGACAACACTAACTAGAAAATAAGAATAATAAAAATAAATTGAATAAAGAAATGAAGAAACAAACAGATGTCTACATGAAAGGGAAAAAGCTAAACATCCAAAGTGTGTAAATAATTATAAATTTGGCACAATAATACAACTCAGCCAACATTAAATTTGCTTTAAACAAAACACAACAACAGAAGAAAAATAACAAATTTATAAAACTATATTGCTACTCCATGATAGTAATTCTGATAAAAGCAAAATTAATAAGTGCGATGATTAATTTTTGTTTAACGCGTTTGCTAATTATCTCCACACCGCTTTGTGGTTTGATAATATTTTCATAATAGGTACCTTGTGCAACAGCTGAAAATAGGTATGTTTAGTTCTATTTTCTTACTGCCTACTGAGGTAACAAAGCATCATGCAATGACTTTGTTCTACGTTTCTATATTCTTAAACGTTGAGTTGAATTCGGTAAATTTTTCCGACTCAGCTGACAGAAAATTTCTCCGAAACCGACTGAGACTCCACGACTCTGACTCCGACTCCACAATTCGAATACAAAATAGCAAAAACATCAAAAAGAAATACAAGAAGTCTCTACTTAAATACAAATGAACGTAAAAAATATACTTACAAAAAAATCAATGCTGGATCAGTGCACAAACTCAACAATAATGATAATGTCATTAAAGAGTGGGTGCAATAAACGCACGTCTTTAGTTTTTACAAAGTTATGATTTGTCTGTTCTTTTTTAAGTTCTCAACAAATCCGCAAAAATTAAGCTGGGCGATGGTAGTACTCAATCAGTGGCGACTCATGAGAGTTTCAACTGGAGCCTACAGCAAATCAACGTAAAATATTATTATGAATAGAATAGAAATTAGATATTTTCCACTGCCATTAAGAATATAAATTTTAAACACTTAAAAATCAATGTTGGTGTATTATTATTATCTACCCATCATTTAATTGGTTCTTTCAAATTATAGTACCTACTAGACTTACATGAGAAAAAAGCGTTAAAAAATATGTGATTTTATAAGCATTATAAAAACCCTTCTGTCGGATTTATGGTTCACTGTTACATTTAGCTTGATCTTTAACTTTGTTGGCCACCCATGAAAATTCACATATAATTTCGTACCTACAATTAACATTCTTCTAGACCAATTTCAACGCAACGCATTATTATTAAATTATGATAATTCCTTTCACAGTGCTCCTTTCAAATATGTCAAGAGTTACTCCTGACTTGCAAGGAAACAATATCACCTTGTCGCGGTCGTAAGAATTCGCACGCGACCAATAAAAATTAGATTAATATTTGGGCGAGACATACCAAGGAAGGTCGTTCGTTAACAACGGAAATCGTTCAACATTTCCGCCCAAAACAATATCTATAAAACGGACTAAGTTTCGTTTTGGAAGTATCAGTCATCCGACTTGAAGTATACAACACAGACCAACCAAAACAAACCGAATCTTTTCAAAATGTTCAAATTGGTGGTGTTGTCTGCTCTCTTGGCCATTGCTGCCGCCGGTTACGTCCATGAAGTAGCTCCAGTAGCCTACACAGCTGCAGCTTATGCTGTACCATCAGCAGTTAGCTACCAATCCAGGACTGATGTAGTCAGCAAGCCAGTCGTAGCTACCACTTATGCTCATGCCGCTCCAGCTGTAGCTTATTCTGCTCCAGCTTATGCTGTACCATCCGCTGTTAGCTACCAATCCAGGACTGATGTCGTCAGCAAGCCAGTCGTAGCTACCACTTATGCTCATGCCGCTCCAGTCGTTGCTGCTGCTCCAGCTGTAGCTTATTCCGCTCCAGCTTATGCTGTACCAT
This sequence comes from Melinopterus prodromus, assembly GCA_964023965.1. NCBI lineage: Eukaryota > Metazoa > Arthropoda > Insecta > Coleoptera > Scarabaeidae > Melinopterus > Melinopterus prodromus. Next base: position 11,402,764 of record OZ030390.1, on the reverse strand, counting down.
CCGCCGTCAGCTACCAATCCAGGACTGATGTCGTCAGTAAACCAGTAGTAGCAACCACTTATGCTCATGCCGCTCCAGTTGTCGCTGCTTACTCCGCACCAGCTTACACTGGTTATTCTGGATATGCTGGTTATGGATACGCCGCCCCAGCTGTAGTTAAGTCTTATGGTTATGCTGCACCAGCTAATTACTGGTAAATTTAGGCTAGGATGGAGAGCTTCTTCGTTTCTCGACTGACTGATCTTTTTTAAATAAATTTCATCGATATTTTGTGTAGGAGAATCCGTTTGTGGATTACTTTTTCCTTTTTGTACAGATGTTTTTGTTTTAGGGATTTAAATAATAAAATTTAAATTATTATACCATAATAAGTTGTGTTATTTGTTTTTGTAGTAAATAGATTTATCTATTCATAAGTTCATGGAATTGAACGAGTGCCTAATGCCTATACTTCATGCAAAGTGGCATTTATAGGAATAAGTGCAAAACGTGACGTGTGTAAAGAGTAATAATATTTTTGTAAATGTTTAATGTGCATATACTAGATTTTTATTCTGATGGTAGGTAAAATGCATTGAATCAATATTAAGAACATTAATGACCAAATAAATAAAACAATAATAACAATCACCATCAGTGTTTTCAAATCATAATAGAGCAGCGATAATACAAGTCATAAAATATAGAAAAGAAACTATGAAACTAAGAGTTTAAACTATGTTTTTTTTTGCTCTCGCAGTTCTGTGTCATTATAGTTCTATATACGCATGTAAAAACGATGGTATAATGAACATAGTTTGTCCACTTAATGTCAAGATTTTGTTAGTATTTAATAAATAAAAATTCCACTAAATAATTAAGGCATATGATGATCATTCCTGACAATCCTGGAGAATTCCTACCGTCCAACGTTAAAAGGAAACTCATGCGAATTGCTATTATCTATTTAAATTGTACGCTCGATTTATAAAATGATGATGATTTTTAATCTTTTTATCTTTTAGAGATATTACGACAAATAAAGATTATGATTATGATGTTTGTGTTCTGACCCAGCGTTGATATTCATTTTAAACTTGACGATTTTTCCAGTTACAGTATACAAAATAGCATAATCTACACTTGTTTAACTACATAGATCGAAAAATTTATTTTAATCGATTAACTGAAAATGAAATGTATTGTAAAGTACGTACAACAATCACTAATGAATATGTTTTATTCACAAAGATACATGAATAAGGACCACCGCCCCATAGCGGTCGGCTCGCTAACCCAGCTTTCGCCATACAGCATCCAGTATACACCATCTAGGAAACATGTAGCTGCCCCCGAGAGTCCGTACTCCAGATGAAAGAGGCCATGGCTGGCAGTTATAAATCCACTATCTAAGATATTTGTCTGCACCTATGGTACCATCACACGCAGGCTCCCAAGACACAATTTCGAGCACGCACAATACAGACCAGCCATGGGGGCACTCCTTCCCCTCGGTACTCGTGTTAGTCGGGCTGCCCCGACACCGTTGGACGAGTCGCCGGCGAGGCCACTTGCGCGAACCTCTACTCAACATCTGTACACAGCGTAGAAGGGCGGCCATTCACCCACGGCATAGGAACCATGGTATAGGGTAGCCCCCGGTGGTAAAAGATACAGACAACAATTTGGTGGAACTTTCAGTTGCAATTTGAAATTCAAAATCTGTTAGAAAATAAAATTCGGTGATACTAAAAATTATGTTTCATTGCATTTTGCACTATCTCTACGATCTAAAATATATTAAAATTGAATTGATGAATGGATTTTTTTTTATATTAAATAGATCTGTATTTGAAACAGACGTTGTTGCACAATCCAAAACAGTTCTCGTCAACAATGAACGTATTTATAATATAATAGTATTACTCACATCTTGTTTAAAATATGAATTCAATGATCGTTTCAGACTCCAAACCTTAACATGTGTAATTGGTATAAAAGTTGGGATTGTCAACAATGAACAAACATAAACTCTTTCCTAATTATTGTTCTTAAAACAACTATAAAAGTATTTGAAAACCTAGAAAGCATTAGGCATCTTATATTAAACAAGATGGGTATTCACTTTTAAACAATTTCACTTTTATCTCACTATACACAAATTATTGTTTTACTAGCTATCTTGGTTGTATACCTATACAGAAGCAAAAACGTTTGTAATTTTCAAATCACCATACTGGATTTACTTCGAAATATGAACGAGAGACAAGTGAACGTTTGTTTGATGCTCTTTTTTAAATTGGTACTATATTGTATTATAATCATAATGGTCAAAATAGATTAGATGGAAAGAATTTATGTTTAACGGGCCGATAAATTACATATTTATCACGATATATTTTAATTAATACAAATATTTCAACCAATGCAAATTGTTTTTTTCTTGTTTGATTTAAAGTTGAATGTATACAACTTAAATTTTATTGGCGTAATTTTAGTATTTTTTTAAATTGCATATTTTTTTGCACTAGCCTATTGGCCTGAAATCAGGAATCTTTTATGGTGGGAAACGTGACACAATCATCCTTTAGAACTATTGATTTGTTTAAAACAACTGCTATCGCTATTTCATCAATTAACGCAATAATCCAACATTCTTTAATCTTACTGTACGGTACTGTAAAAAGATACTAATATCTTGTTTTAAAGTACATACTAGGTAATTGAGATTTAACAACTTAAATGTTCAGAAAAAGCGTAAAAATATCGAGAACATGACAAGACAATATTCCTGAAACTAATTAATACGCAAATATACTCTAAAAATCGATATTATAATTATACAATTAAATATCTGGTATCCTTAATCTAAATCCGGTACCAGATACCAAATTGATAATCCAACAAAAATTCGGCATCCGCTTACTTACAAATTACCGAAGGCGTTGGTCATTTGCTTCGACCAGTTAACGTACGCAATCTGAGGCAATGTGAAGGTCGCTCGTTGACCGTTCGCGGTCACCACAGTTCCGCCCTGTCCACCTATAAAACTCCGCATTCTCGAACTTAATGGTATCAGTTATCCGACTCGAAGTACACAACACAGACCAACCAAAACAAACCAAATCAAAATGTTCAAATTGGTGGTGTTGTCTGCTCTCTTGGCCATTGCTGCCGCCTCACCAAGTTACGTCCATGGAGTAGCTCCAGTTGCCTATACCGCCGCAGCTTACGCAGTACCATCAGCTGTCAGCTACCAATCCAGGACTGACGTCGTCAACAAGCCAGTCGTAGCTACAACTTACGCTCATGCTGCTCCAGTCGTTGCTGCTGCTCCAGCTGTGGCTTATTCCGCCCCAGCATATGCCGTTCCATCAGCTGTCAGCTACCAATCCAGAACTGATGTCGTCAACAAGCCAGTAGTAGCTACCACTTACGCTCATGCCGCTCCAGCTGTAGCTTATGCTGCTCCAGCTGTAGCTTATTCAGCCCCAGCTTATGCTGTACCATCAGCTGTCAGCTACCAATCCAGGACTGATGTCGTCAACAAGCCAGTAGTAGCTACCACTTATGCTCATGCCGCTCCAGTTGTTGCTGGTTACTCCGCACCAGCTTACACTGGTTATTCTGGATATGCTGGTTATGGTTACGCCGCCCCAGCTGTGGTTAAGTCTTATGGTTATGCTGCGCCAGCTAACTACTGGTAAATTTGGCTAGGAGAGAGAGAGCTTCTTCGTTTCTCGACTGACTGATCTTATTGCCAATTTCATCGAAGCCATTTTGTGTAGGGGAGACCGTTCTGTGGTCTCCTTTTCCTTTTGTACAGATGTTTTTGTTTCCTTTCTTGATTTATTTAAATAATAAATTATAACATAAACCAACTCCATGTGTTTGATATTTTGATTCTATTGCAGTTATACTTAAATAAAGGTTTAATGAAACGCTTTATGTTTCTAAAATTGACGTAATCGTTGTGTACATACATGCATGATGGTGTATTGCATCATGCACGTATGTAAACAACGATAATCTGTGGATTGGTACGAAAAGTTTAAAATGATCAAGAAGGGCACAATAAGCAAGATAGCGAAGAAGTGACAGAGAATATCAAACATAATGAGACAGAATCACTGCTTTAGTTTTAAGAAAAAAAAACGCTTTACTTATTGTTTCCAGATAGACGTCAGAGCCAGTAAGAGCTATTTTCTAGCTTCTCTCATTCTCTAAATGTGTCTTAAGGTAAAACAAAAAATCATCCCACTTCTTTAGGATTCAGATAGTTTATGTCTCTCCAGGCTGTTTGTTGGAGAACAGATCTTGTGGCAGTTTATAAGAAATTGTTATATTGTATCAAATTTCATTTGAAAATGCTATCTTATCATGTGCCACTACCAGCTAATATATACCTGGCAAAAAAAACTCCGAAAATCAAGAAGTAAAGATCATTTGACCATCAGTGAAAACTTTATATTTAACGAATAAAATTTTCAGTGATGCCACCTGGATAGGGAATATTTGTTTACTATGATGTGTTACTTACACTGCAGACCTTTTACTTATTTTCCTTCAGTATATTCTCGATAATCCGTGTTTGCCATCAATATCAGTCCCATAGATTAGTAAAGCACTGATATATTATAGACGGATAATGGTTTTAACTCATAAATAATAGTCGAACAAAGTGATTTAATGTTTAAGAAGTTTAATATTGCATCATCAAAGTGAAAATCCAATATCGATTATCGAGTTCCTTTTTAGTTTTCATTTATTGTTATACCTGGATTTAATCTAATGTTGTCAACTCTGCTTAATCGGAAATAAATTAAATAATTAAAGAAAACGATGGATTTTGTCTTATTTTTTCGATTTTAAAAGATTTATATTTGTACCAAACATTATTGTTGTAGAAATCAAGAGATTTGTGTTGGCAAATGAACATACGTGCCATATAGTATTATTTGTATTATACATAAAAAATTCAATGATCGATCAGAACACAAACCTTATTGAATTGGCATAGAAATTGATAGTCTGCAATGTAATAGGTAATGTAAGCTTAACGTAACACTATTACTTCGTCGTATTCAAATACCTTTTTAAATTTTATTCTATATTTGTTTGTAGTTTTTAGATACCTACATACTTCATAAATAATAACTATTTTTTTCAAAGAAATCTTGTTATTTAGCATAAACTGTTTCATTATCTCATTGGTTATATCGATTTTTCATTACTTTACGTAATTTACCGTGCAAAAATGACCATTTGTCATTTGTCTTTACTAAAACAATTCAGTTTGTACAGTACAAAAACATGAACAACTTTGAAACAGTAAAAAGTAAAACACAAGTAGTAAGTTTGAATCATAATTTATTATTTAAATAAATCAAATGAAAAAAAAAAAGAAAACATCTGTACAAAAACGGAAAAGGAGACCATAGAACGGTCTCCCCTACTCAGAATGGCTTCGATGAAGTTGGTAACAGGATCAGTCAGTCGAAAACGAAGAAGCTCTCCCTCCTAGCCAAAATTTACCAGTAGTGAGCTGGTGCAGCATAACCATAAGACTTAACCACAGCTGGGGCGGCGTATCCATAACCAGAATATCCAGAATAACCAGTGTAAGCTGGTGCAGAGTAAGCAGCGACAACTGGAGCGGCATGAGCATAAGTGGTAGCTACTACTGGTTTGCTGACGACATCAGTTCTGGATTGGTAGCTGACAGCGGATGGTACAGCATAAGCTGGGGCTGAATAAGCTACAGCTGGGGCTGAATAAGCTACAGCTGGAGCAGCGTAAGCTACAGCTGGAGCGGCATGAGCGTAAGTGGTAGCTACGACTGGTTTGCTGACAACGTCAGTCCTGGATTGGTAGCTGACAGCTGATGGTACTGCGTAAGCTGCGGCGGTATAGGCAACTGGAGCTACTCCATGGACGTAACTTGGTTTGGCGACGGCAACGGCCAAGAGGGCAGACAACACCACCAATTTGAACATTTTGATTTGGTTTGTTTTGGTTGGTCTGTGTTGTGTACTTCAAGTCGGACGACTGATACCTCCAAGAAGTGAACTGCGGCGTTTTATAGTTGACCAGGGCGGAACTTGGTGACGACGGACGGTCAGAGAGCGACCTTCACACTGCTACAGATTGTGTGTGCTGAAAATAAATGACCTACGCCTTTGGCCGGTGACTGGTAGTTGGAAGCTGGATGACGAATTTATCCTGTACTTACTAGTACTACCGTTTCGTATGGATACCGCTTAAGGGCATGAGCTCGACCGGCAAAAAAGAGACCGTGAATTAGCTATGTACTCCGTTGTGGGGATACGCTAAGAAGTTAACAATTACCAGACAAGTTGTGTGGACCATTACGGTGCTGTTTTCTTTGTGTTATTAGGTTCTTGGTTTTCCGTGTCGATTGTAAAGTATTTCGGCTGTTGTGTCCGCATTATGTAGAACAAATTGTGCAGGAATTAAAGTGTATATTTTGTTACCGTTCTCTTTCAGGGTAATAACTGTCGTGTCATGATCGTATGCACAAAACAAATATTTATATATTATATTTTTACGTCGCAATAAATTGGATAAAGGTCAAACTCACAATTGTTTCTTGGTAATTATGTCAAATTCAAGCCCTGTATGCCATTTTATCTAAAATAGGTTTGTTTACTTCTGGTTATAATTGACTCATATTTCAAAAAATCAATTAAATTCTATAGAAAGACATCTATCTAGAATGCATTTTGTAGCTTCATCATATTATTATAGAAAAAGCTTAAAAGTAATTTGCGAAATTTTATTGGATCAGAAATGAACAAACACAAGTAAACTGTATTGTGTTAATTGTGCTTCAGGAACTTATGGAACTTATGGTCCTCTCTGGTAATAAGATGTAATACGATATTGTTTAAATGATTGCATCCATCACGCTGTTCTTTGTCCTTTGAATAAACTAGAAGGCTATACAACAGAAATATAGTTGTACGAAAAAAATTTCTATTTACTTCTACTACTTATTTATTTGTTTTCCATTGTACGTTGCACTATATGTATAGATTTGGCGATGTTTTTAAATAAATTATCACAGGGTCTTTTTCTCGATTGAATATGGTATTTTTTTAACAATGAGTTGTTCAAGAATCTCCGTCTTTGGAAAATATTTTATTCGTATCACGATATATTGGTCATTTCAGAAAAATCATCTTTTGGGTACGTCGATATTGTGTTATCTTGTTTTTGTTTTTTTTTTTTTTTTCTCGTTTTAAGAGGTGAATCACATAGCAGCATTCTTTGTTTTAAATCATTTGTCACAAGTCCTTATAAAAGTTGTACTTCTTAATTATTTGAGATAAAATGAGAAATGTAAAGTACTAATCTCTTATATAATTTCTTAAATTTTTATTTATTTTAATATCTCAAAGGTCTTTCCATTATTTGTTCTATTTTCTTTAACAGGCAATAGGTTTTGAACAGCGTTTATTATATTAAATCAAACTTAAAAATTATAAAACAAACAGTAGAAAACGCAAAGCATATTTTTTATGGGACTTTTTCATTCGTGAAGCATAAGTGATCTTCTTATTAACATAAATTCATTCACCACAAGTCTTACTGAAAGTTTTACACTGCCTTTTTTTTATTCCAATAAACATTCGTTATAGCAAATAAACATATTTTTGCATCTATTTAAACAAAGAGTTATCTAAACAATTCATCTAAAATTGATTGAATATTAAATTGCAATAAAAAATAAGGAACTTTGTTTATATGTACTTTTAATAGAAGAAAATATGTTAGATAATTAGTTTACAATAAATTTCTGTAAATTGCTTTAGCACTAATTTTCTTAATTTTTGTAAATCCCTTTTATCGAAAACATTTGCAATTTAAATAGAATAAACGCACTCTACGAATAAAAAACACTAGAGGAAAATTGGTTCCAAATTTAAAATACACATAAAACGCTGTTTCGTAAGAAAATTTAAAAACAAAAACAACACTTCGAAAACAAAAAAATCAATGTTTGATTATCGTCTTATATACTGATTGTTCATTGTGTAATAAACCGTTTCTAGCAAACATTTGTTTGTTGGCAATGAATTACTGAGGCTGTTACATAATAACTATTACAACATAGAAGATAGCGTTGCGCTGCACTCAAGAATAATATGTACCAGCAAACATTACCGACTCCAATTTATTATCATTATTTTTTAAATAAAATTATTAATTTATTCAATTCATTCGTAATTAACATGACTCACTTTTAAGCATTGATATCACTCACTACGTCCAAGTCAATGTCAGTATTTCAGATCGTGACTTTTCCAACAATTCGTACTTGAAATACCGATCTAAATTATCACTATTTAACTATAGTAATCAAATTACAGAAACGAAATGCATGAACAATAAAATATCCTATTATATTTACACGTTCAAATTCGATTTATAATCGGTCAACCTTAATTGTAACCAAAAATTTATTTTAAATACCTACTTGTTTTCTTTATATTCATTTCATTACTATTGATTGAAATGTGTGTGATAAAGTCACACCAGAGCGATTTCCGAATATCTGTGTATGTGGTCGCATAAATGTCAAATGTTTCTATCTGAGTTGTCGAGGTATTATTACGTTATGTATTTCCTTTATTGCAGAATGCTGTCTTGTGAATAAGTTATTAGAGTACCTTGGACATTGTGGGGCATGCATTTGCGGACGTTGGTTTGTTGGGCGGTTAGAGTTTTATGAAATTTCGCAATTTAATGGTAGATACTCCGAGTAAGGATATAAGGATACTTGACCTGCCTACGTAGTGTACGCCAATTCTTAAACGGAATATGCAAATTAGTATTAGTACACTCTGAAGTGGAAAAATATAAAATGTTATAAGTTCGCGCAGTTGCAAGCAAATTGTTTTCCTAAAATTTTGTGCAGTCAAATTAATGCCAGGTGTATAGGGTTTATCTGAGTTTCTATGAATATAATGCCCTAAGTATGATTTAATTTCCAAATATTATTTTGAAACGGAGTTAAATGGTTACTATTTGTCTTTCTATCTATTGTCAATAAGTCAAAGTTAAGAGAAATGCAAAAATACGCTTTTTATTTAAAAAAATAACAATCATATTCAAGCCTCCACGGAAAAGCGCTTTTGAATTTGTGCTGTTCGCCAGGGTGTTTTTGATAAGTGAAATCAGTGCAAGGCTATACTATCGAAACCCAAAATTTTTTCGATTATTTTTGTATAAGTTGAGTTTATTATGGAATGCAAATATATGTAGTAAAAACAAAAATATAATGTTTGCAATGCAATCTTAAATCATTTTCGTAACTTAATAATTTAAAAAAAATAACTATAATTGTTTTTCGAGTCATATAAGATTTTGAACGGGTGGCTTTTGGAAAAGACAAACATTTTTTCATAAAATAAGAACCACCCTAACATACATACATATTGTAACTTTTATTGAGACGAAGAAAATAAATCCTGATTTGAAGATAATTGTTTATTAAAAACTAAGATTTAAACATATTATAAAACTAATGAAATAGATATTATTCCTTACAATTAATAATAAGCTAAACATATTTGAAAATGGCGGCGGTACAATTAAATTACATTAACCCGACTCTTACAAAATGGACAAAAAGCCTTCAATATAGTTATCAATAATAATTAAGAAAAGAAAGTAATTCATGTGTGACATTATGTCTAATACAACATAATTAAATAATAAGAGCAATCCTTGTTATCATTATAACCATCGACAAGTTAGGGTATACAATAATTCACGCTAAATTATTTGTGTATACCCGCGGTTATTATTTTCGTATACCTACCTGCTGTTATTTAAAACAACCAGAAGATCACCAATAGCCTTTGGTTCGAGATAACCTTTGAAAAAAGTCAAAATGTTGACAAAATGAGTACCATGTGGTACTGTAGTATAGGTTTACAAACTTTTTTCATGCTTTCAAATTTTTCGAATTCGATTCACAAACAAGAAATTAAGTTTACTGATTGTGACAACATATGAATTAAAAAAATAGGTTGTATGTGATACTCTTGTCGTATTTCGATACTAATTCCTGAATACAAAATTTCATGAAACCATCGTTCTTAATTCATTAGATAAGTAGGGGATGCTGCTTCAGATTCACCCCTCATATTGCGCACATTTGAAATATAGACATAATAATAATAAAAACATAGATATTATTCATTATTTTTTAAAGCGCATCAATTTTATTTGATCAAAATACACATATGGAAGTTCGGACACATAGTAAACATAATAAAATAATAATAACAGCACTGATTTCCAGTAACATAACATTAACATTAACATTAAATGTGCTAATTTAAAATAGTTTTTATATTTAATTATTATGCAACATTTATGCTGTTTTCTAACTGGTTGTTGGGTTTTTAGTTTCCATTAAACAGAATTAAATACGAAATAACAAATCGAGTCATAAATACTGCATCTCAGCCACAAGTTGCGACCCCATTTCTATCAGATTTGTGTATCAAATGCTCTAATTCGTGACCAAACGAGTCGGTGCCTGCAATCTGTAGTTTGCACAAGATTACTCTGTCAGCGTTCTGTAATTATCGCTATTTATGAAAAATGATTGTCAGTTCGTGAAAAGACCAAGTTTCGTAAGCACATGGAAACGCCGTCTCCCAGGGGAAAATCTGCATGGACGCGTTGCAGTAAGAAACCCACAGTTTCTTCAGGAGAATCGTCAGCAACGACAGTTTCCAGTCTTCATTTGTTCAATTTCGATGTGTTCGTGCCTACTGAAGTCGTTTCTGACGATTTCCCTGGCTTTTCTTGGCTTTTCGCGTGGAATGTTGTCTTCCGCGTGACAGAGTAATCTTGTGCAAAATACAGATTGCAGGCACAGACTCGTTTGATCACGAATTAGAGCATTTGTTTTTTTTTTTATTTAAGTTTAAAGTTTACATTGAGATATTGTTTGCGGACTTTATTGGTTCCAAGAAGGTCTATCAAAAATATCGATTCAATTTCACAGATTATTCTGCAATTTATGTTGACATATTTTCAGTTTAATTCAATTATTGCATTGTATTACACAGTATTTCAACTTTTACATGACGCGTCTTCATGCGTGTAACCGCCAACATTTTAAATCCCAAAAATCTCTAATTTTGTCATCAAAACACTCTCAAGAATAACTTAATCTGTGTCACGCGTTCTTCCTGACTTATTGTGCAAAAAAACGACCGACCGACAATAGAAACAGAATCTACTTTCGCTGATCCATTGCGTTAGGCGTGTTTGGCCCGAAACACGCCGGCAGTGTTACCACCATTGATGATTTTGTAACCGTTTTAAGACGCTGACTGCAGACACAACAACACAAAGTTAACGGCAAGGTTGCAGTGTTTGATGACCGTTGCGACTGAACTTGCGCTAGATATCGCGGTAGAAAGTAGAGCGAGCCAGCGGTGAATACAAAGGTGATAGAGAGACATATGCGTATAATGCGAGGTGTCGAGTTACTTCATAGCCACTTGTTTTACGCTTAAATAATTATGATATAACTATGAACCGTAATAAGTATTAGGTGTATAAAGTTATAGTGAAAATTGTGAACTATGGTCGTGATACAGTTGCTATTTGATCTGTGAACTATTTTTATTTATTCTTGCGTGTATAGCGGATGACAAAAAATTGTAGACATCTGCTTTTTTCAGTAATTATTTGATAATATTAATGGTTCGACGGTATATACCTCTAGAGGAGGAACAAATGACTGTACATTTGTTAGGGAATTAGTTAAAAATAAGACAAAATGTCAACTACATGTTATTTGCTGCCTCTTTGGACACAAAAGAAATATTCCACTTTGTTTTTCAATTAATAATGTGTGTAAATGGATGCTCTTAGAGGCCTCTGCTAGCAAAACATGAAGCATGATGGTCAAATCATGGTATGATTTCGTACGACTAGATTGCAACAAATCGAAAAGACTAGTTTTTCGAAATAAAATGGATATAACATTTTTAATTGTGATTCTACATCATAATTGTTTTAAAGTAGGCTGTTTTGTAACTGTTGCCTGTGTTGTTTTTAGCAATGTTTTGTAGCCACACCAATAACACTGTTTCTCGAAAAAATAAAAAAAAAATTTGTTCAACTTTCAAATTTTATGCCATTACATAAGAAAATTGCTGAGAAAAAAACATGAAAATGGTAAATGATTGATAATGATGGGAACATGAATTTTACTAATCGGAAGTAGTATGAAAAAATCTGATGTGGCCAGGCACATGACTTTATCATACTATAAAGCAGTGTCAAACGCTGATGATCTGACAATACTGTCATAGAATCAAAATATCTATCAAATCCTGACAAACTAGCTGTAATGCAGATAGATACAAGCGATCTCGATCGAATAGAATGTTTTGATGTGTATATTTGGATTAGCGGTAATTGGAATAAAAACTGCTAATGCTTTGCTAAACTATTTATTGTATATACATAATACACAGAGCGACCAACAGAGTCAACTACTATGCATGACTCTCAAGGTTAATGTTTGCTCATGAAGTAAAACTATTAATTTTACCAAAAAATGCCATAGACATAAATAAAATATACGAATTATCCTCCACTTTAATTTATTACTTTATCATACGCAGTATGGTAAAGTATTGCAATCATGCCGAAAAAAAAATTGAGATTTTAGCGGAAATAGGTCTTTTTGGGTCCCCTCAACATTTTTGACCAAGGTACAAAAAAATGTCTGTGTGTGTGTGTGTGTGTATGTGTGTGTGTGTGTGTGTGTGTGTGTGTGTGTGTGTGTGTGTGTGTGTGTGTGTGTGTGTGTGTGTGTGTGTGTGTGTGTGTGTGTGCGTATGTGTGTACTCGATTTTTGTGGAGACGATTCCGGAGAAACTACTAAAGGTATCGGGACGAAAGTTCATATTTAGAAGTTTTATGACCAAACTTAGAGCTGAAAAGCTTTTGGTTCAAAAGGGTCCAAAGGAACTGGTAGTTTATTCTAAGCCTTTTTCAAGGATTTTAGAAATGAGCCGCCATTTCTGTAATTTCGTCAAAATAGTTAAATAATAAATTAAAGCAGAGGAAATTTTGAATAATTTATGCCTATGACATTTTTTGGTAAAATTAATAGTTTAGCTGCAAGAGCAAATTCTATTTGATCGAGATCGGTCGCATCTGCATTGATATGCTACATAGTAGCCAGGATTTTGACAAATATTTTTTTTGTGCTGTCACCACAGAAATGTCTATGGCTGTCACCACGCTGTCACACTCGGAGAACCCTCGACTATAAATCTGTCAGAATTTGAATTAGCTTTTTAAACTTGACATTTCGTAGAAGTGGTATCAACCTAACATTTTCTATACCGAAATATAACCATTTTTGATTTTTTTTAAATACGTATTTCTCAAAAAGCAATACAAAAAACGTTGATGTCACTCCTGCCGAAAACTACATAGCGCGACTCGCTCACATGCGGCGACGACGCTCCGCCATCGGTGACGCGCCGCATCACCGCTCGTTGTGCTATTCCGTACTTTCGGCACTTGTGAGATAAACAACTATTATTCTGATGACAGTAGGTAGTGTCAAATGCTGATGCTTTGACAATACCTTCGATTGATACTATTGACTATCAAAATATCTGTCAAATCCTGGCTAACTAGTTTAATTTTAATGCAGACACGATTTATCTCAGTCAAATAGATTCTCATGCAGCTAAACTATTAATTTTATATATTGTATGATAAAGTCATGTGCCTGGCCACATCAGATTTTTATTTAACTATTGTGTTAAACAAACTCACAGGCTTTCAGGTAAAGTACAAAGTTTACTTTGATACTTATAAAGGCAGTTTTGTGACTGCTGCATGTGTTGTTTTTAACTTATCAATGTTTTGAAGCCACACATCGTTTAAACTTTATGGCCTTAAATAAGAAAATGACGAGAAAAACTCGTCTAAAATCGTAAAATATTGATAAAGCTGGGAAGCATGAATTTTAATAATGGAAAGTAATATAGGAAAATAAATTAAATAAAAGTCATTTGTAAAAACCTTTCAGGCTTTTAGATAAAAGTACAAAGTTTTCGTTCATACCTTTGATACTTTGACCATTAAATTTTTAAAACCTCGTATTCGACTCCCAGACAACGGATATAAATCGCTCGCATGTTTACACGTTCGCTTACGGCTCGCGTATAAACTTCATGCTCGCGATTTAGACCCTATTCACATAATATACTATTAAACATCATTGAATTCAGAATATGGAAAAATGAGGTAACTAAGAAATATCAACATTTTGACTCGGCACTGCAAACTTATTATGCCTCAATATCTTTAAACCTTTTCAAACAGCGACAGATGTAATAAATGTTCTTGGTTTGGAAATGTCGACAAACAGGGGTACGATGTTATGTGACCTCTATACTAAATCTTAACTCCAACAACCAACCCATTTTTGATCATTTCTACTTCCCCAGAAAAAAATTCTTCTGGAGGAAATACTTCCAAACCTTTTCTTCGATAAGAAAATGAACAACCATAATTGCTTGTGGAAATAAACCCCTGCCTAAAGTTTGCAATAAACACTGCTTGTTATGATAAAACATAAACCTACATCTATTAAGAACAAATGCTCGAAAAATAATCATCAAAATTATTAACTCATCAACAGTGGTCATTAAGATATGTCATTTTGTTATTTTATTTTTGTTGCAAAATAGCAAATCACGTAGTTGGCCTCATTCATTATTTTGATCATAACTTTATTTGCAATTGTTTATCCGTTACCATCATTATTATTATTAGGTGGCGTTTGGATACAACTGCTCTTCACACCGTATTCCTCCACGTCATCTAAAAATTACAGAGGAACCTACAACTTAACGTGGATTCCAAACCACCCACTATAGTGATTACTGTAGTCACAACGTAAGATATTAACAAAAATGATGCACGGCAAAGCAGATAATAATTATTTCCAGATACGTTAAGTAGGCGTTTAGACCTAATCAAATTATTATTTATAATGTATAAACCAAATAACACCAACGCGTGTTTGTTATTAATGTCGGCCATAAGACTGAATAACAAAGCATATTACAGCAACAATGCAAACAAAAGCCTACACATCAAGCCAAAGAAATAAGCAATAATTTGATTCAAATTTAGAAATAAGCCAAATCGTTAATATTGTTAATTATTTTTAAAAAAACGCGTTTATTTTCTCTCGAAAACCGTACGAACTTCGCATTGCAAGATTTATGGTATGTTATTTTGTTGAAATATGTGAAAATCGTTACGATACAAATTGATCTTGAAATCGGTTTTCGTACGCCCAGTTAATGGACCTTATAATGAGCGCAATGAGAACATTGTGCTAAAAATCACGGCCAATATAACCGAATGCCGACGCCTTTCGCCCGGCAAACTTGATTCCCCTTGAACTATCGCCTTCAACTCGACCAAATCCGCGCATTTCGCAAATTCCCGTCCGGACGACAAATTCACAAAGCAACAATGGAAGATTACGACGAACAATAACTAATCGATTCGCAACGAGCCTATAAACGCCAGAAAATCGGATTATCTCTATAGGTACCCAAAAAGACAAAGGAACGCTCAAGCAATTGATGTTGCTTGAGATGTTTCAATATGATCGGCCAATCTTTGTAAACAATTATTATTGGTAGCAAAAATGGAGCCATTATACGTTGTTTGAATTTATCCCGAACTAAACAGAATGTTGTTTTCTTGCAAAAAAAGGTTCATTAATAGAGGGAAGTGGCACAATGCCATCTAGATTTGAGTAGCTGAAATATCGCTGCAGCAAACTCCTCAAAATAATATGGAAGCAACAGTGGTAAGACAACAATAAGGCATTAGGGTTGCCACCCTTCAAAAACTCGTCACGACGATAGTTTCAATAGTAAGTGTGCAGATTTAGCGTTAATAAAGTAATTAGGTTAAAAAAAAATAATTTTGTAATTAGGATTGCACGAAAAAATTGATTTTTGTCATATTATTGGCCTGTCTTCTTCGTGACGTAAATGAAAGTTAGGCTTAGATTTGGGGAATTGTCGTTTATAATTTAAGATAAATGATGACTGTCAGCGTTTTACGTCAATATTGTTTCTCCAGATCATCGAAACATGATGGAAATTTATTATACATCACAAAAAAGTGCTTAAACGACTAGAGTGAGCACTGCTCCCAAAACAGGCCAAACATTATTGGAAATGCAAAATATGCTATCTATAGTATATGCAATTTAATCAAATTTAAAGAGGTTCAAATAAGTTTGAACAAAGTGTACTTAAACATTCATTGACTCTACATTGACACCAGTTAGTCATCCTTAACATATCATAAATCCCAATTCAACTATATAGATTTCTCGCATAAAAAGTGTGACATGTTACAATTTGTGACAATAATTGGAGCATTAGTTTGGAGAGTATACTTTTGGGTACCACCAGAACATCCAGGGTCTATAGTACTGAAATATATTCTTCAGCTTATCTTTAAATCCCAATTCAACTATATAGATTTCTCGCATAAAAAGTGTGACATGTTACAATTTGTGACAATAATTGGAGCATTAGTTTGGAGAGTATACTTTTGGGTACCACCAGAACATCCAGGGTCTATAGTACTGAAATATATTCTTCAGCTTATCTTAATCATGCCAAAGATACGTATTTTTCGGAATAATTTCATACATAGATAGAAAAGATTTTTTAAAAGTACGTTGACTTTGCTTCTAAGCACTCCATTGATAATTCAAACTCATTTATTGCTAGTGTAAACATCCCAAATTATCTCAAGATGGCGCTAAATCAATTGATCAATCTATTTTATCAGACTTCAAATTTTCATATGAATTCATGGCCACTCTGGCTGCCCTGAATAGGCTACACATAGGCGCAACGTTTGTCGGAGTTTGTTTACATTTACAAACGAAGAATGCAACGGAGGGCAGGTGACGATATGTTGCTGTTTCTCTCAAAAAATCCTTGCCAATCCTTTAACCAACCAATCCAACACATTTTCTTACCAAAAATATGCTCATATAACTCCTTTTGTTTATTGTGGATTTTCATTGTGGAAAATATTGCCTTATTACCCAATATAATGAATAAAAGGTGTTAACTTACATACAAATATGTTCGCTTTTTGCGCTGAATACGAATCCGCGTTGTTCTGAGAAGCTATACGTATATAAGAAGGGAAAACGTTGGAAACGTACTTTTGTATATAAAGTTGTGTAATCGTATCAGTAAGCGCTTAAAATTTTAACTTAACCCGACAATATTGCCGCCAAACCTTGCATTTTTACTTAAATAAAGAGAGAATAATTGTCAGATTAAACGTAGGAGGTGGCAAAATGCCTTACATTAATAATGAAAACTAAACATTTTATTATTTTCTTATGAAAAACTGGAATATCAATAGTATCAGTTCACTAAGCATATTCCAATCCCATTCAGTAAGAATTCTGCCTGAGCGGAGTTCGTCGTCTATCGCATCGTTGGTTGATGTCCCTCGAATAAAATTGCCTCCATCACAAGCTGATCGCGAAGTTGAAGAATACATTTTTATAAATATTTAAAAAATCTGAACTTCAAAAACTTCAAAAGAAAAACACGAAACTATAAATTTTATTTACTGCCTGCATTTATTGAATTTTTTTATTGTCGATACATATAAAATACAAATTTAAAGAAATTCTTCACCAATATCCATGCGCTCCATAACTTGCGTAGCCAAGATGCAACGGCGCATGGCTCAAGTCAACTCTTGACACGTGGCTAATGGCTGAAGGTAGATGGACAGGTGCTGCCACCACAGTGGGATAACAATAGACCAATGGACTGCTATGGATGTCAACTCTAGAAGTACTACTAGCCGCTGCAGGAATTATCGCATGACCCAGGCCTAAATATCCTGGGATAGGAGATGAAGAAACCAATACCCCAAGAAGTAAACAGAGAACTACAATCTTCAACATTTCGGTCAGATGTACTAAAATAGTGGTAGGATTTGCTGGAATATATAACTTGGAATCCCTCCCTTTGTGGCATAGGGATATTTTTATCTTATGCTAGATGTTGGGTAATTTAATTTTATGATGTTATCTCACGGTGGTATGGTGTGTTGTGTTACAATATGGGTATAGCCATACTAAATTCTTGATTTATCGAGTGGTTTATCACTTTGATGTTAAACAAAACAGGGCTGTACTAAGGAATAATTTTGAGGAATATAATTGGATAAAACGAAACAAATTTAAAAAAAATAAAACGTTTGAAACACTCTGTAACAACACAACGTTTATGGGCGAAAATAGAGATTAATACCGACACAAGAACTTATGTCTCTTTAAATATTTATCCACGACATCTAACTAAATAAAGACCCATTGTTGCATGATACGTGTGTATAGAAAGTAAGAGTATACATCCACAGAATTATTTGATTAACATAAGGAAAGTATACGTAAATAAATATATCGCTAAACAAATAAACCGAATACGATCCTGTCCATAATTTCCGATATTGAGCATGAAGAAAAATGCTCAATGATTCATGAAACGATAGACGCGACACCTATACTAGCAACCGCGAACACAATAGTCACACTTGGCTGAATTTAGGTTACAGAAAATCGTATTTGGGTCCGGAGAATTTGAAAAATAGTAAAGGTGTGTCACACGTGAGTCCGGACACCACCGGACAGATATCTAATTGGCCAGTTGTTATTGAAATTCTTCGGTTTCTCGAAAATATTTTTCGTTACATAATATTGCGCGGTCGCTTTGTACATTCGTGTTTAGCCATGCGTTAAGGTTTCGTTTAACTTATCTAATTTATTGTATACAGAGAAGAATGCTACATCTGAACTGGAAGAAGTGTCTAGATTATGGTAGTCAGCGTGAAGAATTTCTTCAAGAAAAAAGTTAATGTAGGTATTATGTATCAAACGCCCAGCTGTAAATTCGTTGAATAGAATGGTAAGTATATTATCTAAATTTAATAGCAAATTAGATATTTGTTTAACTTATTCAAACAGCGATAATGATCTTGTAACGACACATTGTACTAGAATATAAAAGATTAATTGATCATACGATGTAATACAAATAAGGAATTGCTCTAGTTTTACATGAGGTTACCTTCGTTAGACATGTGGATACGGTTACTGTAATTTATAGTATTTGCTTTCAGACATTACAGTTATCTCTGGATTCTGAGTAATCAGAAAAAATAATTATTTTCTTATATCTTAAATTGTTGCATGCAAAAAGTTAATAACCTAGGTGAAAGGCAATCAAATTTAGTGTACGACTTTTTTTTTTCTATACAAGTGTATGACTTCTATACACAGTATTAAATGTTGTCAACTAAAATGATTGTACTTACTGACGAATTTATAATAGGTCATTTATAATCAGGTAATACAAGCAATATTACTACCGACAATAATATTAGTCTTCGAATCACTACTTTTGGTATGTTTTTAGAATAATTTTCAAAGGGACCCTCTCAGATTCCGTTGTGGATGCATAATAAAATAAAATAAAATTGTCTCGTTCCCCATAACTGTTTTTATATTTTATGCCAGAACAAAAATGTTTTTTACTCGATGGTAGATTTAGTTTAAGAATCTTGATAAATACACCAAATCTTATTACATGACATTTATGACTTATTCCAGAAAATTTCCTACTGTGTTCGGAGTAGAAATTCCAGCAATACACCGTTTCAATCTGCATATTACTTAATATGGACTAGAAGATGGCACACAGTATTGAAATAGGGTAAGCAAATATGTCGTGTGAGGTATTGTAGATATTTATATTTTCACTGATCGGCAAAATTAAAGGAACACTTAAAACAATTTAGTTAAACCTTGATGCTCAATAGCTTTCATTATTCCTTCTGAACATTATAATGAAATACATCAAGATGATATACCTTAAAAATGTTTAAAAGGAAATGTTGCAGATGATTTATTATATGGCAGAACAAAAATTATATTGTTGGACTAAGTTTGAGACACTCTGTGAGGTAACTAAGCAACTTGTGGAGGCTTTCAAGTACCTAATATCTATCTGATCTCAACGGATTTTATCCTAATAACTGATTTTATATTAGGAGATACACAGTTTCAAGTAACATTTGGCTTTGTTTTTCTACTAGAGATACTGGTAAAACTTACTTTTGGACTGCAGGCCAAATTTTACTTATCAAAACCTAAAAGACTGCTAGTAATTGTCGCACGTGTTCTTTTGTGCCCAAATGGAACGAGTGCGTTAATATGTCTTATAAAACGAGAGTTATATACTATTTTTTCGACTTTGCGATTAATTTTACATAAATATCGAAAATTTCAGGTTGTCATCTTATAATCTAGAGTAGTATTATCATTTACAGTTGGTGGTTGTGGTAAAATTCTATTTCCGCAACTTAGGCCAATCACCCACGCTAAGGCTGTAGCCTGCGGAATTTTGTCAAACTGAAGGATTTCCAACCTCCAGTAAGAGTTCTGTAAACGTGCACGGCGCATCATGTCAGAACACAGGACCACCGGCTTTACTTCCTCATCCGATTGAAGGCGGCATGCAAATGTGTTTGTTCGCTAAAATACCAGGACAGTCGATTTTAGCCCGAGCCGGGATTCGAACCCGGGCCTCCAGCGTAGATAGCAGCCGCTCTATCCTATACGCCATTGAAGTATATGTGCAACGATTAAAGAATTAATTATTTATGAATGAATTGTTTGATAATAAGTAGTTTGATAATTTATGCATCAAATTAATCAAATTTTGCAACGTACATAGGCTAAAATAGATGTGAGTTTGGTGTCTTAATATGAGATGCTTTTAAAATACATGAGACGATATAGTGTATCCTCGACAAAATGTCAGATATAGGAAAAAGTCAACGAACAAAATATTGTGAGTTGATATGGCTTTATAACAGAATAATTGAGAACTTACCCAGTTCCTCACTTATTCCATAGGGTCCTGAATAATATTTGGTGTTTGGAATTACCATGGTATGTTTAAATTTTGATAACATTATTTACAATACCCCACAAAAATATTTAAAATCGGCTAAAGAATATAAAAGTTATGAGCAATAAAGTTCAACAAAATTTTCCATTGCTTTTGTTTGAAGCAAATTATGGGAATTTTGTATTATCGCAGATTTCTGGCAATTCACATAGAAACAAAATTTGATGTCTCCTTTTTTGAAAGGTTATTAAACTCTAATTAAAGTACACGTATTTTATTAGAGTAAAAATCTACCCTTCTGGCCTCTGGGTGCCATGGTTTGAGCAAAAAAGGTGTCCAATTTATTTCTTTAAGTATGTTATCACAGCAACGTTCTTAATAGGACCATATATAAGAATATCATCATTCAACTCCACGAGATTCAGGTAAACCTTCTCTATATTGAACGAATGATTTATTATCATTACTATATGCTACAGGGTCGTGCATTATACAGATACGTTCAATTTATCACGTAAAATAATTATCTTCACTATTAAATCAGCAACTTATCCCCATAATGTCCGACAAGAAATATATAAAAACCCTCAAACAAAACCACCCAAAAATCAAAATGTGCGCCAAACAGGATTACCAGTCTAGACTTTAGACACACCTGCGGTGATTAATATCGCAAGTTCTCGACCATATGTCGAAAAAATCGCGAACCGACCGACCGACCAACGGAACACGCTCCTATCCGCGTCCGTGATATCAGCCAGCAAGTAAAAGTACAATCGACCACCTTATAACAGTTGGCCAACTTCAGAAATCACGAGGTTTCGGCCACGTGCATGTCCACCATACGGCCAATACACTCCTCCTTTTCGCACTCGACCACTACAAGAGAGATAACACCAATTACCAATTAGCACATCTCATCTCAACTCTCTACTATAAAAAGACCAAGCGCTATCAGGACTGGGTCAGTGTCGCGACAACACTTAATTAACAAAAAAAACAATGTTCAAACTAACTGTGATCTTAGGATTAATCGGCTGTGCCTTATCGGTACCTCAGTTCTATCAGAACGACTTCTTCCGAGGATTCCCTGGTAACGACTACGCGTACCAACCTGTCGCCAGCTACGGTGGTAGACCTGATGCGACGCCTATAATGGAAGATGGAACTGAAGCACCTGTGAGGTTCCCTCCAGCGACCAACAGCATCCAATTGGACAGAGTTAGAGCGCCAGCCCCACCCATGCCTGCCCAACAAGTTGGCGTACAGCAGCAACAACCTCAGCTGTTCCCAGATGTTGGTCAATACGGCGCTGGACAAAGGAACGGACCTACCTCATTCCAAGTCTTCAACGGACAGTTTTGAGACTGCGCTGATAGAATAAATTTGCGTATTTATTGTTTGTTTGGTTTTATTTATTATTATTTTTTATTATTTATTTGAGTGAGAATACAGTGTGCGAAAGAGTTTTGTATCATTTTGGTTGCGTTCATTTATACTTAAATCTGGCGATTCTAAAAGAAAATAGTTGAAGAACACACCTGGTTTTAAAAAAAAAATGTTTATTTTGGAGGAAGAAACTACGATTTCAACGAATATAACGGTTTTAAATTAACCACGTAAACTAAGAACTATTCACCAATGTTGATAATATTTTGATATTATTAGTAAAAATTCAAACAGTGGGGTAATGTATATTTTGAATGCCAAAAGCCTGTAGATTAAGGTACAACAGCTGTTTGAAAGTTATGAAGCAGATTTGGTTGCATATCCTAAAGGCAACCTCAAGTGACAAAAGCAGGTACAAGAAGCTGATTGTCAAGTCAAACAATTAATTAAAAATTATTTTCGTTTGAGGAAAGGTTTCGATGTTATAAAGTGAATATCCGAATTTCATTATGTACGATTGAAGATTGCTAAAAACGCAAACAATTGCGCAAGCACGTCAGTATAAAAAGCATCAAATGTAAACAAAATATCGTTTTTCTACTTTGCGTTCGTTATGAACTCATAAGGAAACCGGTTTCGGTGTCGTTATAAAAGCACTAGGTCACAAACATTTGGTATTTTTTCGTTTTCCAAGATTGATGATATTGACGTCATGTATCCAATAAGGCTGACATTTCAATCGCTATTGGCTCGCGTCAGTCGTATTTGTGAATTTTACTACAACTACCAACTGTTGAATATGAAACTACTCTAGACTGTAAGATGACAACCGCAATTTTCGAAATGTATGTAAATTTAATGTCGCAAAGTAGAAAAATAGTATATAACACTCGTTTTATAAGTTGTACTGGCGCACTCGTTCCATTTGGGCACTCCTCGTTATGCTCTTCGTGACCAAAACTACTCGTGCGCTAATTCTTGTCTTATAAAACTTGTATTATAATATACTATTATGTCCTACATGATCATATTAGTGTCATTTTACATCTTACATACCGGGGCAAAAACTGCTTCTTAACGCCCGCGAGGGCATTGAGGGTTACCATATTTATATGCCAAATAAATCAAATATTTGTCATTCAAATTGTAAATTTTAAGTCATCAATGTCAATTATTGGCGATTAAGGTTATAAGTTTGACAATTAATTGTTTGTACTGTCACTCGGGAATGTCAATTATTGGCGATTAAGGTTATAAGTTTGACAATTCGTCTGTATTGTCACTCAACTCCGAATTGTTTTGTTAATTGTTTGTATTGTTATTCAACTCCGTAGATACGTCACTTGATAACGTCAAAATATCTATTAATATTATTCAAACGGAGGAACAAAACCATTGTAGGCCATAATTTTTTTTTATGCAGCTCGGGCGTTACTTGGTGTTTATACCCTCTGGCGACCTAAAAAGCTCTCGGGACTATCGTCCCTCGAGCTTTTTAAACGGTCACCCTCGGAACCCGGAAACATGTTCCAACTCTTCAATTTATAAATAAAATATGGAAAGCAAATGTGCAACTTGACCATTTGCATGTATTGTTTGATGAAAACTTCCCACAAGACGTTATAAATGAATTGTCAGGAGTCCATCGATAGAATTTGACCTGTGAAAGAAGCAACAACATGCTTTACTTTGACTTTTCTAACTAATAGCTTTTACCTCATATGCTATCTCCATAAAATATGGCACTTTTATCCAAAAATGTCTTTATTTAACATCATGGAAGACAATTAAAGAGTACAGGTTTTTAATTTTTGTTATTTGCACAGAGTTAGAGCACCAGCCCCACACCTATGCCTGCCCAACAATTTGGACTACAGCAGCAACAACCTCAGCTGTTCCCAGATGCTGAACACATTAACGGACCTGATTTATTCCAAGTCTTCAACGAACACTTTTGAGACTACGCTGGCAGAAGTATTGTGTATTTATTGATTGTCTTTGTTTTGTTTATTATTATTTTTTATTACTGATGGTTGATAGCGAGAATATAAAATGCGAAAGAATCATATAAGTTGCTTTAATTTTGTGTAATGTGTAATGAAATGTGTAATAAATACCCCTCAAATTAATATTTTTTTATCGTAGTATGTTATATTTAAAAATATCTAGTTATTCTTCTTTCAGATTATGCCTTTCAATGTCCTTACGCTTTACCATGGTCACCTTGGAAGAATTCTGAAGTAAGGCATTAAAACCCAGTTGGAAATACTTAAAATAACCAGTGCATCAAATAATTTATCACTTTAGATATTTAAAATTATGCTTGTTATGTTAGATATTTATCACACAATTCTACAACTTACATTGTTTAGGTACCTATACATTACATAGCATAAATAGAAAAGTTATAATCAGTGTAATTTTCATATCTATAACGACTAGCCATGCAGAAGAAATTATTTATTATGGCACTATTAATTTTCTTCTTGGATATAGTAAATATTTACGCCAGAATTACAAATTCTACAGTAGAAAATATTACGAATATGGATAGCATCATTCCTCCTTGTAGTATGTGTGCAACTGGATTTGCGTGTGGTCATGAGGGAATTTGTACGAAAGAAAGGTATAGGTTGTTATATTTTATCTAAAGCAGTTTCATTTCAGGTGTAAGGATTCAGAATATAGTATGAAGAATATGATTCGCATTCGGAAAACAAAATACGTTAGTCTTAACGTATTATTATATTATGTTTGTGGTGTTATTAGAATAAATTAAGAAGAACAAATAAAATTTTGTTCTTGTCTTATTTACTTATTTTCTGGTTGTAAAATACATATATACTTTTCGAAACTGATTTAAATTGCATGTTATTTACCACGTAATTCTTGCGCTTTGTATTCTGCAGAGGTAGACAAACCAAGGAAGTTAAAGAATGCCAATTTTCATCGCCAAAGCAACAATAAAAAAATCTCGGGAACATTCTTTATAGGCAAGGTCAATTCCAATTAACGATTTCCCGTATTTAGAACAAATGAATCGTTACCAGCATAAATACCAATAAACAATTAATTTATATCATTTCTGTCACTTTGGTATCTAGATTATCCCATTTAAATTAAATTAATGGGCCGTGATATGCTTAAACGATTTATATCATACGGTTTGACGTCATTTTATATTCATACTTGCTTCTTTAATTAATTAAATAAATAAAAAGATACAAATAATTGGTATGCTTAGGTATTATAATACGGCTAATATTTTGACCTACAATACCTACATAACGAAATAGCTCAGTTGTTGCCGCAATTGTCTTCTATTTGAAATGAATCCTTCAGGTTTAACAACGCAAAGCACTTTGCGCTCGATCTATTTTGACAGCAGCGCAGTTTACACAAATGGTGCGGTATTACGATATAACATAACATAATATTAAGGACGCATGTAATTGATAATACCTAACCTTGCTTTATTACACTGTCAGGAAAATAGATATATTCACATTCCAGACATTATTATTGCTGATGCTATTTCAACACTTTGTGCTGGCGCCATCTAGAACTGATATCAATTTTTAAGGAGCGAGGGAACCATCTTAAAATGTCGCTACAAATGTCAATTGCATGCCAAATAAATTGAACAAAACCTATCTTTTTCTACATTTGAAATTTTATTGAATAAGCATCTACAAACAATAGCATTGCAACAATATTGAAGAAACATCTAGTAGTATCGCTACATGTGTCAATTGCATGTCAAAGTAACTCAAGATAACCTAATTTAATCTTTGTTTATCTACAATATTTTTAAGGAAACATCTGGAAACAATGTTTCAATATAATTAACAATCTAAATTATTCCATTCGCCAAATTCTAGCAATTATTGTTGCGCGATAGGCATGATCGGTAAATATGTAATCTGCAGTGTGTCGATATCGGACGAAATCTATTACGTAAAATTGCATAATTGCATTATGTCAACCGAGCCGGCTCTGGAATTTGATGTGGGCACGATAAGCTCGGTCGGTTTTACGCACGACGAATTCAGAACAACAATGAATATCTGCGTTCTCATTGTTGCCTATCGTGAACTTTCTGTGAAATGTGAAAATTACCGGGCCCGGTTCGTGCTGTTTCATCAAAAGTAATGTTCGCGTACGGATGCGTAATCAAATCACTTATCAGTAATCGCTGAAAGAAATTTGAGACCCGTAATAGATTATGTAATTATATTATGCTGCATTGTATTTGAACGTGCACGAGCATAAATTAAATTTGAATATACAGAAAATGAGTCTGATTGTGACCAAATTTGATACAACGTTGAATGGGAAAGAAACCAAATATGAATATAGAAATGCGTCCACTTATCACCTAAGCTTATGAAATAAAACGCATTCTTTCGATCTGTTCAAAGGATATAAAAATATGAAATAATGTCCTAAATATATATAATTTAAAATAGTAAGGAACATTTACAAAAATTAACAATGACTGTTAGTTTTCAGTGTTTTGGTCAATAGTTAAATGACAACCAGTGACCACACCACTAAAGACTATATATCAATCTACAGTAAAATAAGATCTTTTAAAAATAAATTAAACCTAGTTGTAGTAAAAGCACTAAAGGGCAGTTTTTTGGCTTGTTAGTAAGATGATTTTTATTTTGTATTTTTTTTGGTGGTAGGCAATTCCTTTGTCTTTAAAAAAACAAGTAAAATGAGGAAGTTTTTCAATGTATCCTGGATAGTTGTGGAAAAACTGGAACCATTAAACGTATGTAAAAATTTGTTAGTTTATTTCACTAGAAAACTGTTTCTCGATAAATTCAGAAAGTTGGTAATATGCAAAGAGTCCAAAAAAAGGGCTTCAATTCGGATAATTTTAGAGATAAATGAATAAAAATAAAAAAAACAAAATGCCCGTATAAGATGCGTCTTTCATATAGAGTGTAAGCACTTTCTATACCGTTACTTGATTAGCACACAGGGTGAGTCAAAATTGAGAAAAAAGATATGGGTTTTAAGTATCAGTTTTTTCCACTACAATCCAGAATACATTGAATTTTTTTGAAAGACAAAGGGAATTTTCCTTCCAACAAATAAATAAAAATAAAAATCGACCTCTAGGCGTTGGTTTAAAAAACATAAGTAGTAATAGTTCAAGAACATTGAATGCGGCAATTTCACTAAGAGAGGCCAATAAAAAAATACTCATACCTACCTACAAAACTAGTATTAAATTTTCTGAGAACAATAAACTCATTTTCAGTGGCTAGAACGTGATTGTTTTTCTATTTATCAATTCAATCTTGTATCTATCTAATAATATAAACAATATTTTTTAACTAATAAATTTAATGGCATTTTCCAGAGAGTTTATTGATTTTTGAGGGTAGGTTTTATCCACATATGAGATACACATTTAACTAGAAATAACTTTTTTTCGATAAAATATGTTCCAGATGCCACATACAATTGTAAAATATCATAGTATGCTAACTAGACCAACCAATGTGCTTAGCTGGTTTATTTAACAACGGTTTTTTTTTCTATTCAGTTTCTGAGCAATACCGATTCTTTCGCATTTTTTGCCACATTGCATTTATTACTGATAATATTTTTCTTTTACAATTTCCAAAAATTTAATTACTATGTTTCAACACTTTATAAAAAGCTCTAATTGTTAATTTTGTATCTTTATTACTACGTATATACACATATCACACATTAATAGCGGGTACACCTAATTATAATAAGCAAAAAAACAAACATAAAACACCAAATTTGCATATCAACCTCATCAGCAATTCATAGTAATCACCTCACCATCTAATAACAATTAATTTACCTAATAACAAATGATTTCCGTCCGTTATACCGTCATTAACAGATACCGCCAACACCCGATCAAAGAAAATCGTGACTTACCTTCCAATTTATTACCAAAAATAACCAACGACGAAAAACGCTAAATTTATTACGCAACCTCGAAAAGCGCAAAAAGATCCAGGAACACATCCAGCAACGAAAACAAGAGGCAAGGCTAACGAGAACCTCGCTCGACACATCGCACGTTGGGTAATTGTAACCGCCAGATTGTTGGGCGTCCACTACCTCTATCACATTTCATATAAATACAACCGCTTTACGATATCCAGTCATAGTTCATTCGTCTTCTTACAACGACAACACAGACCTATACAAAATGTTCAAATTGGTGGTGTTGGCTCTCGTCTTGGCTGTTGCCTCTGCTGCTCCAGGTTATCTATCCCCAGTGGCTTACACCTCCGTAGTAGGCAGTGTACCGACTTCTGTCAGCCACCAAAGCAGCCATGTGGTCCATAGCGCTGCTCTTGCTGCTCCAGTAGTCCATGCTGCTCCAGTTGTCCATGCTTCGTACGTCCACGCTGCTCCACTTGTCCATGCTGCCCCAGCTGTGGTTTCTGCTTACCATGCTGCTCCAGTGGTGCATGCTGCTCCTTTGGTTGCTGCTAGCTACCATCCATGGTGAGAAGGTTGGACGAAGACTATGACGTCGAAATTTCTTGTATCGCCAAATAAATTATTTTTGTGATAAACTACATGTTTTATTTGCAAATTTATACCTTAAGCTATATACGAAAATTGAAATGGTGTAAAAGATTTGAAGAAAAAAGAACAAAGCATTTATTAAGTATATGCTCTTCATGGTTTTGCCTTGTCTATGTAACTTATACTATTGGTACTACCGGCAGTACAATACCACTACTCCGTTCTAGCAAAATGCTGCGGCGTTGTTAGTCGATTATAGACAGAAGATAGTTCTTCCACTTCCTCAATGAATTGTTTTTTTTTTTTCATATGACATAGAAAATGCAAAGGCAATAAGGATACAGTTTAAAAATTTTCTGTGGTGCAAGAATTTAAAACCAGACTTTGTTGGACTCCAATTAGCCAATTAACCTTTTGAATTATAGCAAACTCTTTTAGATAACAGCGGAGACAGCAACAGGAAACTACAGAAAAATGAGTTATTAACTATCGAGAAAAGCAGTTTTAATTAGAACGTTAAAGTCTAAACATGTAGAATAAAAAGAAAAACAAAATAAAGACCTGAAATAAGTTCAACCAGCATTTAATGTTTTCATGGAGGTAAAACATATATTTTTTTAAAAACGTCTACAAGAGACTGTGGTATAAAATATTATTGAATCCTCATGTTTCGAGTGTAATTTTTTAACTTTCGGGAAGTATTTTCTTTGCTTGAACAGTTGCCATGACAATGCAATAATGGACATTGAGAAATTATTTTAAACTCATGACAAAAACTTTAGAAAACTTTAAATTTTTGCAGAATTTTCTGAACATTGATGACTATAATAATGAAAATTAATAGTTGATGAGAATTAAAGGTTTCTCACACTACGCCCAATCCTTTCAAGTAATTTGTTGATACTAGGAACTGTACACTCTGTGCTTAACAGAGGAAATACTTAAATTTGACCATTCTAGTCATTTGTATAGTGTATGTTATTATAAGGGGTTATTTTAATTTACTGCTAAGTCTTCATATTTCATAGAAAACCCCAAAGGCACAAGGGCACCGTTTGAAAATATCCTGTCATCCAAGAATTCGGAACCAGATATTGTTGAAGTCCTACAAAATAGTTATTAGTCAGAGTAGTCAAAAGGAAAATTTTATCTCTCCAATTAACCAATACATTTTGGATTATAACACACTACCTTAGATAACTTTAGATAACAGCTGTGATAGCAACCAACAACCAGAGAAGGGCGATTTTTGTCCATTGTCGGGATGAGCAGTCTTCATTAGAGCGATAAAATATTAGCATGCAAAATACAAAAAAAGAGACATATAATAAGAACCAGCATTTAATGTTTTCATGGAGGTAAGTCATATTTTTGTTTATTAAATGTTTAGAAAACTCTTCAAAATAATAGCTTTGCTCTGGTTTATGATCAAGATTGTGTCGATAGTGCCAACACTCGCGACTAAAACCTACTGTACAGGACAAAAGACCAACAGTTGTTTTATTTTTTGCCAAGGAGCGAAAATTATACATCTGTGACCAGTAAATTTGTCAAAGTTTCATGTTCCTTGCATGGTTTCGAAATTGGATTAGAATTTCCCCGTGAAACGAATTCTAAATATTAGAAAAAGCCACGTATTTTAGCACTTTTCGATTCATTTCTAAAAGATAACGATAAATATTAGTATCCATCAACCTTGAACTTCACAGTTTGTGAAATGTGAAGCTGTATTTTATGGGTAGCTTTAGGGTCGCTGATTACAAATTTGTTTAAAATGGCGAATTAACAAAAAAGGCGACCAATTCGTTAAAACAACTCCAAATTGGAATTACCGGATTCTCATGAAAATTAGAGTTAGGAAATTTTGTGGGTTTGTTATTTTGAATTTGGAATACAAAAGTAAAGTCAAAATTGCGGATTTAATATGGCCGTAAAACGTAAAAAATTTGAAGGAAAACTGCTACTCTGAAATTTGATATGTCGCTATTCACAACTTTAATATAAAACTTCAAAGGTCAAAATGACAGCAGAATAAGTAAATTAAATATTCTAAATTCAAAATGGTTGTTCCAATACGGTTGTTCCAATACGAAGTCCAAATATTTTAAGTAATAAAAGTGAAAACTACTGCTCTATTCAGCTAACAACGACTGTACAAAGTCTTTTAATCCAATAATTTCAGGAGTTCCTTGAGTATATACTAGAGTACTCGAGTAAGGCCATCATAGTAGGACTCCACGTGCCCATGTACCGTTTTTTTGTGTAGGAAACATCCCAGTGAGAACAAAAACGATATCATTGCTGACAGCTTCTAAATTCTCTCGGAAAAAGTACGACTGTGATTTCAGGAAATGGACTTTAAGGGACATTGCCTGACATATAGCTTTATAACAAGACTAAAAGGTCATATACCAATATTTTATAGTTTTATGCCCTGTGGTTGCCCAAAAGTTGTGAGCAACATATTGAAAATATTGCCAGCCATTTCGTTCAAGCGGATTTACCTTTCCTTTGACTGCTTTAATCCTTATCACTTCCCTATTTATTCCAGTAAATTTATCTTTAAATATATAGAACTACTGAATAATCAGTTTTATATGCAGTGGCTGTAAAAATATATCTTCACGGTTGACAGAAGGGGTATTTAAAGCTATATTGTTCCTGGAGTAGGAAACAAAAAAAAAACACAACGCCCTCTAACGTATGAGTTTCTTTTGTAGAGACTTTTGAAAAAATACAAGTATAAGTAAGTATAGTCTTATATTATCCAAACTCTTGCACAAAAACAAAACAGACTCCATCTTCCTCTGACGTTTCTCAGTATATAAACTCAATTAAAAATAATAACAAACAAAGAACGGTATATTTGTTATGTAACCTCGAAAACTAGAAACAAAAACATCCCGGAAAACACAACACCATGAAGAGGCAAGGCTATCGAGAACCTCGCACATCGCACGTTGGGTAATTATAACCGACTGATTTTTGTTCGTCCACTACCTCTATCACATTTCATATAAATACAACCGCTTTACGATATCCAGTCATAGTTCATTCGTCTTCTTGCAACCACAACACAGACCTATACAAAATGTTCAAATTGGTGGTGTTGGCTCTCGTCTTGGCTGTTGCCTCTGCTGCTCCCGGTGGTTATATATCTCCAGTGGCTTACACCTCTGTAGTAGGCAGTGTACCGACTTCTGTCAGCCACCAAAGCAGCCATGTAGTCCACAGTGCTGCTCTTGCTGCTCCAGTGGTCCATGCCGCTCCAGTTGTCCATGCTTCATATGTCCACGCTGCTCCACTTGTCTATGCTGCCCCAGCTGTGGTTTCTGCTTATCATGCTGCCCCAGTGGTCCACACTGCCCCTTTGGTTGCTGCTAGCTACCACCCATGGTGAGAAGATTGGGCGAAGACTATGACGTCGACATTTATTTTGTTATAACTGCCAAATAAATTATTTTTGTGATAAATTCGATATTTTATTTTTTAGAAGTTTTGTTTTATCTAAATGAATTATGAATATATTATATCAAATAAGACAAACTTTTGATATGGTTACTAACATAGGTAATGAAGATACTAAAATATTGGCAATTACAAGAAATCTAGAACTTTTATAAGCCAGTTTTTACTATGACGAAATTTTGTTAAAGCACGTATGGCATCATGTCTAAAATAAGAACATTTTGTTATATAAAAAAATCAAGAAGTTTTATGGATTATTCAGTTTTTTCAGGCAACGGCTTTTTTTAAAATAAATTTTGTTGTGAAAAATCGCAGGGAAATTCCGGTGCTAATTTTTGTGTTTTTGTTTTAGAAACTAATAATAATAAACGATAATAGTAATTATTATTTTTAATATTATATTTATTAGTATTATTATTACTATTATTATTATTATAACTTTAAACTTCAGCGACATCTATTATGTATGTTATGCAGTTGAAAATTGTAATATTGGCTATGTATGGGCTATATCTTCGATCATAGAAAGTTTTGTAGTGTGATTATCGCCCTCTCTTGGTTAAGGTTTTAAATACGAAATTATAGATTTCTAACCTTTACGTCATCTGTCGCGCCATCGTACGAGTAGATGCTTGAACTTTATATATACATATATACAGGAATTGTGGAACGAAATAATTACAAAATACTTTATAATAATATAATAATATTAAAGGAATGCTGGCATGAAATAGTTACTAAATATATTATAATAATTATATAATAATCTAATAATTCTATATTTCAGTAGAGAATAAATAATTAATAAATACAATAACATTTTGTTGTTATTACCATTTAGTATTATGAATCTTTACTCTAGAATGTGTAGACAAGGGTTGCCACTACCCAAAACCGAGTTTGCATAACAATATCCAGGATATATGTCCTAATTCACCATTATTATTAAGACAAGGAAATAAAATTATTATTATTTCATTATTTGTGATAAAACTTTTTATAAAAAAAGTAGATATAAATAATAAAACTAAATCATAATTTATACCTACTCTGGTAAATACGTACATAAAATAAACTGATAATTTAAGACATTTAATAAATATTTAAGGCGGAAAATATAAATTAAAAAGGTGCTGTAGAAACAATTTTTTCGGCACGAGTTACTGTTTTGGTTATATTTTGTCAGTTTGGTGGAAAACCGGCACATGATTGGTCGGTCGATTGGTCAACAATTTCCTAATGCGCTCTCCCCTAAATTTCAGAACATTAAGACACCTGGCAACCCTAGTGTAGACACGTTATAAGTGAATAAAACAAAACAATAAATCGGATACAAATGAAAAGAAGAAATCCAAAAAGTATCCGTCTAAGGATATGTAAATTAAATATTCAGGACATTACTTTACAGCGTTGTTATTTGATATTATTTAATCAGCATCAACCGATTTTCAGAAAAATTCATTCAACCCTCGTCACATTTATCAAACGACCCTTTTGAGTTATCTGATACTTCCATGTGTGGGTCCTTTCATTATATAACCCTTGCGTTGTCCCTTTACACGAGTATTATAAACCTTTTAGAGATTTATGTGCTCTTAAACCAACTCCATCAAACTTTAAATAACCGAAGGTTATGATAATTTGGGTGCCTATTTTCCGCATAAAAAAAGATGATATAATCTATAATTACCGTTATTAATTAAACTGCTACAAAGAAATTTTACCAACCAACAACTAATCGATGAAATAATAAAAAGATAAAACATTACTATCATAATTTTATTTACATTGGATATTGAACACTGGTATTTTTTTCAGCAGTTTTGTATAAAGTTGCGATCGGCAACAGGAATCTGGCGGAAAGCAAAATATGTAGTGCAGACGTGCTCTGTTAGCGGGATTAGAAATTGGCCTGGATCAATTTCGGTAAACGGTTACCATATTTTCGTCGGATAATCACAAACTTCGCTCCCGCAAAATGCATATACGTGACACTTGGTCCGATGCAATTTCGCAAACTGAATATACTGTATTGATCGAAAATATTTTCCCGTACTTTCTGTTTACTTATTTTATGAATTCCTGTAGATGTTCTATTACATAGATGTAAAAAAAACAACAGTTAACTGTTTGGGAAAATGCAGTAGTAGTGATTCCCAAACATCTTCCTGTGGGCTAATGTCTCTATTGCCGTCGTTGTCAAGGCTGTTTGAAGAACTGCCACACGCACAGAGAAATGGTTGTCTAATGTTAAGAAAATGACAATCTTAACATAATTTGATGTTTTAAGACACATACTTGCAATAAGAGTGTTTCTTTAATATAAAACAACTTAAATATTTGCTTTAAGAAAACGATTGTTTTGATTTAAGAAAGTATTTTTAAAAATAATGTGAAGCATGCCGATAGATGGAGCTTTAGTTTCTAGTCGTAAGAGGGGTCGTCTCCTAGAGGGTAAGTATATAACCGCATAATGTCTATGCATCATCAGTGATTGTGCTATTAGACCGTCAATGTACGTACCTAACGTAAAAATATCCAACAGCTCTCGTTTTGATGGAAAAGATACTAAGAAGGGACACCGGTGACATCTCTAATTGGAAAATCATGTTCATATTTAAAAGAAGTAACGTTTAATCTAAAAATATGAGCTAATTAAACTAACTAGCCATTTTTTCGGTTAAACAGAACAAATTCAAATAAGTATAGCATAAGTATAGTATCCATTTAAAATTGTACAATCTTAAAGTAGTACAAACGGTCACAACAACGGTTTTCTTCAATAAACGATATATAATCTTGCGTATACTTATATAAAACAACCGTTGCTTTGGATTAACAAAGGTTGCTTAGATTTGAGAAACCGTTTCGTTGTGTATCCAGTAGATACAAAATTTGAAGGAACAACGCTAAAAAAAACATATTTATATTCACTTTTATTCAGGTGTAATACTGTGTAGGTAATGTAATCAAATCAATTCAATAAAAGTGCTATCTGGACTTGAATATTTTTCATATTTCCCACAAAAAGCAAGTTGATTATCTTTATAAATGTTACTTTATTTATACTCAATTCAGTATTGTACTGTTATATGTTGTAGAGTGGAGACTGTCCAACTGTCCATACATCGCACCGTAGATTATTAGGTTTAAATTTTTAAGTTTATTCCATAAATGTATATTGTCCCTGTAATATACAGGACACGTATGGACTATGATAAGCGCACGTAGGTACCAGGAAAGCATGTACGGTAAGGGTGCTTCCGCAGTGATATTTACTATTTCCGATATTTCCTTTTCCTGTTCGGGCTTTTGTAATATGTATACCTACTTTTACATGACAATGTCAATATTCCTTGGGGATCAGAATGACAATAAGCGATTCATATTATTATTATTTATTGGAAATCTCTGATAGATCATCTCATTAAATATTTGAAACCCAGATAATATAATTTAGATAGAACATATAAGTACTAAAATTACAAATTATTATTATTATTATTATTATTATTAATTTTTCATTTAAAGGTAGTGTACAGGGCAGTGTGGGGGCATCACATCCATATGTATGAGAAGTCAAATTCTTCCTTGGAAAGTTCTCCACAAGTCCCTATAACTTTAGTCTTAAGTTTTCCCAAACCGCGAACAATTATTCGAAAAATACCAAAAAATTACTTATTCCCATTCGTTTTCCTATGTAAATTTGGGGCCACTATTAAGGGACTACAGGCACAATTAAGAATCAAAACTTCGAAAAAGATAAATCACTTTTTTTTTGGATTTGGAAACGATTTGGGGAGATCTATTACCTTATTTTTTAAAAACATATTCAAGCCAATGGTGAGGCAATGAGTGAAAAAAATCAGATGAGTACTTATTATATCAGAAGTCCTGCAAAATGTCAGATTTAGAAAAACTAGAAAATGCAGATATAGCCTAAAGTAAAACTAAATCGTTTAAGAACAAGAAACAATATCATCAATTTAAATAAATTTATTATCCATCTTACATCAATAAGTACAATGTATAATAAATAAGACTGATCAAATCAGTATTTTGCCGTCAGTATACAGCTATCGATGCAACATATCCTAAAATTGTAGAACGGTGTTCTATTAGGGCAACATGAATTTATGGTAGAAGTAGTCTCCTCATCAGAGCTGATATTCTTTTCAATAAGATAGTGGATCGAAACCAAAAGTCAAGAAAGTTAATCATTAATCTTAAGTTAAGTTATTATAATCAATTTATACTGTCCCGGTCTGGAGACTTTAATGAATTCACGTAAATATTGGATAAAATCTTCGATAAAACATTCAGAAAATACACAGCATCAACGACCATCATTTGCTAAGACGTCTATAAGTAAAATTTTGGCACAGGTTTAGGTTATGCTAATGACTAGACATAAATAGTGACTAGCTTTTTGCATTCTTGCGATGTATCCGAAATCAAACAAATAATCACGTCTAACACTTGCTACAGGGTAAGTAACCATATAAACATACTACAACATACCGAGTATGTTCGCGAGAAGACGCCTTATCTAGTAATCTGTGGCCTTCTAACAAAAGTGACAACCTCTCAACTTATTAACTGCCAAATGTACTAGTACGCCAAATTGGGCCTGTGATAAATATGGATCAACAATTCGGGATATTTCTGCTAAATTCTATTATCACGTGGTTAATTCTCACCAGAAATCTGGCTGATGGTCAACCCAAAATCTGGAATGGCACCAACTGCGACGTAGCCAAGTATCCATACTACGTCTACCTTCGGTTCAAGAGTAAATCAGGAGAAAGAGGCGATTGCGGTGGCTCAATTTACGCCGCCTCTTCAGTGTTAACGGCAGCACATTGCTGCAGCGAAATGAAATCCGTGAAGATATTTTCCGGTTACTACAGGGAAAAAGCTAGCGTAGATCAAATAATATCCGCAACTAGGATGCGGATACATCAGAACTATGGAGGAGGGAACGGGAATCTCACATATGATTTATGCGTGATCGAACTTGACACACCTTTTAAATTAAACAAGAGAACAAGTCAAGTAAAACTAGCGGATAGAAAAACATTTGACAAAGTAGTATCCGGGGACAAACAAGTTAAACTTGTCGGTTATGGTATAAATACATGGGACGGAACAGAAGGGATTATGGATCACACCAAACCATTTCAGTGTGCCAAGTCTACATCTATCTCTATCGCGGAGTGTCAAGAACGGTTGCAAAGCAAAAAAAGCCTATTCCATGAAGGGTCTATGTTTTGCAGCTTGGCAAGGTCTCGAAGTGATGGTGGTGTTTGTAAAGGAGATTCAGGTGGACCTCTGATGTACGATGGTATCCAAGTTGGACTTGTTTCTTGGGCTATAGGAAAAGGAGGGTGCTCCGAAATGGAAATCAATGCCAGAGTCGATACAAGTCTACCTTTTATTAAAGGACGCAACCATGCGGCGATTAGTGATAAAACTCAGTCGGCAATCATTATAGTATTTGCAATAATCTGGAGAATATTGCTGAGTTAGTATAATACTCAATTAACAACGATTGTTTCTTGTTGACAGCAGAAGAACCGGGCCTTTCTTTACAACAGTGAATGGAAACACGAAGATAAAAATGTTTGCGCAGCTTCGTTACGCACTTTGGCATGTGGCACAGATTGTGTGTTATATGGGCATGTTGAAAATTGTTTGTCAAAATAAGCGAATCGAGATACCTTGACAATCATTGCACCTTTGAGTCATGTCCAAGTGAAGTTGGTGCCTGTAAACGAGATGTCATCTTTGCAAGAATAGACAAAAGTGTTGGTTTTATTAACTCACGCATCAACCATGCGATGACTACAGATAAACAGTCTTTAATCGTTATAGTAGTAGGTACTATTGAATAAACGGCTGTGTTTTTATTTGTATTTGACTATGTTTTTTTTGTTTGTAGTCAGTTAATGTTAGGTCTTGTTGTGTCAATGGATATCCAAACGTCACCTCATGTCGCATTAACTTATGCATAATCTTGGTATTAACTGCAATAGCAGCGACTTTTAATCACTTAAAAGTAATTTTTGTCGATTTCTGTTCTGAAATATATCGCTTTTGTTTTTTATCTTGTATCCATTAATATAAATTTAATTTTTGTTTAATTTGGACAGCCTAAATATGTATTGTCTGCGTTTCTGATCATTTTGATAAGATGCAATGAATATCATCAACTACTATAAGTAGAATTGCCAGAAGCTAGAATTTTTAAAATATTAGACGCTTAGCAACAATATATGAGATTAAGAAAAAATATATGAGATATTTCAGACTAAAGCCTAGTTCGGACTATGCTAGTATTTTAGTCGAGTGCTACTAAAATACTCGCTACTGCCCAAAAACCGTCCGCACTCTGCTGGAGTACAGTTCACAAGTGAATGGTATTTTACAAGTGTTTCTTCGCTCCAGCGAAAATTTTTTAACGCTCAGTGTTCGGTGACGCCATGCATCACCGCTCGTCGCGTTATTCCGTACTTTCGGCACTTGTGACATAAATATCTATTATTCTAATGACAGTAGGTAGTGTCAAATGCTGATGCTTTGACAATACCTACTGTCAATAGTATCAAAATATCTGTCAATTCACTAAACAAAGCAATACCAAACCAGTTGAAGCGAACACAATCAAAGTTACCCGCGAAAAACAATAAATCCTTGCTAACTAGATTAATTTTAATGCAGGCACGACTTATCTCAATCAAATAGATTCTCATGCAGCTAAACTATTAATTTTATATATTGTATGATAAAGTCATGTACCTGGCCACATCAGATTTTTTTCTCAACACCTTTGATTCTGATGACATTTTGTACAATTGTTGTCTTCATGTAGTTAAAGCAAAATACAAAATTTTATGATTCCAAAACGGTTATGCATAGTGATGTTGATGTTAAGTTATCGTGTAATATTACCGAGCAGATGTTAATTCTTCAGGGTAATATTACCGAGTTTTATGCGGTAATATTACCAATCAGAATTATCATGCGCTTGGTAATATTACGGGTAATTTAATTGTCTTTAGCCAGTGCATCCGGACATTTGAACGTTGTTGAGATTTTTATGGATAATGATGATCCTTTGCAATCGGATGAAAACGAATTAACACCTTTGCAAGTAACGGTCATCGATGTAAATCATGTAACAAAATGATGGCATCAATATTTCCGCGGCCTCAGCATCTGGCCATTTAAATGTTGTTGAGTTTCTAATTATGTACTTGTGATTGTAATCTGATTCAAGCGGATAAAAACGGATGGATCTCCTTGCATTATGCAGCCAAGTTTGGGCACTTAGAGTGTAGCATGTGTAGCATGTGTAGCATCTTCTAAAAAAAAAGATGGTGATACGTTCATAAATCACTTATCAGTTATCACCCATTAAATTTGTAGGTACGCCATTTTAATAGGATACCACAATATTTATGTCCTTCAACAATTGAAGGCATGACAATGAATAATGGATAAAACACACAGTTTCCTATGGTTTCTAGCCAGTTTTCATTCTGAGCCCTTCAATTGGAATTACAGGAATACTTTTTTTAATACCTTTTTTCCTCATAATTATAAAAGATTTTAAATTGTCCGATGATGAAAGATCATTAAAATCATTTCTTAAGGAAACACGTTCTCACATATTTTTAATGTTTTAACAACCCCATACCTCTATTTCTAAATTTGTTCTAAATTTTTAAATTTTTGAGTTTTCACCCGAAATGTTTGCAAATATTCAATTAAATTTTTAATTATTTTCATAATTGAAATAAGCTCTTCTAATAAAGGAATTGCTGGCATTGCATAATATAGCTTTTTGTGGGTCAAGCACTAATCCAATGATTTTACGAAAATGCAAATTAGCTAGCATTCCGCAGGTTTTACTTTTTAATTCGTTTAAATCTATAGATTACTTTCGGAGTAATTAATTGCTAAAGTTAAACGAATAAAATGTACGAGGCAAAAACAGCGCCAATTCGTCTTACTTTGGAAAAATCGGGATAACGCCAACGTATACAGCTTTCTAATTTTTATGAGTTTTAGCATATTAATCAAGGACAGCATCAGAATTTTTTCAAATTTTTTCGCCCCGTAGATTTGCGAGAAAATGACTTCACTTCAAAAAAGGGGACATATAATATGGCCACGATAGATATGTATTTTACATTTTTGACTTGTTTCTACACTCCTAAATTCTACACATTCGGATTAGATGTCCTGTTTATTTTTAATGTCAGCGTTGAGTAATCTGATTTAATAATAACCATCTATTTTATTAGTGGTTTGCTCGCTGTTGAAGTACTAATTATTCACTGTTATTTTTCAGTTTATGTTGTAATAAAGAACTCTTCATTACTGTTTAGTTATTTTGATACTAATTGGTTAATTGTAATTTAATTGCATTTTATTATAAACACAAGAATATCACGCGCATTAAAAACTGACGTTTACTAATAAGTAACGTCTACAAGTAATGCTTCGAAATCAAACAAATAATGATGTCGACTTCTTACTACCCGTGTCAACATTGGTGTCAACACACCGAGATGTTCCCGAGAAAACGCCTTATCTAGTAATCTGTGGCCTTATATCAAAACTGACAATCTCTCAAATGTTTAACTGCCAAATGTAAAAGTAAGCCAAATTGGGCCAGTGATAAATATGGATCTAAAATTCGGGATATTTCCACTAAATTCCATTATCATCGGGTTAATTCTCACTAGAGATATGGCTGATGGTCATGCCAAAATCTGGGGCGGCCACAATTGCGACATTGCCGACTATCCATACTACGTCTACCTGGGGTTCAAAGACAAATTAGGAAACTACTCCATATGCGGAGGGTCGATTATCAAAGAATCTATGGTTTTGACCGCAGCCCATTGCTGTCTCGACAAAATATCCGTCAAGATTCATTCTGGTTACTACAGGGAAAAAAAGGATAGAGATCAAATACTTTCAGCAACTACGATGCTTATCCATAAAGATTATGGAGGACCGCGCTCAAAAGAGTATGATCTATGCAAAATCAAACTTACCACACCATTTATATTAAACAAGAAAACAAACTTAGTCAAACTAACAGATAGAAAAACATTTGCCACAGTAGCATCCGGGAACAAAACAGTTAATCTTGTCGGTTATGGTACAAATAAATGGAACGGAACAGAATGGATTATGGATACGAGCATACCATTACAGTGTGTCAAGTCTACTTCTAAGTCTATGAGGGAGTGTCCAAAACTGTTGAAAAAGGCAAGATTATCATCATTCCATGAATTGTCTATGTTTTGCGCGTTACAATCATCTAGAAAAGAAGGTGGTACTCATTATGGAGATGCAGGAGGACCTGTGATCTACAATGGCGTCCAAGTTGGAGTTGTTTCTTTTTCTGCAAAAGGAAAACCAGGCTTAAATGTGACTGTCTTCGCCAGAATTGAAACAAGTTATCCCTTTATTAATATGCGCATCAATCATGCCGTGAGTAATGATAAACCACAGACGCCGATGATCATAGTATGCGTAATAGTCTTGAGAAAATTGCTATGTTAGAATAATACTCAATTATCAACGTGACTTTCGTGTCCACCTCTGCACATTGCAACCGCGAAAAGATATGTACTTCAAAAAGTTTACGTAGCTTCGATGTAACATCCACAGTATGGAAGAGGGAAGAATCTCAGATTATATCACATATGCGTGGTCAAAGTTAACAGATCATTTAAATTAAACCACAGAACAAATGAAATAAAGCAATGTCAACTTAGCGGTTATGGTTTAAAAACATTGGAGGAGGAAATTTGGATTGAAGATAAGAGAAAAGCATTACAGTGTGCCACGTTTACATCTACGTCAATAAGGGAGTTTCTACGCAAAATCTTTTGGGTGCGACAACTTTGTTAAAGGTTGTGAACACAATAAGTTGTGGAACCACTGTCGGAATTAACATCAGCCATTTGCGCTGATATAAGTGCGACACACGAAATATTCGGAACTCAATATCACGTCACGGACCGGTAATGTAACGTTAAAATATAATATATTGCATTTGGTATGGTAAGGTTTATATATTATGTAGGTAATATCATTACCACTGAAAAATTTTTTCACTACATTATTTTTTGACGTTCATATTGCCGGTCCGTGATTTGATGTTGATCTTTTGTATACTGTGTGACGAACTTAATAGTGTCTGATGGATGCCAGTCAAGACATAAGGAAAATGTCTATAATACCGTCACAACGGCGTATGGCAAAGATTGTGCGTTTAAGTTATATGGGCGTGTCGAAAATTGTTTGTGAAAATAAGGGAATCGAGACACATTTTCAATCATAATGTATTGCACCTTCAAATCATGTCAAAGTGTGACCTGTGATGTACATTGGTATCCAACTTGGGCTCTCGTGGGGATAGAAAATTGCCCTAATGTGTCAGTCTTCGCCCAAATCGACAGAAGT
Organism: Melinopterus prodromus; assembly: GCA_964023965.1. Taxonomy (NCBI): domain Eukaryota; kingdom Metazoa; phylum Arthropoda; class Insecta; order Coleoptera; family Scarabaeidae; genus Melinopterus; species Melinopterus prodromus. Next base: position 11,359,832 of record OZ030390.1, on the reverse strand, counting down.
GTTGGTTTTGATAAGTCACGCTTCACCATGCGGTGACTACAAATGAAGCCCACTATTTAATCATTATAGTAGCAGGATTGAATAAATTGCTGTGTTACTATGTGATGTTTCTTATGTTTGTAGTCAGTTCTTACCGGTGTCAATGGATATCTAAAACTCACTTCATGTCACATGTACTGATGCATAACCTTGGCATATGTTCGTATTCACGTGACAGTAAGTCAAGGCTTTTACTGTCATGACATTCAACATTACCATGACTTTCAAATGTTGTCATGACTTGGTCTACATGAAAACTAAAAAGTTTATTCTAAGCCGTTTTCAAGTATTTTGCAAATGAGCCGCCATTTGTGTAATTTCGTCAAAATAGTTAAATAATAAATTAAAGTAGACGATATTTTGAATAATTTATGCCTATGAAATTTTTTGGTAAAATTCGAGATCGGTCGCATCTGCATTGATATGATACTGCATAGTAGCCAGGATTTTGACAAATATTTTGTGTGCTGTCACACTTGAAAACAGCTGATTTCATCAGAGGTTGGAGAACCGCTATGGAACGTTGCCGCTCTAGTGCGGCAAATTGCAAAATACAAATTGCAAATAACATAAGATCACCAATTTGGTTGTTTGTTGATAAGAAATATCAACCCGTCTTTATATCTAATTCTGAAAACAATAAATTGAGAACATTGTAAAAAAAGTATAGCGATGCTTGTAGTTTTCTTTTAATATGTTGGTACGGATGTGACATCTACAGTGTCATGAACAAATATAAATCTGTCAGTCTCTCCTGCCAAAAACTAGATAGCGCGACTCGCTCACGTGCGACGGCGACGCTCCGCCTTCGGTGACGCGCCGCATCACCGCTCGTCGCGCTATTCCGTACTTTCGGCACTTGTGACATAAATAACTATTATTCTAATGACGTAGGGTAGGTAGTGCTAAATGCTGATACTTTGACAATACAAATTCAGGTTGTTAAGTTTGGTCCATTTTTGGTATGTTGCGTATTTGGTTAATAACTTGCTGATGCTTCCTACTACATTCTTCAGTAGTTGATTCTACTGCTACTAAAGCCGTATTATTAGCGAAGTGGTAACTGTCAGATTTGCCAGCTTGTAGCTTCATTGGTATATAATAGATACCGTAAACTGGGGGGACAGCGGGATGAATAGAGACAACAACTATGATAAATAATTAAGTGTCCGTATTTTTTAATGAAAACACATTTAAGTTGACTGCCGTAAACCCAACATAAGTTGTTTTCATTTCATTACTTCATGATGAGTACTCATCATATAAGAAATCAGTTTATTGTTCATCTTACCTCAAAAAGTGCAATGTATTTGAAGTTGGAATAAAACTGATGAAATCACTATTTGGCCATCAGTATATAGTAATAAATATACCATTCTTGGTGTTACTGATTATTGGCTCAAAGAACACCAACTATCGATCCCAAAATAGCAGGATAGTGCTTTATTAGGGAATCAAGAATTCATGGTAGAAACAGTCTCCTAAACAGAGATGATAATGTTTTCGTTAAACTAATGGATCTAAAACAGAAGTCAAGATAGTTAAATCATTAAGTTATTATAATAATCATTTTATACCGTCCCGCGTCTGGAGACTTTCATGAATTCACGCAAATATTAGATCAAATCTACGATAAAACTTTCAGAAAGTCCACAGCATCAATGACCAGCATTTGCTAAGAAGTTACGTCTATGAGTAGGGGTTTGGCACATGTTTAGGTTATGCTCATGACTTTGTACCTATCCGAAATCAAACAAATACTGACGTCCATCTGACGTCTAACACTTGCTACAGGGGTAACCATATCAACATACTTCAATATATCGAGTATGTTCACGAGAAGACGCCTTATGTAGTAATCTGTGGCGTTATAACAAAATTGACAACCTCTCAAATGTTTAACTGCCAAATGTACAAGTAAGCAAAATTGGGCCAATGATAAATATGGATCAACAATTCGGGATATTTTTGCTAAATTCTATTATCACGTGGTTAATTCTCACCAGGAATCTGGCAGATGGTCAACGAGCAAGAGTCTGGAACGGAACCGACTGCGACGTAGCCAAGTATCCATACTACGTCTACCTGCTGTTCAAGAGTAATTCAGCAAGTAGCACAAGATGCGGTGGCTCAATTTACACCGCCTCTTCAGTGTTGACCGCAGCCCATTGCTGCCGCGAAAAGATATCCGTGAAGATCTATTCCGGTTACTACAGGGAAAAAGACAGACGATATCAAACAATTTCCGCAACTAGGATGCGTATACATCAAAATTATGGAGGAGGGATCACGAATCCCAAATATGATCTTTGCGTGATCGAACTTGATACACCACTTAAATTAAACAAGAGAATAAGTCGAGTAAACCTAGCGGATAGAGAAACATTTGCCAAAGTGGCTTCCGGAGACAAACAAGTTAAACTTGTAGGTTATGGTAAAAATAAATGGGACGGGACCGAATGGATCGACGATCATAGCAAACCATTACAGTGTGCCAAGTCTACATCTCTCACTATGCACGCGTGTGAAGAACGGTTGCTAGGCGCAGACAGCCCATTCCATCAAGAGTCTATGTTTTGCAGCTTGGCAAAATCTCAAAGTGATGGTGGTATTTGCAAAGGAGATTCAGGTGGACCTGTGATGTACAATGGTGTCCAAGTTGGAGTTGTCTCTTGGTTTGTAGGAGAAACGTGCTCCGAAATGGATATTAATGCCAGAGTCGATACAAGTCTTGCTTTTATTAAAGAACGCAGCAACCAAGCGGTGACTAATGATAAAACACAGTCGGCAATCATTATAGTATTTGCAATAGTCTTGAGTCGATTGCTTGAGTACACCCGGTTCTTTACAACAGTGAATAGAAACACGTAGATCAAAATGTTTACGCAGCTGTTTACGCACTTTGGCGTGTGGCACAGATTGTTCGTTTATGATATTTGTGCGTCTCGAAAATTGTTTGTGAAAATAAGGGAATCAAGAAACCTTTCCAATCAAAATGTATTGCACCTTGGAATCATAACAAAGTGAAGGTGGTTCCAGCAAGCGAGATTCGGGGCGTGGAGCTGTGATCACAATGGTATCCACGTTGAGTCATCTTCGCCAGAATCGACAAAAGTGCTGGTTTTATTAACTCACGCATCAACCATGCGGTGCCCACAGATACTCTTTAATCATTATAGTAGCAGTATTAAATAAATTGCTGTGTTAGTATGTTTTTATTTATTTTTATACTGTTTTTTGTTTGTAGTCAGTAGTTATAGTTAGAACTTGTTATGTCAATGGATATCCAAAAGTTACCTCATGCCGTATTAACTGTTGCATAACTTTGGTATTAACTGTAATAACAGCGATTTTTGATATGAGTTTAATTATTTTTATTTAACTTTGGCAGTCTAAATATGTATTGTCTTCGGTAGAATGATGTTAATTTTTGAAATGTTAGACCATTAGCTACAATATGACAATTGGAAATTGTTAATACAAGATGGCGGTAATTTTTTAAGTAAAAAAACTACAGCCACGACTGGGATTCGAACCCAGATATACGGATTGCCGGTCCGACGTTTTACCAATTATATTACCCTACTGAATGTCATAGGTCACGTTAGTTCATGTTCTGAGAGTGCAAAACAGTAATGCCAAACACCTGCCAAACACAAGAACGCGCGCACTCTACCGGCAGCAAATGAAAAGTAGCTCACAATACACAGAATACATTTCCAACACAGTGTTGTCGCTAATAAACCCTAATGCGCAACTTTTATTTCCATCACCAATGTCTATAAACGAAATAAAAGCAAAGACGTTTAAATCAACGTTTGAATATGCGCATAATAAATCAAGTTGTTCTTCTAAATAATAAAATGGAAATTGTTTTGCATATATATTTTTAGTGCTGCCTTATTCTTGAGAATGAAGAATTTTTATGTCACAAATATCGAACATAATTTGGTCTTCAAGACAATCCTAATTTTTATGAACGCCGTTTTTAAACCAACAAACTGTCAAGGGCAATAAGCTCTTGTTATTAAAGTTTTATCAAGATTAAAATTATATTTACTATACTTTTACAAAATATTTTTTTAATATCTTTTAATATTTTTGTTTAAAATATGAAGTAAGTAATTTTTTTTATAAATGTATACTCATCGAATATATCATCTGTCAAATTCTTACAGATTGTAATCCTATTAAAATGTTCCAAAACAATTTTCAATTCCCGAAGAGGAACTCATTCATTCGGTGAATTTTGACGAAAAGATGAAAGTCCATCTATTCGCTTATTTAGTAAACATTGCATGCCAATATTTTCCAATTGTTCCTCTGCCCCTTTTCTTTTCAATTTCTATGTCTTTAATAGTGCCAATAATGTACATCAATGCTCTAGAAATAAAACAACATTTATAAATTTATGTAAAATTAATGACGCAAAATAGAAAAAGTATATTACACTCGCTTTATGAGGCATCTTTAGTATTCGTTCAAATCATCAAATTGTAGTCATATAAAACTCGTACAATAAACTTATTATTATTTATGCAATCAACAACAATTTTACTTCTTTTTTACAGCAGTAAAATAAACTTAATTATAATCACTAGAAGAACACATCGCATAAAAACCGCATTAAAAACATCGCCTCCGCCAATTTGACAGATAAAACCTAACCAAATCCGCACAATACGATCCGCAGCGGCCAACTAGATGTTTACATACATACATTATTGTGCTCCGCTTTAAACTGATTCTAGATACGCGATGTCCTATTTCGCTAGAATAGGGGGTATTGCACTCTGTTCATTTCGAATACCTCTCACGTCTGCTTCGGTAAAACTAATCCGTCACCCAGCCAGTGGCACACAGCAAGTGGTGCCGCCTAGTGACTTTCCCGGGGCTCAACTATGCGGAAAATGACTAGAATCCCGATGTTGCTCGCCGGTGTTTACTGCGTCGGAGTCTCAAAGGTGGCAATGGAACACAAAGCGTAGCGGCAGCGGTACAGCAGCGTCAGGGCGGGGATCCTGAAAACAATTGCTTCGATACGGTATGCTAAGTGACTTTGCGCAATTTTGCTTGCAGAGTTGCTCGACATGGGGAATGATGAAAGTTCCTGTAATTACAGTAAAAATCGCAGCTATTACACTAGCCATTGTATAAATAAGGGGTTGAAGCCATAAGAGTCGTACTCCCGATTTAACCATCAAGAGATATGTATCTGTATGAGAGCTATCTGTCCGATAGCATTTATCTATGGATAAGCAAACTTTTTTCAGTAATCCCAGATTTCACCAATAACAGATATATCTATGGACAGCTATTGGTTCGATATACTGTATCTGAGGAGAGTTCTTCAAAATAAAATGGATAACATGTTATGTAGTCAGTGGTCAGTGCAACAAAATAGTATATTTATAATACAAGTTTTATAAGACAAAAATTGGCGCACGAGTTGTTTTACTTTGCGACATGAATTTTACTTCAATTTGGAATATTGCTTTTGTCATCTTACAATCTAGAGTAGTTTTTTCTTCAACAGTTGGTAGTTGTGGTAAAATTCACAAATACGATTGAGGCGAGCCAATAACGATTGAGATGTCAGCCTTAATTGACACCTGACGCTAATTTCATCAATCTTGGAATACTAAAAGTTACTAAAAGTTTGTGATCTAGTGTTTTCATAACGACACCGAAAACGGTTTCGGTATGAGTTTATAACGAACGCAAGGTAGAACAAAGTGGTAGGAGTTTTCGCCCCCAAATCGTAGATGTACAGTATCACTTTATGATTCATATACATTGACATAATTTAACCTAAAATATATAAAATTTTTCTTTTTTATTTTTTTTAGTTCTTACTTTTATGACTGATATTAGTCAATGCCAGTGATACTAAAATGATGTTCGTTTTAATCTATTTTTAGAAATTTGAATGAATTTTTGCGCAAAATTACTCATTTTATTGATGCAAAGTTAATATTTCACCTTATAGATAATAATAGATCATACAATAACTAATACATGAGCGCGACTTACATTTAATTTAATTAATATTATTGACTTTGGATATGTTTATAATAGTAGTTATCCATCTACAGAAAAGCGATTATATCGATGTTGCGGATATTTTCAATGAAAACACCCGGACAACCAAATTGCCCATTCTAGGATAATCAGAAAATTCAAGCAGACTGGGTGAAAATCTCTTTAACAAACACCACAAAAAATATTGTGCATAGAACGACTTCGGTTCACCTTTAAAACACATACCACCTTTATAAGTATACTAAAGGAAAGACACTGTGGCATCAGTACCATACCTATGACAACAGACGTGATGCCATAGGTATGACTTCTGGTTTGTGGGGAAAATGGATGAGGACAGATTATTTTTTCAAATGATAAAATTTTACTTCTAAACAACATCATCAAGTAAAGTTTAACGATAATAATGAAGTCATACCAGATACCATACTCTCTTGCCTTTAGTAGTTATCTTTGTTTATAAAGGTGATATTTGTTTAGTTTTTGTATGTTATGTGATGAAGTAAATATTGCATTGGGTGTGAGAAGCAATTTCTCAAGCCGAAGTCGATCTATGCTCGATTGCCGCTTTCAAAACTGGTAAATTTGCTTCTTTATTTTCGGCAACATATTTGAGGAGTTTGCTGCAAGAACGATGCAGCTCCATTTTTTTGGCAAATTGAGGTTTTGCACTAATCATGATGTACGATTACATACATCATGATTAGTGGCAAAACCCCAGTTTGCCAAAAAAATGGAGCTGCATCGTTCTTGCAGCACACTCCTCATTTGTAAACGTGTTTCTTAGAGATTTTCAACACACCCAGTCTGCTTGAATTTTCTCATTATCCTAGAAATGGTTGAATGCGTAATTTGGTTGACCGGGTGTCTCATGGAAAATATCAGCAACAACAACTAATCGCTTGCAGATGGATAACAACTATTTATTGTAAACATATCCAGAGTCATTAATATTAATTGAATTAAAGTTAAGTCACGCTCGTGTATTAATTATTGTATGAACTATTATTATCTACAGGGTGAAATATCAACTTTGGATCAAGAAAACGAGTAATTTTGCGCTAGTTATATAAATAAACATTAGTTATTATAACAAAATAATAAAAACTGTAAAAAAGTTGATCAAATATATAAAAAAAGATTAAAACGAAGCTTTCAGTTTCACTGGAATTGACTAATATTTGTCATAAAAGTAAGAATAAGAAAAAGCAAAAAAAAAGAAAAATTTCACTGTCGGTGGTTAAACAACATTTCCAAATAATATTTATCGATAATAATTAAAATAAAGGTACTTTACTCTTATCACAAATTCATATATTCTGAATCGCTTGGTGTATGGTATTGAAATTTACATATTTGACTGTTGCTGTATTGGTTTCATACAAGCCGCCAAGTTTTATAAAGAATAAAATTTTCTGAGAAACAGATAAAAGAGAAAATTTCCATATGATGCGGACTTTCCTGGACTCATCAAATATATGGAATCTGGCAACCCTAAATGTAAACGAGTCGAAAAATTATAATTCATGCGTTTCCATTGTGATCCTGTTAAAATTGTCCAGCACAAGGAACTCACATACACTTACATTTTGACAAAAAGACGAATGTGTCATATATTCGATTATTTACTGTGCCACCTTTGGCAGTTAAAAAAATAACCCACGAAAACGCGTTTTTAATAATAAATACCGACATAAATATGCCCTCAAACCCGATGTTTTGTAATTTTATCTTGTCATTCTGAACCATTTATGGTGGGAGTCTTAATGTTTCAATTACCAAAAGTACGTTGTGTTCTACATAAAATAACTCAATGTAGAACATGTAACATTGTCGTATCATAGACCTATAAAAGAGAAATGTGCCACTCAAGCACGGATAGCGAAAGTGCTGCCTTTTTATTATCGCTGAACAAAGCCGTTTGTGATGATAGTTTGTGTGCATTAACCATGGTAACCTTTGCGCTTGTACTCTGAGATTTATGGGTGCTTCACGAGACGAGACTTATGTGTGTCATTTGTGGTAAAGAACGTGATTTGACAGCAAAGTTATGACCCTTGATTTTCTGTAGTCCACATTTTATCCTTGATACTAGGTCCTTTAGAAGCTTTCCTTTATATAGAATACAATTTTCTGATCCATTTGTTCAATTTCGTTGATCTTAGATTTTATTATACGATGTCTGAAGCCCCATTTCACGTACGAGGCGTAAATAACCATCGATTGGATAACCACAATGCTAAGAAAGAAACATAGGAAAAAGTTAGCTAGCTATAACTCCATTTTCACTAGATGGAAAGTGAAATAAATAAATGATATCCAGTTATTAAGTATTTAATTTGGCATAATGTATTACTAGTTTCGGTTTTACCCGTCTTCAGTTACAAACTGCAGTATGAAAAATTTAAATTTCAAATTTGTTCTAAGCTATAGAGATTTTTCATAGTATGTAGACTGCTTCATGACGAAGCAATAAATTACGATATAAAGCAGCTAAGACAGTAGCTTCATGTTTGGACAACACAAATGTTATAAAATTGACACTAACCTTGGGGCTTCAGTGGTGCAAGACGTTGGAAGGGATATCCAAAAATTTTAAGAATATTCAATTATCATTACTATCTGTTATTTCGTTTAGGATGTTACTCGATCAAATCTATTTTGTTTGCCTTTTTTATATTGTGTAACATTGTGATGTTCTCTTCAGTTGTTCTGTTTGTTGCGTATTAGTCTAGCTAGAGCCGAATTGTGCTGTTTTTTTGTATCTAGTATTGCCCAATGAAGAACATTTCACATACGTATTAATCTTTTTTTATATAAACCAGTTTTTTCTAGTGATTGAACGGTGTTTACAATTTATTAGGTAGTGACTTATTTTAAGTCTTGTTCTACAGTAGGTATAATATTCGAGTAGCAACTTCAGTTTAAATCTACAAATTAGGAAAATAATTAAATTAGCACTCGCTATAATGAGCTGCATCTTCGTCGGTGTAGATATATTTCTATGTTGAATAAAACATCAAAGTCCGACGATCACAGGTTTATCATATATCATATTTTAATTACTAAACACATATTTATAACAAATTCAATTTCCCCGTTCAATTGTTTCTGTCTTATGACGTCATCAACCCATTTTTAAATGACAACCCCATACTTTTTTGTTGATTATTATTATAGATCTGTTAATTTTCCTCTATATAGCATACACATTTTATGACCTTACATCACAAACATTTTATAAAAATTGAAAATTAAGGAATATTTAATATTGAAGAAAGGTTCAATATCAGAATCAAGTATATTCTTATGTAAAACGATAAAGTGGTTACCGCAACCATTAAGACAATTAAAAGCTCGATAGCAAAATATGGCATAAAAAATTGAAAAATAATGTCGACCTTTTACGACACACACCTGATATATAATTCCAACATAAAACAGTTTTGTTTTTGCCATTTTTTCAATGATCAAGTACTCTCTTTTTTTCAAGTTTCGGTATAGGAAGTGGGCATCATAGTATTGAATTAAAACATATGATGTATGAGATTATTTGAAAGTATGAGTTCCGACAACCTTATTTACGGAGCTATATACATAAATTTTACTTTTATTTTGTTTTATTCTTGAGAGGACGAAATATGCAGCTATTCTGGAATGCGTAATGCCACTTTGTACCAAGTTTAATTACCCAAGGCGTACTACAGCGCGCTGCATTGCTATGCGAACTATAAACAGTGAGGAAGGGTCATTTCGCATTAAAACTTGGTGGTGATAACCAAGGGTCTACAAGGGTCTCCGTAATGAATTGCTAATTACTTCTCCATTGAAGATCATTCACAGTGAGGCTAAAGAAAATTTAGATTAGTTATAAGTAGTTTGCTTGATGGAAAATAGTTATGTCGGAAAAAATATAACTGATCAAATGATGAAATTTCGTCTTTCAAGTTATACGATTGCTGCAAATATTTGTTGTATTATATTGTGAGTGCCGTTGTGTCAATATTGTATAGCAATTGTTCCACATTTATAATCAAATTATGGTAAGTTAATCCGTGATAAGACCATCTGTTGAACTGTGTGAGATTCAGTTTATCACTACTAATAATTGGATGCAAAGTGGGTCATCTAAATACGGCTTCTGCTTTTTTATTACACATCTATTAGTAGTCATGATAACCATGTTTACTTACTTGTATCTCAGCCAAATTTTTATATTTTTAGTTGAAATTTTGTTGAATTATACATCATTAGTTGAGCGTTAAGGTATATTAAATACACCTTTAATATAAAATAATATTTTGAAATAGATAAACATTCAAATTTGGAGTAAAGCATCAATCGTTTGATTGTTGACTTAAGTACATAAATGAGCCATCAAAAATGACTATTGTATCAATAATCTTACAAATTGTCGCATATCTAAAAGCAAAAGAATAATTGTGGCGCTTTTCACCACAATTATAAATCACTTGTACGACATATCAGATCTGGCCTGTTTTTAACATCAAAGTGACAACCTCACATCAATAATATCGAGACAAATTAGGAATAACACAATCTGTTCATTCAGTTCAGGCAAATTTTGCAGTATGCAGGTAAGTCGATTTGTCTAATTTTTCTTAATTTGAAAGTTTCAGAGTTACGTGAAATTGAGAACAGCCCAGATTTACTTTGACGTGAAGTATCATGATAATAAAAAAGTTAATTTCAGCTCAAATTCGCTTGTTTTAGAATCTAGTTTTTCACACATAGATCACTAAATTGGGAAATTTGCTTATTTAATGACTCTTTCTTTAAGTGCTGTAGTTTTTAAGTTTTTAATTTTTGTTTTCTCATAATCGTATAACTATATTTCTCTTACTTTTCATAATAGACATACAAGTCTATTTGCTTTTGACATTAACGATTATTGACTGTTATTTTCAATTTTCATCCTTCTATTTTCAATTCAATTCAGGCTGCTTCAGACTGACATGACAGACGAACACAAGTCTTCCATAAAAATGTTTGACAAATGAATGCGTTTCAATTGCAAAATGATCTGAATACGTCCAGCAATCAGGCGTTAATAATAATAAATCGATATTTTGTCAATTTCAAGTCAGTTCAGAATTCGAATATCACGTTTAAAATTGAGTGACAGTATCTTAAATTGGTTGAACAAATATGTAGGTTTCTAAATGTGGAAATGGCAAAATATAAAAAAGAAAGAAGCGGATAAACTGTTAAATTAAAGAGTGTATTTTTCATTTCTCAAAGCTTGAACGGAATTAATTGTCTTCAAACATATTTACAACATAGAACGAAGTTAGCTTATGAACGAGAAAAATTATTACAGTGCAACACTGTAGGTAATATATAATATTGTTTTTTGGTTTACAGAGGCAACTAACCAAATTTCACGACTACAAAAACAACTTACACTACAATTTGAAGTTTACGATAGAAAGAAAAGACAACAAAAGTATATCCTGAGGAATACAATATACAACATCTTCAGCAAATCAACGACATGCTCAGCAATATAATCCCAAGTACTTCACACAATCATTACAATAAAAAATTTGATTTTGGATAAAATGTAAGCAGGAAACAGAAATAGGAAGACTCTACTAAAACTTAAAAAGAATTGCAGCTTTGAAACTACATCCGTGGTATACAGGGTGATTCATAACGTGTTGAGGAGATTGAGGGGGTTTGCTAGAGGTGGTAAATATAAAATATTTGCACAAAAACCCTTTTAACCAATGATCAATAACAAGAAATCATCAGTTTAAAAGTCAATTAATTTACGTCCAGTTCTTTCGAAGCTCTGATATTTTCAGAAATAATTATGCTCCTCATTTCCAAGGAAACATATCTCTTACAAAACTCTTTCACCCAACTTGATAAATTGGAGGAATTAGACTATAGTATATTATAATACAAGTTTTATAAGACAAAAATTGGCGCACGAGTTGTTTTGGGCACGACGAGCGTAGCGAGGAGTGCCCAAATGGAATGAGTGCGCCAATGCGTCTTATAAAACGAGTGTTATATACTATTTTTCCTACTTTGCGACATTAATTTTACATAAATGTCAAAAATTGCGGTTGTCATCTTACAATCTAGAGTAATGTTTTTCTTCAATAGTTGGTAGTTGTAGTAAAATTTACAAACACGATTAAGGCGAGCCAATGGCGATTGAGATGTCAGCCTTATCTGACACTTGACGTCAATTTCGTCAATCTTGGAAAACTAAAAGTTACCAAATATTTGTGACCTAGTGTTTTCATAACGACACCGAAACCGGTTTCGTTATGAGTTCATAACGAACGCAAAGTAGAAAATAAACAATAATCATATTGATATGTTCCTCCTTACTGTATGTTATTATAAGATCACGTAACTAAACTACCAGCTATTATCAGTATCAGGTACTATCACTTAACATATGTCATATTCAAGCTAAAAAATCTGATGTGGCCAGGCACATGACTTTATCATACAATATATAAAATTAATAGTTTAGCTGCATAAGAATCTATTTTATTGAGATAAATCGTAGGTATTGTCAAAGCATCAGCACTTGACACTACCTACACTACGTCATTAGAATAATAGTTATTTATGTCACAAGTGGCGAAAGTACGGAATAGCGCGGCGACCGGTGATGCGGCGCGTCACCGAAGGTGAAGCGTCGCCGTCGCATGTGAGCGAGTCGCGCTATGTAGTTTTCGGCAGGAGTGACATCAACGTTTTTTGTGTTGCTTTTTGAGAAATACGTACTTACAAAAAATTAAAAATGGTTATATTTCTCGAAAGGAAATGTTAGGTTGATACCACTTCTACGAAACGTCAAGTTTAAAAAGCTAAATCAAATTCTGACAGATTTATATTCGTTCATGACACTGTAGATGTCACATCCGTACCAACATACAAAACGTAACTATACTCATCGCTATACTTTATTTACAATTTTCTCAATTATCGTTTTTACAATTAGATAACAACGGGTTGATATTTCTTATCAACAAACAATCAAATTGGCGATCTCATTTTATTTGAATTTTGTATTTTCTACTTTGCCGCAGTAGAGCGGCAACGTTCCATAGCGGTTCTCCAACCTCTGATGAAATCAGCTGTTTTTGAGTGTGACAGCCATAGACATGTCTGTGGTGACAGCACAAAAAAATATCTGTCAAATCCAGGCTACTTTGAAGTTTCATATCAATGCAGATGCGACCGATCTCGATCAAATAGAATTTGCTCTTAAAGCTAAACTATTAATTTTACCAAAAAATATCATAGGCATAAATTATTCAAAATTTCCTCTACTTTAATTTATTATTTAACTATTTTGTCGAAATTACAGAAATGGCGGCTCATTTGCAAAATCTTTCAAAAAGGCTTAGAGTAAACTACCAGTTCCTTTGGACCCCTTTCAACCAAAAGCTTTTCAGCTCTAAGTTTGGTAACAAAACTTCTAAATATGAACTTTCGTTCCGATACCTTTAGTAGTTACTCCGGAATCGTCGCCACAAAAATCGTTTACACACAGACACACATACGCACAGACACACACACACACACACACACACACACACACACACACACACACACACACACACACACACACACACACACACACACACAGACATTTTTTTGTACCTTGGTCAAAAATGTTCAGGGGACCCAAAAAGACCTATTTCCGCAAAAACCTCAATTTTTTTTTTCGGCATGATTACAATACTTTAGCATACTGCGTATGATAAAGTAAAAAAATCTATAACATTGCTTATAAATTCTTCTTTATTTCAAATTGAACATGGTATAAAATAATAACCAGGTAACTTTAATTTAAATTTCAAATGACCTCATCTAACATAGTTCGTAAAAGCAGGACATTTGTTAGAGACAGCATCAAAATATTGCGCAGGGCTAACAAGGAATGACAGTTGGATATTTTAGAAACTTGAGATAGAAAAACGCGAACGACATCGAAAGTACACCATACTAAACGACCAATCTCAATTGACAATTCCTCAATTGACAATTCCTCAATTGACAAAAACTGGACCAGAAACAAATTTATTAATTATTTCTAAAGACAGACGTACACATAATTAAATACAATCAAACATATATTTTCAACAATTTTTACCAAGAGTAGTTCAATTAAAAAAAGAATCTGACAGCTGCCAGTAACATCACAAATAAAATAATACGTTTTGTGGGCTAGTCTGTTACTATTTTCATTCTATTTCCTGATTCCAAAATTTCATTGCACCGACTCACCCCGTATAGAATGTATAAATACAATTTCTGTTACCAGCGAAATTACTCTACAGAATCCGTTAAATTCATTAAGTTAAAACTGATGACGTAAGTTTATTCAGTGCACGAAAAATCACTAAGCAATAATAGATAATACCAAATAATAAATTATTTCTTTGTATAAGGTGTGGCAACGACTAATCACTCATAACGCTAAAAATAACCATTATGCTTTAAAATTGGCAAAAGATGTTTTGCGCAGGTTACCATGATTAATGATGTAAATGATGAAAATTTGAAAAAATCGCTTTTCGGCTGAGTGCACTTCGCTGGTGTTATTTATCTTCGTTATACTTCGCTTAATCTTTTCCAATTAGCGATATCGCGCCACACATTAATTTAATCGCTTAAATCACAAGAGAGCTTTATTGCTCGAGGCTTTATTGACAAATTTTATCACGAAAACATTTATAGGACACATAAAAACATTTTTATCTATTCTATAACGTATAATAGTGGTTGTAAAATAACATTTTATTTGTTTGTCTCGGTGTTTCAGTTAAACCTATTTTCATTGTGGTATTTCGCTTAGATTTATAAAATATATTGCCCCTGTGTTATTTCCTGTACTAAAGTTACATTTAAACTCAATATATGCCCCTAGTTAAATGAAAACATTCTAAAGGCGTTTGAAATACATGGGTATGTAATAAATAAGAAGGCTTAAAGCACTGAAATTTACGATGATCATTTTTCATGTGGATGCTGAACTTTTTTGAGATACACAAGGTAAATGAGGGTGCGACAAATCCGTTGACAGTAGACATCAATAACCCAAAGAGATTTTTATAAAACGGCGAGTTTAGTTTCGACAGGTATGAGAGAGGAAAAAATAGGTATTTAATAAATTTTATTTCGACGATTTGAAATGTGCGTCTGATAAGTTTGGTATTTATGGATTCTGATTGTCAGTTCAGAAGTCTTTTCAGAATGGTAACTTGATTGTGAGGTGAAACATAGATAAGTATATCATTATTAAGTTTTTGTTAAAAATGCCTGCATATTATGCTTTCAATTTTCCGTAATGATTATGTTAAACGTCGTATACCAAATAAAAAAATACATGCAAAAAATCAATTGTATTTTATATTCCTGATGACGAATTTAAATTATATAAATTTTAAAAATTTTTGTAATATTTAATTATAAAATTTAAAATTATAAAAATTTATTATTTATTTTATATTTGTATACCTTCGATATTATCAGCAATATGAAGCATTTTTAATGTCACCTCAACTGATTTTCGGAAAGAAATTCACTCCTTTTCGTAATTCTGCGCCAAATTTCCCTGCATAAAATATTTGTACCCCAATAAAGCAAAAAGATAATCCGGCGCATCCGCCATTTTGTTAAACTATTCGGGTTTGGATTATGTGTGAATAAAGTGTTCTTCAGGAAGTAAAGAAACGCTGGGTTTAACGAATTTCAAAAAAATACTCCAAAAAGCAATACGTTTGCAATGCAGATTTGATATTAGGATATTTATTATTTGATTAAATTTTAGATTTTTAAATTTTTTTTAGAGAAGTCTTATTAAACGCGAAATCAACATAAAAAAAATCTTCATGAGTTCACCAGATTAAAGACGAAACACACTTTGTATTTTTCGACAAAAACGATAATTTGACATAATGAGAGATATGAATACAACAGAGTTTATACTCCGGTATGTACTCATGATTATGAACATAAAGTGCGAGTTTATGCTCCAGTGAGTATGAATGAAACGAATTACCTTAGAAAGCTACATGCTTCTAATATATAAAGCATATGCTCCTAATACGGTGAGCAAATGCTCCTAAGTCACAGGTGAATCGAAAAGATTTTAAAGCTGTCATCTTTCAAGTGTGGCCATAAATGCTCCATATAATGGAAAACACCGTTATTTTTGTGGCAGTTTTGTATGGCAGCAAGCTAAATTGCTTCGTTAATAATCTGAACAGTAATATTACCACTTCCGTGTCTCATTATCTGATTTATTTTTGTCTTATTGTGTTATTATTATAGGATTCTCGAAACTGCGGAAGGTAGCCGAAGTGATAATGATACTGAATGCTGATAACCTTCACATGAGATTACGTCAGACTTTTTCCAGACTTTCAGTTGGGATTTCGGAACAAGCATTGGACTATTGACTAGGTACAATTTACCATTTTTAATGAAACACAGTGTAAAATATGTCCTTAGTCTTCTTCAGTTTGCCCTCTCTCAACCAAGATTATCAAAAATCTTATGGTGGGTGCACACTGGGGTTGTAACGGAAGTGACCTCTGCGGAAGCGGATGAGAATGCGAAAGCAAAACTGCCGACTTCTGCCGAAGCCGAAGCACAAAAGCAATATTAAAAACATAATAATTGGTATAAATTACAACAAAACATAACAACAACAGTTAATTCAAAAAGTTTTCATGCATCACACAACAGTGAGAAATTCAAGAACCTACACAATTAAATTACTCAGTTTTGGGTGGTGCATTTAAAAAAAAAATTAAAAACGGTAGGAACATGTAAAAAAACAAAAATGTTTAGCGGCATCGAGTTGTATTAAACGTCGGAAATCTCTTATTTTCTTTGTCGGCACTGGCGGTGGCGTTACAAACCCTAACCCTAACCCATCCCTAACTCCCGCAATAGATGCGTTTACAACAGTGTGGATGCGAAAGCGGAAGCGGAACTTGAAATATGCAAAAGTTCCGCGTTTGGAACAGAACACATTTAGACGAAAACGTTCTTGTCTAAACGTGCTTTTGCTTCCAGAGAAAACACAACACCCGCACAACATTCCGCACCCATACGGAATAAAACAGCGATACTCGATATAAATACCAATATCAATCGTAGTTCATACTAAAATATGTAATATAAACGAAGACACCGAGATAGCTTTAGTGTTTCGGAAGTGGTTTATGCTCCTGGCAAATAAAATAGCCAAGAAACGGTACAACCTCCTTGTAATTTAACAATAAGTGACAGTGTTAATTATTAGCAAAGAAAAACCTTCAATCAAAACAGAAAACAACCACTTCATCCATCGTTGAAAAATTTTTATGTTCTTACACAAATCACCAACGAGTTCTTTCGAAAAATACCCCATCAAATCCGAATTACCCCACAATAACATTATTCTTTCCAACGCCGCCTCCCTCGTTATTTCCACGCATTTCCCACTTTCGTTCCCGGAACTTCTCTGTCCGTAAATACTTGTCCGAGTGCTTGTCGCCGGAACGGGAAAACAATAAAGAAATTGATTGCTGGTTATGATAAAGGTACTAATTCTGTGAACAGTTTCGCAGCCGCGTGTGCGCCTAGACTGCTGCTGCTGGATTCCTTCAGCGCGAGCTTCCAGCTTTCAGTATGCGCCCGAACGTCGACTTCGTACGCAAAGCTTCACGCTTACCGCAGTCAGCACGTGCTTAGTTACGAAATACTCCATCGGTGGTTAACACGTATTGAGTTGACTGGTTTCAAAGTGGGCCATGGCGATGTGACGAGTGCAAGGTAGGTGTTTTAGGGATTTTTAAGTCTTTGTTATTTTATTTTTCCTGACGGTAAATTTTTAAACATTTTCAGTACTCTTTTCTATACTTATGTATGGTGTATGTGGATCACATTGATGGATAAACATAATTATTTTTTAGCAGTTTACTTTCTAAATAATTATTTTGTTAAAATAATATTTATTTACTGTCCAATAACCACTTAATTTACAAGTGTTCAAATCAAATAAAAAGAAAATCAAACGACAACACATTCAAGTTGAGAAAGTAAAATCCAGCAATGCCTGAAAATGTATTGTTTTACACTTTTAAAATGTATTTGTTTGATAAATTATTGATTTTATGACGACTGGAAATGTTTTCTCCATAGTCTATACCTTTCGAGCTTATTCCTTTTGATGAAAATAACAGTTTAGGCTTATTTTTTTCTACTGAATAACTATGACTATAATATATAAAGAATATAAACTATATTTCAAAGTCAGTAAATTTGTTTGTCATAATAAATTTTCGGGTCAAACTTTTATGCCATAACCTTTCCCAACAATAAAACCAGAACACAAATCTTCCCGCATTTTTTATTTGTAAAAATTGGAATAATTCCATTGTTAAATTAGGAGGGAACAAAATTGTTTTTTTTATTATTTCGAAAAAACACTGTATTGCTGTATATAGAAATCAGTTCATTCTGGAGTATTTTTTAGAAGTTGATGTCAACGCACGGCGATATGACATTCAAACGGCTATATCTTTCACACGGTTAGGTATACGTTTAAAACAACCCTCTTATTGAACATTTTACGAGCCATTATATTGATAATCACCATTTGGCCCAAAAACTCCAGATGCTTATGATTTGTCAACATTGAGTTGTTTGAATTAAACTGTGCAACAACCAAACAATTTCCTGTCGTAAAAACATTATTAAAACATTTTCAATGCGTCACAATTTTGAAAAATTTTGCGTCCATTGATGGCATTGATGCTATGCAACGAACCGCCATGTTGGGCACTTAAGTTTTCAAACGAGTTTTTCAACTCATTATATGTATTTACAACGGAGTGAAATATTAACAAAACAAAAGGAAGTAGAAAAAGACAGTACATGTTAAACACTGCGAAAGTAAGAAAACAAATAAGTAAAAATTAGAAAAGTTTCGGTCGTCCTACAGTTTTCTTTTTTTCTGAATTTCTTAAAAAGTTAAAGCTACGTAAATGACGATTCAAAATACAAATGCAAATGTTGAATGAATGGTCAAATAAATAAGTTCATATGAAACATCGTACTTTATGTTTAACTAATTGGAAAAATTAAACGTACTTATGAATCTTCTTACTCAGAACGACATTGGGAATTCCAATAATGTGGTAACAACACAAACCGTTCCACGGGTTCTTTTACATCAGGAAAACTTTGGAATTCCATGCGAAAAATAATAAACTAATTGATATTTACCATCAGCTACTAGAATCTACTCACATCTACTCACAATCTACCATTACCATTAACATAAAAATATATTATTTAAAGAAAATACACATTATGAATTAACATAATTTCAAATTCTATACAAAAACTGTGCCTTGCGGCGTGAGCGCTTATCCGAAATTGTATTTACAAATTTGAAATCTTTACGATTTACCCGCCAGTTTAAACCCAAAGAACGATAAAATGGAAAAAAATGCTTTACACAAATATTTAAAAGGACGTAAAACGTTTTGATCTAAAAATTATTGAATAAAAGTCAGCACGCACACGCAGCACAGAAAAATACGAGGTTGCCATATAAATATGCGGATGAGGTCATACCTCGGGCAGAATTGAAGATACGAAATTTAATTTGATATAAAAATGTGTGATTCTATAAAATAAAACGTACATGTCCAAAGTATTTTCAAAACAACAAACTGTTTCAATTTTGATGCAATTTTTAGTAGAAACCAGGTGATAGAAACAGTTGTTAGTGGCCATAAACCAATAGAAAAATATTATCAAAATATGTTGCTCAGTGTAAGCAGATACATAATAGTAGGTACTGGTACTATAAACACAAAGCTAACTACATCAAAAACGTCCCACGTAACACCGAAGGTATTATTGAAAAAACGACAAAAGAATAAATAGCAAAATTCTTCTTAGAAATTATACAGTTGATGCGGAACGTTGACCCAAGAAAACTCGATTATTTACTGGAAAGCCTGGAGCGGAATCGACATTCCAATGTTTATCGATAGCCCTACGTTTTCCCAAAGGAAAAGGAGAGCAGATATTGCCGGTACTGTCAATCTTTCTAAAAAAGTAAAAACACACCCAGTGATAGTAAATCAACTGAACACCTCAGGATATTCTTTGGTAATACACACTAAATACAAAAAATAACAAACACAATTCTTCAACCATTTACCATCACAATAATTAAACAAACAAAAAACAGCATCAAGAAAATAACTCTACTCTTTCTACTTTGGCCACAAAACGGACGATCAACTGCAGACCACAGCGAAGTACTTCTGTTATTGCGTTTCTTTTTCCGTTCCAGCGTTTTTGTCCAGACCAGACACCGAAACTTGTTAAAACTATGCGGGTATTGTTAGAACCTGCAACTCAGCAAGTTCTGTGAGTAAATGAAACTCGACAGCTCGAAAAAAAATTAAAAAACTCATGCGACGCGTATTTCTAGCTATTAACTAATTTTCGCCTGGGCGGTATTTGCAGGGAAAATTTTACACCATGTCGTTACTTACTGCCGACATGTAAGTGAATTAAATGAGCAATATATACGGCAAGCGGGCGTTCGTGTATTTTTGCGTTTAAACATTGCCAACTGGCATTAATGTCGACAAACCGTACAACGTTGGTTGGGGTTTCTCTATGAATAATGTATTCGCCCTGTCCTCTGTACATATATGTGTAGTTTTATACCTCACGTCATAATATACCACAGTGTGCGACCTGTATTGTGGTGAGAGAGGTATTCATTCCAATAATATTATCTACCACAGCATAAAAAGGTTTCCATTATGTTCCAAGTTTTGACAACAGGTTTTTATAGGTGTTATGTATTTACAGTTACCAAACCAAAGTACATAAAATAATAAATAATAGGAGAGAAAATAATGCATCTGGAATTTCTTTATATTAAATAAGTACTTTCAAGTTACAGTTGTTTCTGCTGTGGAGTAAACAAAAAAGGAGTCCTGAAGCATTACCTTGCGGAACTTCGGTCAGGATCGAGTAAGGTTTGATCATTCCCTTAAATTCAATTTAAAAAAGATGGTCGGGGTACAATCATCATCTTCAGTTATTTTATATATTTTAATTGTATATTATTGATATATTCATTATATACGATCATGCAATAAAAGTCATATATTATATTGTTGTAATAAAAAATTATAAAATTTTGTTCACTCAATTTGGAAAAATGATGGGCTACTAAGGACGTGAGAGTTTCTGGCTCTTGAGCTAACACTTCTAAAAGCATTTAAAAAAATTTAAACATTTCAGGTAAATTTGATTGTGGAGACGCAGTTAAATTATTGTTCAGTTATTCAGCGAAAATAACACTGAATTATTAAATGTTATTTGATACAATACTAGAATTTATAATTTAATTTTCCAACAAAAACTCATTGTTCATAATTTTCTTTTTTCTACTTTGCGTTCGTTATAAACTCATAACGAAACCGCTTTCGGTGTCGTTATGAAAACACTAGATCACAAACTTGTAGTAACTTTTAGTTTTCCAAGATTGATGAAATTGACGTCAAGTGTCAAATAAGGCTGACATCTCAATCGCTATTGGCTCGTCTCAATCGTGTTTGTAAATTTTACTACAACTACCAACTGTTGAAGAAAAAAATTACTTTAGATTGTAAGATGACAACCGCAATTTTTGACGTATATGTAAAATTAATGTCGCAAAGTAGAAAAAATAGTATATAACACTCGTTTTATAAGACGCATTGGCGCACTCGTTCCATTTGGGCACTCCTCGCTACGCTGGTCGTGCCCAAAACAACTCGTGTGCAAATTTTTGTGTTATAAAACTTGTATTATAATATACTATAATGAGGGTATGATAAGAAAACGGATGTGTTATTATCCTAAGAGAAAATACAAATGATCTAAGCTAGAAGAACCATTTTTTCTTTTAGAAATTTGTTAATTAGCGTTAAAGGAACATCCTTTATTATCTAAAATAAAGCATACTTTTTGTATAAGCTAATCAACAATCTTTTAAAAGGTAACCAGATATTTTTCTTGGGGAATTGAATTGGCGATTAAAGATAAATTTTGTTTTTGGACCACAGAAAAATAGGCGTTTTTTCGTAGATTTTTATTTTTTTCCGGTAAGTACAAATACTGATATGAATGCGGCATATTAGGTATTAAAGCGCCAGTACACCAGTTAAGGTAAGTAAGTAAAGGGTTATTATAAATAATAGTAGTCGAAGTAGGCCATGCCCATGTTAATACATTTCTGCCGCTTTACACAAACAAGTATCAAACTTACATTAGGTTATGCAACCAATTTAACAGTTGCGTATAGAGCAGTAGCATCATAGTACTATTCAATTCAAATGACGTGGCAAACACTAATTTTTACATTGGATCTCAGCGCCTACTTCGACTACAATCATTTACCAAC
The DNA here is from genome assembly GCA_964023965.1 of Melinopterus prodromus. NCBI lineage: Eukaryota > Metazoa > Arthropoda > Insecta > Coleoptera > Scarabaeidae > Melinopterus > Melinopterus prodromus. The sequence goes on along the minus strand of OZ030390.1, from coordinate 11,337,280 downwards.
TTGCTTGGAACAAAATAGTAAACCTGAAACGTTATACAAGGTTATTATAAATTCAAGGGAAAATTGTTAGGTGAGGATAATTTTTGGAAAAAGCACCTCCGCCTGGATTTGAACCAGGAACCTCCGAATTTCAGGTTGACAGTTCTCCAATTTGAGCTACAGAGGCAGTACCAAAAATTATCCTCACCTGGTTTAATTATCATTCGCGTCTTTAGTTAATTCTATATACATGTTTACGTAATATCAATTTTCCCTTGAATTTATAATAACCTTGTATAATAACGTTTCAGGTTTACTATTTTTATTCCAAGCAAATTGGGTTCAGCTGCCATAAATACGTAAAAATTCCCGGAAGTGCGATTTTGTCACCACTTTGTCAAAAACCTTGCGGTATTTAGGGCAAATAATACTATCCAAAACGCAGTTTCTTATTCAATTAAAAAACATCCATATTTGTCGGAACCTAATATTTTACAGTTGTTTTTATAAAAAAAAATCTTATCTAAGATCTAGCCAAATCAGTTACAAAATATAGGTTTCCATTAAAAAAGTCTATGAAGTCATAAATCAGTTGCAATTGAACGTCGAGAATTGAATTTAACACATATTTCATATTTCATTAGTCGAGTACATTTTCAGGAATTTTAAAAGCTAATAAACTCTAAAACAATGTGGATAAAAATCAACAATAGTTTGTATTTTCGCTTTTTATTTTGTATTCATGGTTTTGTTATTTTAAACAGATGTAGCTTCTTAAGGACTTTATAAACAAATAAGTCCATATAAGACTTTTTACACAGAACGAATTCTATTTTTCCACAAGTTATCCGGAAATGCGTGGTGTAATATTTAGAATCAAAGTTTGGAATTAACATTGATGAAATCATTAGTGCATATTGCACATTACAGGATATAATAAATAAACCGCCAACAATTTGTGTAGAACTACAGACAGTATTTATTAAGTGAACGAAAAAGGGTCTGAAAGTGACACACAGATAACATGTATATTTTTGAATATGGAGTTATTAATGTCTATTTAGGCATCATTTTAGATAATTAATGAGTTTGTTTATAAGGCATAAAGATTTCGCATAAGAGAACAAAATAGTACTTCGTATATCTTAAAGCATTTTCATGATTTTCTAATTTTTTAACACTTTCTACACCTCATCACATTTTCTTACAATAAAGTGATTTCATCAATATGCATTTTCTTCGACAATGAGTTCTGGTGGTAATATCACTAACAAGTTTCCTTTTTTTCGACATCTCTAACAGTGGACAAATCGTATACTATTTTAATATTAAAAAATAAATTCCAAATTCTATTCGTGAGAAAATAAAGTTATTTGTCAAGTTACAAATTGGTGGAGGCGCCTCAGTCTGTGACTGCACTGTCTTTATCAATGCATTGTACTCGTCCCTCCTGGCGTGCATCTGTCAGATAAAAACGGAATCCTTTTGTGATGAACTCCAGTCTGAATATTTGCGACTTCCAACAAAAAACGCCGCAAACGGCAAAAGCAAGAAACCCTGCCCTGTCTGTGATTCGTCTGTCTATTTGTTACCGAATTTACCCGTACTGACTTTACGAGTTTTTGTTAGTGCAACCGAAATAACTCCTTTATTTCTTGGGGATGCTTTCATAATAAACTGTCTGAGCTTTTTTGTAAGCGTCTGTCTGAAAATAACAAAGAACAATGATCAGGGGACACAAAAAAACCTATTTCCGCTAAAAGCTCAATTTACAATGCACGATTACAATACAATGCACGATTACAATACTTTATCATACTGCGTATGATAAAGTAAAAAATAGTTTGTGTGCAGAATATAATAACACGAGACAACAATATAGCCATAGAGCTTGAAGAAATTAATTTAGGGCACTAATTACTGCGTCAAATTGGTGGCTCGACACTAGGCTACGATTGTTCTGGGTTTGGTCGTTAAAGCATCAGATGCTCCAGTAATTAAATGTCTATGCATTCTAAAGAAACTATGCGACGCAAATTGAGACATAAAACTTTCAGGTTTTGTTAAATTCTTAAACGTTACGAGCCCGCGCTGACCGAACAACAGACAAGATATGCTAATGTAATTACCCTTAAGAATTTACCCGGAGCTTTTCCTATTATAGGTCTTAGATGCATCGCTCTAGCAGGTCGTGGAGCGCGTTTCAGAAAATAAGAATAGAAAAAAGATTAATCTGTAAAAAGTTAATTAAAAACTTGAAAAGACTTGGAAAAGGGGTTTAATTTAAACCTGGTACAGCTGCAGTAGCTGAACAATATTAAAATGACGGCGTTACGTGTTTGCTGATATGCGAGGTCAATAAAGAAAAACTTATAATAAACAAATAAATAACTTATACAGCAAAATTACAGATTAAATATTATTACTAAAATGTAGAAAAATGCCGGGTTGTTATGATACCTATTTGCTGTTATATTCAAAAGCCTCTATACTGAGCTTCAAGATTCATGCAATAAAAAATCCCGTTATATTTGAAGGATGCAGTTTCCAAATAGCAAGTAAGATTTTCAAAATACGCTCAAAATGTCGGATTAAATCTGATTCTAAACATGAAATTATATTATAATTAACATTAAAAAATGTAGAAAACTAGCGTTCGAGCATATACCTTTTCTTAACTAATATTTGAATCTGTGTGATGCCAAATTTGAAGTAATATTGTCAAAGTTTTGATGGCCGAACCAAACAATAAGGAAAGGCAAGAAATTTCATATGTCATATCTGAAGCACCCTGAATCAAAATCTGAAATTCGACAATCAAAATAGGTTGAGTATCATGCATTTTGAAAAAATTTCACACTCACAAACAGAATAGAAAATACAACGATGTGATTGAATTTGTCCAGATTTCCGAAAATCAGTTTGATATATTAAAATGTACAGTCATGGAAGATGTTTGTTTCTATCGCTATCTCACAATTTTAAACGATCATTTTGGTTATACAGGTGTCTCTTAATAACATGCTAATATTTAAGGAGGTTCTTCTTGGGACCATTTTGTGAAACAAAATTCATATGAAAATATATTTTAAAGGTCTTAACTTAAGAACTACAGGGTGCTAACGATTTAAGACAAAATTCTTTTTTATGTTAACTTTGGTACGACTCTAGATATTTTTGTGAAACGTTGTACGCATCTTTGGTGCACCAAAAGGCATTTTCTGCTGTACAACATATTTTTGTATTCTTGCCAGTGGCGTTCGTACGGGGTTTGTACTAAATCATTTCAAAGAGAAAAACGATACGCCACTGCTTTTTCTTAAAGTAAAAATAATTTTAGAAATTTTCTCTGTAACTTGCGACTGTGTGTGTAGTTGAGTGGTGAATGAATAAATAATGCATGCTCTTTCAGTCAGTTATTTGCATATTTCTCATTTATATCAAAATATAGCAAAACATAGCAAAATATAGGCTATGTTGTGATATAAATGGAGAAATACGCAAATAACTGACTGAAAGAGCAAGAATTATTTATTCATTCACCACACAATTTTAGAAATCCTCATTCCTTTTTTAAAAAATCTGGTCTCTTGATTCTTTTGTTTAATATACGGTTTTCGCATAAAACAATAAAATTCATTCATTTCCATCTCTAAACCTTTGCGAGAATAAATAATTTAAATAAAATACAACTTTAAACAATAATTAAGAGAATAATGTTTTAACGGTAAAATTATAAATTTGAAGTAATCTAAACACATTTTGGAACGAGAACTTTTTTACTTTAGCAGCCTGTAGTTCAAAAGTTAAGACATTTAGTGCTCACATGAACTTTTTTCCTCAAAATAGACCCAAGAATAACCTCCTTAAATATTAGCATGTTATTAAGAAATATCCTGTATATTCGAGTACAGGTTATTGTTATTCTCTCTTTGGCTGCTATGCAAAAAATGGATATACCACACACACACACAGCTTTAAAATTTTAAAATAGCCATAAAAGACCATACATCTCTCCAAGCACTTTGATAAAAAGAAATTTAGATTATAGTTATTTTATTTTATAAATCTTGCGCTTCCATGTTTTGTGGATGCATCTTCAGACCATGCTACGGAAATAAATCAATTATAAACATAAACATAAATAAATATAAATTCCAACATCTAAAACTAAAGTATTTATTCCTTTCTTACATTGTACATGCCGTTAGTATTGTTACTTGTAGTATTTATTTTTTATTTAAAGTACACTTTAATGTAGAAAATACAAATTTAATCTCGATACTAGTAAAGTTATAAAAAGTTCTAAATAAACTCAAACCTAAAAATAGGTGCAATATATCGAAAACAATTATTTTATTGTTATGACAGCTAGTTAAAGTAGGCAAACTACAACTAATAGTAATAATAATAATACTGTGAGTGATGTTTAAACGTAGCTATAGGTTCTGCAAGAAGTTTTATGATATATAAACGGACAAAAAGAATATTAACTTATATACTCTATATGAAAAATATATATACAAAACAATAAACTCTTGTGGCGCCCCCTCTGATTCTAATCTAAATTTATTATATAAAAATTCTTAGAAAGGGCGCATATAATATGGTGAAGAAAAATGTTTTACATATTAAACTGTTTTTTAACAATTAAATTTATTTAAATATGGCACGTGCGAGTTTATTTGTCTTTTTTCCCTTTTTATCCAGCACGCGAAAGTAAACTTTAGTCTGCGTTAGGATAAAAAATTGTAAAAACGAAACCGTTCAGAAAACTTAACTTTTTGAATAGATTTTTTATGAAAGAAAAAAACGTGTTTTTTTCTCGGCATATTCACAGCAAATGGAAAACTAAAAGCTGTGTATTTTATACGCGAAAAAACAATTAAATGAATCATCAGTTCTTACTGCAATAGATCAACTTGAGTCATACACAACGAACCCGCATTCAAACAATTTATCTCCATTTTATCTGCCAACGACTCTCGTCTTTTTTTCTCCTCTTCAATTTATTACACCCTCTCGCGTTTGCTCTCGTATTTGTGGACTACTAACACACTTTTCGGAGATCGTTCACCCCTCTGCGTGCTCTACTTTATGGTCAGAGAATAATGTGACTCGTGATGCTGTGCCAGAATGCACCACCACTACTACTATGGATCGATTTACGTTCTGGATGTTTTCGTGTAGATAATGTCTGCGTATTCGTAATAAGGTAGCATCAACCTACTTTCGGTTTGAGATATATAGAATTCGCGGGGATGGGAGAAAGAAAGGAACTAGGAAGTTGAAGATGGAGTCGCTCCAAAAGTATAGATTACGTGGAAGAATGTTTATTTGCGATCGAAATGTATCTAGAGATGCCAAATGCCTGTCGATATAATAATGTGCTTGGAGATATAAATGTGGACTATGTAATGGAATGGAACTAAATCCATAAGATACGTTCAGAGCACATGTAAAAGCAGAAAGCATCACCAGCATCACCAGCATCACCAGCATCACCAGCATCACCAGCATCACCAAATATTTGGAATCGCTTGACCGATTTTAACAAAAATTGTAACGGGTGATTATCTTAGATGTAAAGTTCTATTCAAAAAAATCTGATGTGGCCAGGCACATGACTTTATCATACAATATATAAAATTAATAGTTTAGCTGCATGAGAATCTATTATATTGAGATAAATCGTAGGTATTGTCAAAGCATCAGCATTTGACACTACCTACACTACGTCATCAGAATAATAGTTATTTATGTCACAAATGCCGAAAGTACGGAATAGCGCGACGAGCGGTGATGCGGCGCGTCACCGAAGGCGGAGTGTCGCCGTCGCATATGAGCGAGTCGGCTATCTAGTTTTTGGCAGGAGCGACATCAACGTCTATAGTGTTGCTTTTTAAGAAATACGTATTTAAAAAAAATAAATGGTGTCTGTATAGTAAATGCTAGGTTGGTACCACTTAGACGAAACGTCAAGTTTAAAGGTGCGTTCCGATTGGTAGGTAATGGTAGCTAATGGCGGTGGTAGAATACGAAATTATAGTATTTCTTACATATCGTGATAATGACACATATTAGTTTGCATGTACATAAACATGAGTCACTATCAATTTTCTATTGGAAATACTATAACGGCGTCGGCTACCACTGCCATCGTCACTAATGAAAACGCACCTTAAAAAGGTAATTCAAATTGTGACAGATTTATATTTGTTCATGACACATCCCTACCAACATACTAAAATAAAACTACACTCATCGCTATACTTTATTTATAATTTTCTCAATGTATCGTTTTTAGAATTAGATATAAAGACGGGTTGATATTTCTTATCAACAAACAGTGATCTTACTTTATTTGAAATTTGTATTTTATAATTTGCCGTACTACAGCGGCAACGTTCCATAGTGGTTTTCCAACCTCTGATGAGATCAGCTGTTTTCGAATGTGACAACACAAAAAAATATTTGTCAAAATCCTGGCTACTATGTAATTTCATATCAATGCAGATGCGACCGATCTCGATCAAATAGAATTTGCTCTTGAAGCTAAACTATTAATTTTACCAAAAAATTTCATAGGCATAAATTATTCAAAATTTCCTGTGCTTTAATTTATTAATTAACTAATTTGTGGAAATTACAGAAATGGCGGCTCATTTCCAAAATCCTTCAAATAGGCTTAGAATAAACTGAAAGGCTAAACTATTAATTTTACCAAAAAATGTGATAGGCATAAATTATTCAAAAATTACTCTACTTTAATTTATTTATTAACTATTTTGTCGAAATTACAGAAATGGCGGCTCATTTGAAAAATCCTTCAAAAAGGCTTAGAATAAACTACCAGTTCCTTTGGACCCTTTTCAACCAAAAGCTTTTCAGCTCTAAGTTAGGTCATGAAACTTCTAAATATGAACTTTCGTCCCGATACCTTTAGTAGTTTCTCCGGAATCGTCGTCACAAAAATCGTTTACACACGCACACACACACACACACACACACACACACACACACACACACACACACACACACACACACACACACACACACACACACACACACACACACATACAGACATTTTTTTGTACCTTGGTCAAAAATTTTCAGGGGACCCAAAAAGACCTATTTCCGCTAAAATCTCAATTTTTTTTTTCGGCATGATTACAATACTTTATCTTACTGCGTATGATAAAGTAAAAATAGCGTACAAGTAGTAAGCACAGTTTTGGCTAGATTTCCATATTGTAAACCTATCTTTTAATTGTTGTTACCATGTTGTTACTTAGTAACCTGTAGTAACCTGTAACTACAAACATAATGAGAGCTGAATTTTGTCGATATTTTTCATCTTGAACAGTGTTTTTATTCAACTGAAATTCTTCAGTCACTGCCTTTAAAGACCACCCTTCTTCCAACTTAGTAATGATTCGCGCTCTCGTTATCGATGTTGTTTGTCGCGGCATAATTAAATTATAAAAAGCAAATTGCACACATTTGACATACAAAATGACAGAAATATGTTTCCTTGGAAACGATTAATAAATTATCCCTTTTTACAATAGCCCTCAATACGTGTACGCTTTTTTATTGAATACAACTGTACTTGTGTCATGTGAAGTTGTGGTGGTAGTTTTGATCAGTGTTGTTTTCTATATCATTATGGAAGGACTTAGCCCGAAACAGCGTCTACAGCGTCTACTACATTTAACGACATTTGGTTTCAACAAGAGTTACCATGGCTTTATTATCAGAACAAGAAGCTGAACGGTTAATTTCACGAAATGGGTGAATTAACCGCCTAGATAATCTCATAACACCACTCTAGGGGTTTTCCTTTGGGGCGACGTAAAGTCCAAAGTGTACGTGGATAAGCTGGCTACGATTGAGCAATTGGAAGCCAACATTACTCGCGTCATTCGCCAGGTACCACTCGAAATGCTCGAACCATATTAGGTCCATGTTAGCCGAAGTTACGGCCAACATTTGAAAGAACTAATCTTGTGAACTAATCTGTAAAGAATGACTCTTTGGTATGATAATAAAGATTGCCCGATAAAGTTGATGTTTTTTTTTTATTTTTTAAAAAGTACCTTTAAATCAATACTTTGTTATTTAGGTAAACTCTGGAATCTCAATAGTTTCCATTAGTGATGGATACAGCATGTTTAATTTTCATCTTTATTTTGAATTGTTGATATTAGGTTTGTTCCAACGCAGGTTGCTTCTAGGTATATTTTAAACTAAGAAGAGGGTACCCTCACTACAGCGCCTACTCATTCCAGACGGAGTTTGTAAGATACAAACCGATAACAAATCGCGTTTATGTTCAATATTTTAAAGTTTAATAATTGGGAATCTTATAATGCTTATCAATTACATTAAATGAAGGCGTATCAAAATCAACTATAATAATAACAATATTTCATTAGTAAGCCAACACAGTATACAAGCGTTTGAGCGCATTAAGATCGTTTTCTGTAGCGGAGATTGTTTCACCCAGATTCATAGGTTACGTTGAAACAGTAAAAATTTTTAATCACTCGTATTTCCAATAATATTTAGTTAATTCACATATTTCTTTTAAAAACGAATTGCTTGTAGTGTGAAGATTGTAACCATACCATATAATAACAGAACGTTTCAATCCAAAGTCATGTTACTTTATGTTTGCCTATGCAACACTTCTGATAACATCGGGTCAATTTAATGTGAAATGAAAGGTGTAATAAAATTGGTAGGTAATGATATTTATTTTCTTTTGGTCAAAAGAGATTTAGGTGATTTTTTTGTTTACAGGGTGAAATTTTGAAACAATGGTGCTGTTTTTACTCAAATAAGAAGTGAAATTGCGAATATGGTGTGTCTCACAACCAAAGCTGGGCACAAAAGCGTTAATCCGTTAATCGTTAATTAACGAAGTTAAATTTTTCGTTAACGAATTAACTTTTAAGTTAACTTTCAAAACTATTAACGGACTCATTAACTTCCGCTACATTTGTCATCCGTTAATTCAAATCCGTTAAATCGAAAATATCATAATTAAACATTTCAAACTGCTATAGACATTCTGTGCATGTTCGGACTTGGTTTTATATGACTTACTACTTTGTGCGACACGGCGTCCGTACATAAAGCATGTGCGTGAATTGTTTAATTTTTAGTTACTTTTTGTATGTACATTCGCGGAAAAAAATATGTTGACATCCTAAATTTCTTGTTTCCATGTAACTCAGTAACTACCTACCAACCTATTTATTACGTAGTAGTAAATATTTAACTATTTTTTAATATTGCTACTTTTTAATAAATACCAATTGTTTCAAAATATAATTCTAAACTTAAAATGAAACCTTCTGTAAATGCTTTTCTTCTAACTGCAACCACCTTAGTTGGTCTTTTCAATGTCTTTTATAAATATTACATCTCGCAATGTAGTTACTTTAGTTACCATTGTGGCTAGTTTGAAAACTCCTAACGCAATTTTAACTTATGCAACCGCTTTCGGTTGCATAAGTTAAAATTGCAGATCTTTATCTGTTATTAGGTTTTACTCAACATAACATATTTTTTATAAAAAGTTAACGATTAACGGTTAACGTTAACTTCCGTTACATTTATAGCAAATTAACGGACCATCTGTTAACGAAGTTAACTTTTTCGTTAACGGATTATCGATTAACGAAGTTAACTTTCTGATTAACTTTGCCCAGCTTTGCTCACAACATAAGCAATTAGTTTTTCAAAGAAATCCTTGCTTGAATTTACTTAAAACCTTTGGAAATATGAGTAATTGAACATTTGTACCGCTTTTTTTGGCCCACAGTGTATATATGGGTTTGGTCAGAATTGAAAACTGAATCGGTTTAGCGCTATGTTCGTCTATATGTCCGTCTGTCAGTCTGTGTACACGATAACTGCCGTAATTTTGAACTAATTGATCTGAAATTTGGTATACACGCTTATCTCTTAAAAAGTACGGACAAGGTCGTGAATGGGCAAATTCGGTTCATTTGTTTCGTTTTTTTTTTTCTTTTTTAATACTTTAAGGTGGGGGGGTATTTTAAGTGTTAAACTTAACTTCAAACTAATGACCGTGTAAACTCGCTGATTGTACTTCCTCACGTTAAAAAGTCACTAAGTGTGGGTTTTTCAATTACGCTTTAGCAGAGTTTAACCTCAAATTATCGTTAGGCGCCATATGCGTGTTGTCAAATTTAGAGTCTAAATTTAAATTATTTTCAACAGACAACCGTTGTAAACATTTTTTTTATTCTTTGCCATGTTTTTATGTGTTTTAGCTTTAACAGATCAACAAAAAACATTCCATTTTATGATTTTATCGGAAAATGTAAAACAAATTTGCAGATGCGAGACAGCAGTATACTGCGATCACATAATAACCATTTACAGGAAAAATTTACAACCTCTCACACAGTAAGGGCAAGAATCGATCTCTGAAGAACGTCGCTGGAGGGCCGGTATTTTTCATATTTCGGAGGTAATATACTCGCTGACGTCTCAAAGGTACCCAGCAACGGCTTTGTGATATTAAAAAGCTGCCACGACTTCCTCCATATGCATACTATACGTTGGTATTGTTCGCAAAGCTTCCTTCCGGAAAGGGTATCCGTGTACTAAAAACGGATATCCCCTTTGTATACGTCGAAAAGAATGGTATTACATGGCATATTTCTTCGACGAAGTTACGAAACAAAATTTACCGCGTAGCTTATGTGATAAAAGCTATATTGTGCAGTTGAATCTTTGTTTCTTCTCTAGAAGTAAACGTATTTTTGATATATAGGTTTAGTAGCAGTGGGATTCATATAAGATTTGCGGTTTAAAAGAATGATTAGCTAATAGGTTTAGCTGATGAAAACACGGTTGTCCACTGCCTTTTTTCTATTTTATATATTGTGGCTAAAGACATCCCATAGGGGATAGCGCCGCATCATTGATGCTCTCTAGATCCTGGATTTCGGGGTAGATCAGTCCCCATTTCACCATTTATATCTTCTTACTTATATTTCTCCATTTATTCCTATCTCCGGTCTTTCCTTGCCACCCGTAAATACCCGCAATTCGAAGATCTGCCTTAACTTTTTGAAAGTTGAAAGTGAGTGAGTGTGGACGTACTAAACGTGGTCCTGTAATAAAATTCAAAACAAGTGGGACCAGGTGAGTCATATTTGACGAATCTAGTACCAAATTGTAGAGCGAAAAATTAGCAAACCATCCATACTGAACACATTAGATTGTACCAAGCGTAGAGTAAGCAGTAACCAACTAAACAAATTACACCGATCTTGCTAGACCGGGCGGGTTGTCTTTTTTTCTCTCCCACCTTGAACCGTAGAAATACGAGTTACAGAGCTATATCAGCGGTACCAAAACGGTTCAGAATAACATCAAAAACTGAACTAAGGCAACCGACTGAAAATTTTAAATTACTGTATCCTTTCCTAAATACCGAGGCCCTCTTGTGTATGTGCAAAGTGAGTCACGCAGACAGGCCGCTGCAGTGTGAAGATATCGTAACCTTGTGTATATTCCCTAACCCTTTGTTTGAAATCTCTTCCCATTATGCCGCCAAAACCACCAAAAAATACGCGACAACGAGCAACAACAACAGGTGACGACGATGACGAAGAAAATGACGCAAAACAAACTGAGCTAGGAGAAATTAAAATAATGTTTGAAGAAATTCAAAGATCTATGAATTTCATGAACGAAAAGTTCGAGGAAATGCAGAAAAAACAACTGGAGATGGAAAGACTACTGAAAGGAGAAAGAAAGGAGAAGGAAGAACTAAGAGAGAGGGTGAGAATATTAGAAAACACATTGGAAAAGAACGAATTTGAAAAAATAGCAACAAACGTAATAATATCAGGTGTAGAAAAGCAGGAGAAAACAGACGAGGACACGAAGAGAATAGTTATGAAAATCGCGAAAGCAATAAACCTTAAATTAGACCCCAACGATATAATTGATTCCTACCGAAAAGAAGACAAGAACCAACATGGTCCCTTAGTTGTAAAATTAAGCTCCCACGAAACCAAACGAGCTCTATTAGAGGCAAGAAAACTGGCAGGCCCAATAACCACAAAAGAATGTGACTTAAAAGGCAGCAAGAACATCTATATCAACGAACAACTCACGACGTTCACAAATAACTTGTTTTACAGAGCACGGGAACTAAAGCGTGAAAACAAGATCAGTCACGTGTGGAGCAGAGACGGGATCATATACATTAGAAAAACAGACAAAGGTATCAAAATTAAAATAAAAAACCTAGAAGACTTACAGCACGTAAAATAAAAAAAAAAACTAAAAGAAAAAAAAATTAAAAAAAAAAAAATTATTAAAAAAAAAAAAATAAAGATAAAGCATGACAACTACTTGCTGAAATGACACAATTCACTATATACCTTCACAACGTCAGAAGCATTAGAAACAAGTTCGAGGAACTGGAAATAATTACAAAGCTACACAATCCAGACATCCTGGCGATCACAGAGACATGGCTCCAACCCCACGAAGAACGGAGTCACCTCCTAAACAACTACCGAGCAGAATTTAACTCAAGAACAAAGAGAGGAGGCGGGATCGCATTGTACATAAAAAATGGCATAAAATACAAAGTACTGACAAACACCACAATAAACAAAACAGAACTATTAAAAATACAAATTGAAGAAAACGATACAGCGATCACCATAGTGTACAAACCCCCTCAGGTAGTATTTGGAACTTTCATGAGGACGATGCGAGAAAACATAATAAACCGTAAAAGAAACCACTTTATTGTTGGAGACTTCAACATAAACATACTGAATAAAGATGTGAACACCCGTGAATACCTCAATCTTTTAACAGAGAACAATTATCAAATAGCCAATCGAACTACGGCAAAACATTGCACAAGAACAAACTCTAACGGAATGGGATCAATACTAGACCATGTGATAACCAACAAGAAGGAAAACATACAAACGATAGAAATCATCACCACAGATTTATCAGACCACAACGCAGTTCTCACGACAATTACCAGTCAACCAAAGAATAACCCAAAATACGAGTATTACGAATACACCAAGTCAAACATGAGAAACATTAACAACATGATAACGAACCTGAAAATCGACGAAATAAATACTTATGAGCAACTGTCAAAGACACTACAAGCAATCGTATCTAATAACCAGCACAAAATTAAAATAAAAAGAAGACCAGAAAGCGACTGGATAGACGAAAACATTATTCAACAGATTACAGAGCGCAACAAATTATACAGGCGGTTTAAAAAGTATCCACACAGCATTATACTACGAGAACAGTACTACAACAAGAAACAAATAACTAACAAAGCAATAAAGGAAAAGAAACTACGATTCTACCAACAAAAACTAGAAAAGCACAAAGATAACCCTAGAAAAATGTGGAACGCCATAAATAATGTAATTGGACAAAAGCGTGAACAACAAACAATAGAAGTGATGACGAGACAAGATGGAACACCAACAACAGACCAGAAAGAAATAGCAGAAATAATTAACACATATTTCATACAAATAGGAGAAACTCTGGCGAAGGACACAATCAGTACATCAAGGAAGAAACCAGAAACAACAACTACAACAAAATTTACAAGACCGGCTATTTTTAAAGCTACCGACCATGCAGAAATTACCAATATAATTAGCCAACAAAAAAACAACACGGCTCCAGGGTTTGATAAGGTCACATCGAACATCATCAAAGAAAACGCCACAGCCTTAACTCCTATACTAGTAAAGCTAACAAACAAAGTACTAGAAGAAGGAATATACCCAGAACACCTAAAACGAACAATAATAAAACCAATCCACAAATCTGGAGATAAAACAAAACCAGAAAATTACAGGCCAATAGCTTTGTTATCTACTCTGAATAAGGTTCTGGAAAAAATACTTCAGAGACGACTAATGGAACATCTACAAGGTCACAGCATAATCAGTACGCAACAATATGCATACCAACCCCACTCTGGAACGACATCAGCGGCTTATGATCTGATTAGTCAAGTGAAGGCACACCTAGACAAGAAAAACATAGTAGTCGGCTTATTCCTCGACCTGAAGAAGGCGTTTGACACCATCTCTAAACAAAAACTCATCGATAAGCTGAAAGCAATAAACATCACAAACAAACCCCTACAACTCATAGAAACATATTTAACAAACAGACCACAAGAAACCAGATTAAGCGAATACTACAGCAATCCCCAATACACAAGAGAATACGGCATACCACAGGGAGGAAATCTACCACCGACGTTGTTTATTATCTACACTAATGACATGACAGAACTGCAACTAAACGGAACGCCATACATGTACGCAGACGATACGTGCCTCATATACTCGGCCAAAACCCAAAAAGAGTTACAAACTAAAATTAATGAGGACATGCTTATACTGACGGACTGGTTTTTCAACAATCTACTAACAATAAACACAAAAAAGACGGAATTCATCATCTTTGGCAGAAGAAACATGAACGTAATCATATCAAAGACTCAATGATGAAAACATTAAACAATCCCAAGAAATTACATACCTAGGACTCAAAATACAATCTAACTTGAAGTGGGACGCACACGTGAATAACCTAATAGTAAAAAACTCCAAAACAATTGCTATAATCAAAAAACTTAAGAACATCATTCCACTCAGAAGCAGAAAATCCATCTACCACCCACTATTCACCGCCCAAAACAATTACCTACTACATGTGTGGGGTGACACTACAAAGAGAAACATCACCAGAATTCAAGTCCAGCAAAACAAGGTCTTAAAATTACTGTATTCTCTGAATAGACTTACCCCCAGCACAGATGTCTACAAAATTTCACAAGAACTTAACATAGAAAAACTCAGAACATTAAACAACTTACTACTAATCCACAAAATAAAAAACAATAAAATCAAAACCAACACAAACCTTAAACTAAATCACGAGTTCCACGACTACCAAACCAGAACATGCACACACATAAGACCAAACAGATACTCCAGCATAACCTGCTCACAGATACAACTAAGAGAAACCATACAGAAGTACAATGGACTTCCAAACTATATAAAGAACCTCACAATCGCCACTTTCAAGACAAAGATGAAATACCTATTAATGACGCAACAGCTATAACAACAACTGATAATACACGCACAGAAGTACCCTCCATACCGCTAGCCCGAGGTGGACCCCATTCATATGCGGAGCCCCAACCCCGAGGTGAGGACCGAGGGACGAAACCACTACAATCATATATTTTTATATATGTACATGTAATTTTTTTTTTAAATCTATATTACGATGTATGATTTTTTTTTTTCCAAGCAATAAATCTTTACTATTATTAACTTCTCCCATCCATGTCGATCTGGGCCTACCTCTTCTTCTTTCTCCTCCCGGTTGCCACTCCAGCATTGAGTACACTGTCGTCCTCGCTCCGGCTCTCCACACTTGACCCAACCATTTAACTCTTTGTTGCTTTATTTTTCTTACAATGTCTCCTCTATCTCTCGGTTTAGTTCGTCATTTGTTCTTCTCATGTACACGCCTTCCGCTACCTTCAATGGTCCCAGTATTGTTCTCAGTATTTTCCTCTCCATTATTCTTAGCTGTTCCTCGTTTCTCTTCGTCATCGTCATTGTCTCGGCACCATACATCATTGTTGGTCTTATTATTGTTTTGTACAACCTCATTTTTGTCGTCCTTGTCAAAATCTTACTTTTCAGTAACTTTGTTAGCATGAAAAATCCTATTAGCCGACATCACTTTCTTTTATTTCCGCTTCCCTATCCTTTGAAATCGTCACTCCGAGGTACTTAAATTTGTCTACCTCCTCAAATTGGTGCTCGCCAATCTTTGGCATCCTACCTCTATGTTCAAGCGGTTTGCCATATCTCATTATCTTTGTTTTTTCTTTATTTATCTTTAGTCCCATACTTTGTCCCTCCGTCTCCATCTCAGTCAGCATTCTCTCCATTATTTTTCTGTTTTTTGTTATTAACACCACATCATCCGCATAAGCTATTATTTGACCACCTCGTGTTCTTAGTGTTCCTCTGTTTATTTTTCTGGTTACCCAGTGCTAGATTGAATAATGTTGCGGACAACGCATCTCCCTGTCTGACACCCTTGTTTATCTCGAACTCCTCCGTATCTCCATATTGTGTCCTTATACTTATAACCGTTCTTCGCAATGTCATCCTTATCAGCCTTCGCAATTTTGGGCAAACACCCAATTCCTTTAGAGCATGAAAAAGTTTGCTCCTTTTGATGGAATCAAATGCCTGTTGAAAGTCTACAAAGAGCATTTCTATTTCCAGGTTGTATGCGTGAGATTTCTCAGTTATTTGCTTTATCGTATGTATAGCGTCTATGGTAGATCTGCCTCGTGTAAATCCGCATTGGTACTCGCCCACTAATTCTCTTGTCGCTCTTGCCAATCTATCCTGTATAATTGTGGATACGATTTTATACGCCGAGCTTAGCAATGTTAATCCTCTATAATTCTTACATATTTGTTGATCTCCTTTCTTATGTATCATTACTATTTGCCCTGACTCCCATTCAGTTGGCATACTTTCCTGCTTCAATATTACTTTGATAAGTGCACTAAGTCTTTCAGTCAGTTCTTCACCTCCATACTTTATAAGCTCCCCTGAAATGCCATCCTTTCCTGGTGCTTTTCCGTTGCGACTCTTATTTATAATATCATGGATTTCTTCAGTTGTTGGTTCGCACACTATATTATGTCTCTCGCCCTCATCATCCCCATCCATTTCATCATCTTCCACAAACGTCTCACTGTCAGTTAGCAATTCACTGTAGTACTCCATCCATACCCTTTTATACTGGCTCTCATTCTCAGTCATTCCTCCAGCCTTGTCTCTTATGCCGATTATTTTACTCTTATAGGTTTTTTTCCGTTCGCTTATCTTCTTATAGAATGCTCTGGTATTTCTATTTGTGGATTCACTCTCGATTTCTTTTATTCTATCATCAATCCATGCTCTTTTAATCTTTCTAAATATTTTATTGGATTCCTTTCTTATTTCCTCATATTCTTCTCTGTCATCATTTCTATTCGTTCTCATGTATTTAACCCATGCATCCTTCTTTCTTTTTACTACCATGCAGCATCTTTCGTCGAACCATTCTTTTTTACTTTTACACTTTCTTGTCCCTATCTTTTCGCGCGCAGCTTTGCTCATACATTCCTTTATTGTACTCCAGGCAGCGTCCACATCGGTCGCTATGATTTGTTCTCTGAGGCATGCATCCACCCTCGATGCATATTCCTTCTTTAAAGTCGGTGTACTAGTCAGTTTTTCTATATCCCAATTACGGGCTGTTTTCTTGTTCCTGATGGTTCTTCTTACTTTTTGCCTTAATGTAGCCGTGACCATGAAGTGGTCCGAGTCTGCACAGGCGCCTCTATATCTTCTCACATCGGTAATTGCAGTTTGCTTCCTCTTAGTAACCAGTATATGATCGATTTGTGATCAAGTGCCCTGGTCCGGAGATCTCCAAGTAACCTTATGCCATTTAGAATGTTTATGCTTTGTGCTACTTATAATCATGTCTGTACTTGCTGCGAGATTGCACAATCTTTGTCCATTATTGTTTGTATGTTCATGAATTGTATGTCGCCCTGCCACCTGTTTCACATATTCTTCATTACCTATCTGGGCATTAAAGTCTCCCAATACCATTATTGTGTCTTCCTTTGGAATCTTGTCAATTTCTTCTTCAATTCTTACGTAGAATTCTTCTTTGTGCTCTTCATCAGTCACTTCAGTTGGTGCATACGCGTTCAATAGTGACAGGTTGAACGGCTTTGCTGCTATTCTCATGTATGCCATTCTATCGCTTATTGGTCTAAATTCCATTATTCTTTCTTTCAATTTTCCCATAATCATAATCCATATTGACCCTGTTTCTCATTCCCAGAATATTGAAATGAATAGTTTCCTTTTACTATGCTACCCGTTCCCTTCTATCGAATTTCCTGTATGGCAGCCACTCCCACTCCGTATCTATCAAGTTCCAGAGCCACCTGATCCATTTTTCCCGGCCTCAGCATCGTTCTCACGTTCCACGTGCTAATTCTGATTTCATTGCGTTTATTTCTCCTTCTTGCTCCTCCCCTATCAACTCTCCTTTTTCTATCTGTGTCATTTTCATTACCATTTTCATTGCCATTTTCATTGCCCCATTCGTCATCATTGCCGACCAACCTTCCCCTCCTCATCAGTTTTTGTCTATTTTAAACAATTAAACTAATTAAATTTACTTAATTTGTGTAAAAATGTTGATTAAAAAAAAGGTTTTAAACGGGTTTAAAAGAAAGTATTTCAATCAAAACGTATATTTTCTCTTGGGCTCCTATGAAAGCAAGATTATATTGTTATTATATACTTGTCGCACAAAATAAAAAATGAAAACAACGGGTTCCGTGGTTGAAAAGGAAAATTTTTAGTTGAAACAACGGCCATTTTATTACTTATAGTCTAAGAAGAAACGGCTATGACCAGTAGGTCCAAACGATATTGTTTAGCTTTTGTGGTTCACATTAGATGGGTATGAGATAAATCCGGTACCGAAAACGATGTTTTGAAAAGTGGGTCTTAGTACATTGCTTCTTCCTTTGCCTTTTTAAATTTGTTTACGTTTTTGACGAATGAAGATCCTCCATAATGTTTTAAAAAAATGGCAATACAGATGTATATTTATGCATCGAAGCCTCCCAATCGGCCACGTTGTCAATAAATTAATTATCTTTTTAAAATAATAGAGTTTAATAACCTAGAATCCCCCAAAGCTCACGTTTCAAACAAATAAATAAAAAAAATGTGGTCCGACTCGTAATCAGAGACCACAAACACCCCCAAAAAAGTCGTTTGCAAAAAGTAAATCAAAAAACATTTTCAGAAATTTCGAGTTCAGAGTTATAATCAGCGATCTTAACAGCCCGCAACAGACAGTTGTCTATTAAATCAAAGCATAACAAAAACTACTGCATATTATATTTCCAATGATTTTCCATAAAACAGAACATAACTTTCAATTTCTGATCTTCATATTCAACGGAAAAAAGTAAATGTTAGACCAACTAAATTAGACCAAGGTATTGTGTGAAAAACAGTGAATACATGCGTTTGTCTAATTCACAGTAATTTTTAAAAAGTTCAATAACCGAGGTAACGAGGGAAATATAAAAAAAAACATTACACCTTTTTCATCAGGATATATACCAGAATTCCCCTGTTCCGACACATTCAATATCAAAACGTGTTAGCAACATTAAAAGCTCAAATTATTTACATACCCTATACTCGTGTGCGTGAATTTTGATTAGGTCGGACATCAGGATTCAAATACGCGAATATTTGCAGAGGGCTTCAAACAAAACACTTTAACCCACAATTCCATAGAGCCGACGAGGGGGCGCTTTTTGTTTCCTCAAACGTGGCCTGAATATTAATTCGGCTGGATTTGGATAGGAGCGAAGCAAAAAACGCCCGGAAACAATTAGCTAAACGTTGATGGTAACACTTTTTACAAATAGGCGGTAATCGATTAGTTTTTTTTCAATTAAACCCCAAAAAGTCGGAAACCTTTAATATTGAAAGAGTGAAATCACCACTGGAATTTGTATATGTCAATATGAGATCTACAAACCGCCCCAATAAAAATTCTGAACTTTGCAAACTTCACGATTGAATGCGGGCTTAATATAATTTGCTGTATAATTCGTCAAATTTTTGACCCGCCAGTTTGATTTATAATGCAGTACGAGTTTTGAGTTAAAAATAAAATGCTTGTCAGGAACAGGTTCATTTTTCATCAAGCTTTCGGTCTCCGCATTTTACGATGGAAAATCTAATAAATGTTTCGTCAGTTTCTTCCAGTTCCGTCGAAGTTTAGCGACACGACACTTGATTTTGTTTTAGCTAAGTGCGATTTTCTCGACTGTTTACGTCAAACTTCTAGTAAACAATACGTATAAAGTTCAGGTTGCTTTATTAAGTTTCACATTTTCCTAGAAAACATGTTGTTTTCATATGTACTGAGCTAATATTGAATTTGTTTCGTTGTTCTTTGTTATTTTCTACTTAGCCTGCCAGCAGATGAATATTAAATTGTGTTGTAGTTGATTTAGATTTTGCTCTACTGGGACTGCGTATATTAGTTTTCCTTTGTTTGAATTAGTTTTCTAGCTTTTGTGTTTATCATTATAAAAATACATATGGAATGGCCATTATGAAACAAAAATGTATTTGAAAAATTATATTAATGATTAACTATCTTATAAATAGTCGGCCAAAAAAAAAAACATGTTGCCATCAGTTTTCACCTAATGCAGAAATTGTTCGAATCAGTATCGGTATAATAACAACAAAACTAACAACAAGTTGTTCTGTCATCTTTATTTAAAATATCATAATTTCATAATACTTCATAGAGTTTTTGATGTCCTAATTAAAACGTCACAAAATAGTCAGAAATATTGATTTAACAAACAGGATAGTTGCAAAATGAAAAAACGTATTAGTTTTTCGCAATGAAACGTAAATTGTCATAGTTGCTAAGGTTAACTGAGGCACAACCTGTATTTTCAGTAAAAAGAAATATGTAAAAATCATAAAAATTAATCAATTTTTTTGTCATTTTCGCTTCTTTGCACTGAATACGAATTCCTCTAAATGCTGAATAAACATATTTTTTTCTGTGACCTATCTCTGTTGATAGGTAATAAAATTTTCCCCGGGAAAAAAGTGAGTACTCTGTTCCCGGATATACAGTGAGTCCCCGGATAGGCCACGCCCATACGTTCCCATACGTTTGATTGAAAAGTATGGGCGTGGCGCGTGCGTTATTGTTCTTAGCAACAACCTAGATACGAACCAGAGGGCAACCGGTGATATCCCTACTCCATTGGAAAAGTAACGCATTCGCTTCAAAAAGATGACGAGAATAGAATCCCTGAATCTCGACACAAAAGAAAACAGTATTAAAGCACTATTGACGAAAATAACACCCATTGTTTGCTATTTTATTAAAGTAGGCTGATCATTTTTCAGATCTGCATATAGCCTTAGTTTTTTGTTCTGAACAAAACTTGTATGTGAAGCTTTTTTTGCGGAGCATTAACTGCATTTGTTTTCCTTAAATATTCTAATAAAATTCGGCGTACAAGTTAGTTTACGACCATAAAATAATAAGTTTTTGTCCAGCAGCATTTCGAATACTTGGAACGTGAAAATATTCACATGTGTGCTATGTTTCGCATCGATATTATATGATTATATTTTAGAAATTTCAAGTATATGTAACTTGTTTTCAAATTAATTAATTTATTAGTTAACGTCATATTCCAATGTGTTAATGTTAACAGAATAATATACTGGACGAAATACAACTGATCCTGAAACTTTGAACTTGAATTCAAAATTACAAAACTAAAATAAGTTTAAAAATACCTATCCTAGGGATACCTATCACAAAGCGTATGCAATCATGTATATCATATTAAAACTTACTACGTTGGACGTTTGATAATTGTTAGGTATAGTGTAAAGAAACTAATAATTATTATTAGATAGGATGCGTAATTTCATCGATTAGAAAATATTATAATATTAATGTATTATTATTTTAAATATATATTTTTCTAGGAAATAATCATGAAATCAGCAAGCAAGTAACAGTTCATAATTGAATAATAGCTTCTAAAATCTAAACCATTTCTAAAAAGAAAAACATGATATATTTTGCAAATTAATTTCTCATGTTGAACAGCCATATATAACTATACACTCATTGAAATAAGAAAAGAACACTGCAGTCTGACATATTTTGTTGATGACTTTTACATCACATTAAAGCATAACCGATCTGCGACACAACCTATATATCATAGTGGGTATGATGAATAGGGAAGTAAAGCAATCCAGGAATGTAAATAAATTAAAAATTAAGCTCCAACCTGGTAATAAACCGAAAGTCCAGAGACTATCACCGAGGCACGAAAAATATTTCAAGTTAATGTTTTTTATACACTCCCAAGATTGTAGTCGTTTGCTTTTCACAGTACAAACTTACACTTAACAATATTATTTCAAGTCAACATAATATCCCGCGAGATTTAGAATTACACCACGCTGTTACGAGCGCCTAATAGAAATTCACACGCAAACTTTTGCGATGAAAAATAATTACGTTACTTAAAATAATTTACTGTTCGCTTTAATTTACATGAATTATCATCATCAACCCTAAGGAGGGAGAGAAAGGGTACTATCCAACTCTAGTCCTTCGTTTTATTACCATACGAACGAGGACAACATCTCGCGAATTTAGATCAGGCGACTGCTGGTGTCCCAGGTTTGCTTCCCCGACAACTTAATTATACCAGTTATTTATAACAGTTCCGAATTATACCCATTATTGTTCTCCGTTTCTAGAAAGTTCAACGAAGTCATCGACTTACACCGACATTGAAACTGTTTTTCCGGCGGTTTATTTGCTTCTCTTACGCAAGGCACGCATTCCATCTTCATTTTCGATAGAATTTCGTACCTAGTAGATATGTGGGTTGACGTTAACATCAATTGCTACGACTGGCATATCGACTGAAGTGTCAAGCGTGTTTCTTGTTCAGTTCGTATTTGGTATGCGGAGAATGTCGTTATTTATCGACATACCAATACGTCATGCACGATATGGTAATATGTACATTTTGGATACAATAGTACACTTTTATTAGATTGTTGCTGATCACGATGTTGAATGTTATCCTTAGAAATGTGATACTTGAGATAATAATTAACTATTAAGTTTTGTTTAGTTATTGTTTTGTTTCTTGGTGAGACTATCACAAATCTGCTAAAAATTAATTATTGCATTAATGGAATTGTCTAGTTATGATAAGTTATGATATTTAGGCAAACTGCTTAATGAACGGTGTTATTGTAATTGGAAAAATGTTTTCTATGGAATAATCAGAGACAAAATGACTTATTTGTGTAAAATTAATCAAATCACAAATCACAATATAGGCCAAAATCGATTTAGATAGTGTTCATTTGACATGTTTCGATATTTCACCAAGATTCCGCCCAGATTGATAAACAAAAAGTTATTTTTTGTTATTGTGGTAATATAGTATATTATAATTAAGGTTTTAGAAGACAAAAATTGGCGCACGAGTTTTTTTGACCCGAAAACCTGGCCAAAATTATTTTATCACCTAAAAGGGCTCTAGATGTGTTGGTTTATTTATGTATAACATTTTAACCTTCATACTTAGAATTTGAAGGTTAGAATTTGAAGGTTAATAACTTAATAAACACAATAAAACAGTACAAATAGGAAAAAAGCAAACTGTATTAAAAATTGTTCTTCACTGCACTACACATATTGTAAATTAATTACTACTACAACATTTATCATCAATATGTCTTTGTGACTTTGTTTCTATCATGTTCTACTGAGTCAAATTTTTTAAAATAATATATGGCGTGTCCTGTTTAAATACGCAGCATTGGCGGATTTAAAACAATACATGTCGTTTCTGAGTTATATGAGATAACATTTTTGGGTCTGTTATGTTGTAAAAAAATCCTGATTTCTTAAGACCAGTGGTAGAGAAAGAAAATGAAAGTTTACATCAGTCGATATTGTGTATTGAAACCGTACTTACGCTACGCATGCTATTTTCCGTTTGATGCATTCCTTTTAAGACGTGATAGTAGAGGCAATTAAGAACCTATTTTACCATATTTATCACTATAAAATCTATTATTTTTAGTATCTATTATTTCAAAATTGTCTAATATTTATAATTATTGTTTCCATGAAAACTTACAATAATAGTGTTGGACCCGGATTCGCATTCCGCATAAACACATTTATCGAAAACGCCTAACCAGTTTCTATTCACAAACTTACTCTTGCCTTTCCTCAACAAGAATCCATTTTAAACCAGTTAACTGTGTATGCGAGTAGGTGCTGTCGATGTATTTTCTTGCCTTAAATATGAATCCGATTGGCTTCAACCAACAAATTTCCAAGAAATTCATATACAAGTACAAAGTTTAAGGTTTTTTTCGGATGATTTTGAATAGTCTAGTACCTAGGTCATCGGGGTTGTTTGCTATATATGACCCAAAACGGAAAATATACTACAGAACAGCAATAACAACATACAAGATGCATTGAACATAAAAGTTGTCAATATCTCGATAAGCGTAACCATATTTTGTATATAGCTAAATATGCCAATAGAGCCAATAGCGATTGAGATGTCAGCCTTATTTGACACTTGCCGTCAATATTATCGATCTTGGAAAACTAACAGTTACTAAAAGTTTGCGATCTAGTGTTTTCTTATGAAAGCGGTTCCGTTATGATCCATATATTTGTTAGCTCAGTAATTTTAGACTAAATTCAACCAAAACCCGGAAAAAATTAAGTAAATCAGCAAACTGGCATGCGGGATGTTTCTGAAATACCGGCTAACCTTGAAGGAGCATGTGCCCAAGGATGTAACAATTTTTTTTGCCAAATAACGTATGGCCTATTTCAAAGTTTTAGGTTTCAAATAAAATTTATCAACACGACCCTGAAGCCGACCCTGGTTAAATAACGCTCACCGCGCATGACGCATCTGATTCTGTTATTCATAGAGCGCGCAATGAACATTTATCACTTGACAAAATATAGGTGTTTAGGTACTTACCAAATCTTGCTGAGAGGTGCTGATTTACAAAAACTGTTGGAATTGATTTCCGCCTGCTAAACTACAGGCCGCCAAGCTCCCATTAAAGTTATTTCGCATTCGAGCAAAAACACTCAGTATTTAGCGAATTGAGTTTGCTGCTGCCAATATGCGCTTGTGAAGGTCAACTGCACTTACCACTTCAGTCCTGAACACACTCTGTTTCTTGCTCCACCACACAAAAAAGTCCAATGGCTTCATGTCCGGACACGGGACGCACTGACATGACGCACCATTCAACGTGCAGGTAACACTATTGGTCCTAACAACATATCCCTTAATACTCCGCACCACATATTCACGGAAAACTATTGCTCAAAATGCGTTTGTTGGGTTGTATTGGGATTAGCATCTGCCCAATGATGAGAGTTATGAAAATTCAGAATCCCGTTTCTTGTGAAGCGAGTTTTGTCCGTAAATAACACGCTAGCGACAAAATTGGGTTGGTTGTCTTGCCATATTTTACCAAAACCACCGACACATTTGAACCGTCGCCTCGGATGAAAGTCGTGATCAACGCTTGCACACGTTGAATATGATAGGGGTAGTAAAAGAGTTAGTCACGTTTCGCCATACGGTTGGATAGGATAGGGAACACAGACGTCCCGAACAATTGCTCTGGTACTCCGTTCAGGTTGTTGATCTACGATATTCAGGATGACGCATTCTTTGTACTGGACGTAGCACTTTATGCGCATTCAGGTGTCTTCTACCGTAATATCTCTCCGCGTACTCTTCGCACGTGCGATGAAGATTATACCCGCACTCACCGTACATTAACACAAAGTCAGTTATTTCCGCATTAAAAAACGTCTGTCAAAACCGATTTTGGCAATGTCAAAAGCCGGCAGTAACACGAAAACTAAGCGGTATTGTGGTGGTTCCCAGTTATCAGTAGTGGGGAGTTTGAAAAGTGGGTTTTTGATTCCACCAAATCAGTACGGTATGCGAGGATGGGGAGCGCGGTCGACGCTGGGTCAAATACGCTCGTCTACCCCCACTTCTCGACCGGTTTGGAGCGCGCGGCAGTTATCCGTCATTATTGCAAGCATTTTTCACCTACTTTGCAACTTTAACGCAAAATCATAATTGACGTTTGTAGCACAATACTTCTACTTTCAAAATCAGTTAAAAAAATTAAAATCGGCCACCTCCAACGCATCCAGGCTCGCCGAAAGATATTACATAAAAAAATTCAAATCGCAATTTTGCAAAAACTACCTGTGTTGTGCACATTCTAAATACCCATCAGTCGCTCGTTTCGCGTGAAAAGCCTGCGCTACAACATTTAAATTGGCGGAGTAATGAATTTTTGGAGAAACGCGGATTTTTTTATTTTTAAATAAATTCCGCCATTTTTACATTTTAATTTGAAAATGTAATGCCATATTCAGATTCAGCGCCATTCAAAACACCTAAATGTCAAGTTTGAAGGACTGGTGAGCAATATTTCAGTCAGTAGTGAAAGTAGTGAGGGTAGTTTAGGGTAGAATGCCCCAAAAGAGCATTTCGCAGACATAAGACTTCTTAGGACTTTAAGGATGTTGTTCAGAGCAGTAAATAGAAGTTTACTAGTTTGCAGATCTACTTTATTTTTTTTGGGGGTTAAAACGTAATACCCTGGGCTATGTTTTCAGTATGTTATCCAAACTGAATGAATGGCACAAAAAATATAGGGTGCAAATTTCAATGATGACGTCATTTCCGGAAAAACCGGAAGTCAAACTAACCTCAAGAGTAAATTCAAAATTGCACTCGTCCAGCACCATAAATAAGAAAAATAAACGGGCGTATCTATAACATTGGTCATCCGGTGTATCTGAAAACCGAAAGATGTTAGACGTAAAACTGGAGTAAGTAATGTAAAAATAACTATCCAATTATAACCATAGTTAGTCAAAGCCTATTTCAACTAATCTTTGTGATATTTTGAATTTAAAAAAGTAATCTGCCTACCATTTAAGACATTGACTGGCCAATCAGAAGCACAGCAAATGATGAGGCGATAGTTAACGCATAAAGGGGTAGGAAAATTGTATGTATTTTATTTTTACTTTATCATACGCAGTATGTAAAGTATTGTAATCGTGCCGAAAAAAAAAATTGAGATTTTAGCGGAAATACGTCTTTATGGGTCCCCTAAACATTTTTGACCAAGGTACAAAAAAATGTCTGTGTGTGTGTGTGTGTGTGTGTGTCTGTGTGTGTCTGTGTGTATGTATGTGTGTAAACGATTTTTGTGGCGACGATTCCGGAGAAACTACTAAAGGTATCGGGACGAAAGTTCATATTTAGAAGTTTTATGACCAAACTTAGAGCTGAAAAGCTTTTGGTTCAAAAGGGTCCAGAGGAACTGGTAGTTTATTCTAAGCCCTTTTCAAGGATTTTGCAAAAGAGCCGCCATTTCTGTAATTTCGTCAAAATAGTAATAATAAATTAAAGTAGAGGAAATTTTGAATAATTTATGCCTATGACTTTTTTTTGTAAAATTAATAGTTTAGCTACAAGAGCAAATTCTATTTGTAGCCAGGATTTTGACAAATATTTTTTGTGCTGTCACACTCGAAAAGGTTGGAGAACCGCTATGGAACGGTGCCGCTCTAGTGCAGCAAAGTACACAATACAAATTTCAAATAAAATAAGGTCACCAATTTGATTGTTTGTTAATAAGAAATATCAACCCGTCCTTATATCTAATTCTAAAAACAATAAGTTGAGAAAATTATAAATAAAGTATAGCGATGAGTGTAGTTTTATTTTAGTATGTTGGTAGGGATCTGTCATGAACAAATATAAAACTGTCAGAATTTGAATTAGCTTTTAAGGTGCGTTTTCATTAGTGATAATGGCAGTGGTAGCAGACGCCATTATAGTATTTCAAATAGAAAGTTGCTAGTGACTCATGTTTATGTACATGTAAACTAATATGTGTCATTATCGATGTAAGAAATACTCTAATTTCGTATTCTACCACCGCCATTAGCTACCATTACCTACCAAGTAGTATGTTTGTACGGATGGTAGATTCTCATGCAGCTAAACTATTAATTTTATATATTGTATGATAAAGTCATGTGCCTGGCCACATCAGATTTTTTTCATTTATTTACGCTTTACAATTCATAGCTGAAGAATAAACTTTTTTGTTGGGGAAGCCAGAAAGTCAGGTGTATCGAATTACTTTTTTATCCAATTTCAGGTGCAAATTACTCATTGCTTAAAATCGTTAGGACAGACACATGAAAAAACGTGCCGTCTCGTTCTAAAACATGGTTTGCGCAAAATAATATGCACAAAATAATCAATTAGTCTAAATCCATTAGTATTCGCACCTGTCATGGAACAACACGACCTTGTAATACGAAGATGTATGAAATTTGAATATTTGTGCCAGTCACTTAATTTGCTAAAATGTTTAGGCTCCGTGTGTCCCGATAGTCCCGAGCACCGGAGTTAACCGTACTATAAATCAATCTGATTTTGTATATCTTATCTTACCTTATTCATAGATGTAAATTACAAAAAACGAGTATTTTTGTTGGTTTTAAACAATGTATTTGTTACAGCTTTTGGTTTGAATGTACTGGTCGATCAGTATTTCCTCTCCTTGTCGTCATTGCCTGCGGTAAGTAAGTATTGTATAAAAGTAAAAATTTACAAAATATATATTTTTTCCAAACATTTTGTTCCATTTTATTAGCATTTTAAAAAAATATGTAGTACCTTATCTTGCTATCTCATTAGCACATTATCTTGTGACCTTAATTAAATGTTAAAAGTTGAATGTTCAAAATAAAAGTTAAATGCTTCCGATCTGGGTGGTCATATTATTTTAGGTTACCCTAGAGCGAAATTTAAAAGTAAACCTATTATATTGCGACATACATACAAAATGCACACTGCGCACCGCCCTGATTTGTATTCATCGCCATATTTTGCGACTGCCGATGTCGCCAAACTTTTATTATGCAATTCTAGGATCGATTCTGAACATCTGCGACTCGCCTGGCGCACACATACAAAACCGACTATTTTGCATATCTACAGTCAGTCTCAAAAGTCTTCGAACACCACACGAAACTGAGAAATTCAAGAAACTACAAAATAAAATTACTGCATATATTTGCATATATTTATTTTTTCTACTATGCGTTCGTTGTTATTTTCTCGAAGTCTGGACGCCGAAATTCAAATACATTTTCAATAATGTTAATATAATCATAATACTGATAATAATTTTATCTATAATAATTAAATTGCCCGCCCCAGATCAATAGCTCCTATAGTAAAACATGTTTATTTGTGTTTTTATTGCAAAAAGAACTTGCAATACGCCACTGAATTATACATGACAAAAAAAAACTTTTTTCTGAAGTCGTAATACCATCTTAATCAAACTCCCATATTTATTTTATTAAAACAGGAAGATTATTGGATTTATATGTATATATTCATCCGGCTGTATATACGTCTTTTATACGGTATTATGGAAAATAATATCACGAGACAGGTACGTAATTTATATTCTATACAGAAATTCAATTTAAAACAAACTCCTACTCACAATGTCCGCAAAAAAAGAATGAACGATACACGTAGGACGAAAACGCGAAAACAAAAAAAAGTCGATGCGTCTGGGTTAGGTTGACGACCCTACGCAGTAAACATACAGATTTGTCAGATTTTATACATCCTTTCACGACAATTCTCTGGGGTATAAGAACATTTTTAGCTTGGAACTTTTTCATCTATGAATTAAGTAGCTTGCTTTTAATGTAGTCAGATGTATGCAAACGGCCTGAACTTTCAAAGGTATAATCGTGAATAATCTCTGATAGTTATGGTTAGTTATAGTTATAGTTATGGACTCAATGAATTCGAACTAATATAATCGACTTTTTCATGGCTTATTAAGTAGAAATAACAAAAAAAAGTCATCTATTTAAAAAATCCTTAAAACAAATTAATGAACAATACAAAGACAATAGGATTATAAACAAAATCGAACGAGAATACGAGTATACGATAAATATGCAATAGCACCCATTTAATATTTTTTTATCTATTTAATGCCGCCTTTTGTGCGTCAGTTTATGTTCATATTATGGATTAGACTAATTTGATAAACTCTGACGTGGCATGATAAAAGCACTCAATGAAGCTACAACAAAGTATATAAGTCCACAACAAAGTAACGATTATCATATTTAAATAACCTTTACTTCAATTAGAATTTCGCCTGAATTGACCGATATTAACCAGGTTAAGCACGCAAGGTCAATTAGTATCGTGTTAAGCTAACATATTTGATGTTATCTTGTATTGTTGTGTTTAGTGTGCGGCACTATACATTATTATCAGGTCGAGTACCTAGGTTTTCCCATTTTATACGAGTATAAGTGGAGCACCAGAATATTATTAAAATTAAAAAAAGTATCTTTTTATAGAGTAGGTAGGCACGATTGGTAGTTTATAAGCGATAATTACTAGAAGTCATTGTATTTTTAATTTTGAAATGCGTACTGGCAATATTGGCCCTACAGTTTATATTTATATCCAATTGACATTTTTAAAGGAGCGGAGGTGGCCGAGTGGATAAGGCGAATGCCTTCCACTCAGAAGTCCAGGGTTCAAGCCCAGGGACCCTATTCTCGTCATCTTTTTGAAGCGAATCGCGACTGATCGAATGGAGTAGGGATATCACCGGTTGCCCTCTGGTTCGTATCTAGGTTGTTGCTAAGAACAATAACGCACGCGCCACGCCCATACTTTTCAATCAAACGTATGGGAACGTATGGGCGTGACGCGTGTGTTATTGTTCTTAGCAACAAGCAAACTTGCTCATAGATACGGGCAACCGGTGATATCCCTACTCCATTCGATCAGTCACGATTCGCTTCAAAAAGATGACGAGAATAGGGTCCCAGGTTAGGCAGGGGATTTTTCTAATACTCCTGGCTTTGTGCACATGGCAACATAACCCCCAAAAAAAAAAAAAAAAAAAAAAAAAAAAAAAGGTGTTATTTCGAAAAAAAAATCTTGCAACTTTATTTATCAGTACAGAAACAAATACAGAAATGGAAAATACAGTTGAAGAGCTGCGGTGAACAATACGTCCATAAAAAAGATTTTGTAATCAGTAGGAGGTGTGAGAAACAATATAAATAGTAAAGACAAGCGAATAAAATTCCAACGTTACTTGTTGTTGTTTATTTGTGGTTACATGTTTCGAGAATAACTTCTCGTCATCAGACCATACTGGAAAAAACATAAAGATACATCACAATACATCTTGAATTGTGATGTATCTTTATGTTTTTTCCAGTATGGTCTGATGACGAGAAGTTATTCTCGAAACATGTAACCACAAATAAACAACAACAAGTAACGTTGGAATTTTATTCGCTTGTCTTTACTATTCAACACATTTCAATGACCATGGAGACCTTCATCCCACTAAAACAATATAAAACTGATGCATCAGGCGCTAAATGTTATGTGACTGTATTACACTGTATTTTTTGCTAAGTGTTATACAAAATCATGGTACAAAATAAATACTGCAAACTATAGGTATACAGTATCTAGATTGTAGACTTCCGCAGTCTGAGTCAATGATAATATATTGATTTCCGGGTGGAAACCGCGTTGAGGACTTTGAAGCAGTCGACGTGGACGACAGTATCTTCTTGGCGCTTGGTTTGATAACTTAGTCCTGAAGATGTCTCTTGCAACATCATGTCTCAGCATAAGTGACTATGTGTCTGTTGACCATGTGAACTGTTCATAAATTACTTGTTAGGGTATAATTTGTTGTCAGTTGTTTTCGAAGCATATTGCAGAAGATAACTATTTTTTTAATAACTAATCAGTTGTGATTTACGTCCATAATGGAAATTATTAATCATATCTAAACCATAATGTTACTTCGGTAAAATTACAACATAGCATCAAGAAAGTAATAATTTTGTAATAGCTCTCAAAATTCATTAGAAATCGTACCAAAATCACCAGCGAAAATAACTTTATTCTAAAAAAATACATCAACAAGAGTCTAATAGAATCAATATAAGCCATAATAAATTGTATTACAAGAATGAAAATTAAAAAAAAAAATACATTCTCTTTTTTCAAGTCAGGTGGCTGTGATTTCAAATTTGAATAAAATATAAATATATGAATAAATAAAAATATATTTACTCCTAACTTACCTTTCCAAATTACATTTGTCGGTAATAATGAAAATAGGAGCACTTTACTCTTATCATTAATAAAAATTTTGTGAACCAGCCTGTATATGGCTAATAAAACTTAAAGTTTGATAACTTTATTTTTGGTTTTAGACCAAGCACAAACTTTTAATAAAACAAAAAAAAACATTTAATGTATGTATTTATATGTAATCAATCAAATTAATCAAAACAGATCAGGATAACTATTGTAATAACAAAATTTAATGAAAAATTATAAATAAAAATCAGTTTGTCGTTAATATCTTGAAAGCATAGTTCTACATCTAATTAAACAAATTATTGACATTGTTCTTTTGCTTGATTGTTTATTAGAAAAAACAACACCAGAATATCATCTAGTATTTGCTTAAGTATTGTTTGCTTAAGTCCTCTTCAGTTGTATTTTTGAGTAAAAACATTGTTGTGTGTTCAGCTAATACCCAATAAAAAATACACAAAGTTTTTTTTTGATTGATCATTTTTATGCTATTAAAAAAACTGATATAACATCCTTGTTTTCTTAGGATTCAAAAAGAAAATACGTTCGCGTCGATCAATCTCTTCATTCTCGAAGTTGATTTGCGAAGGTCCGGACGATAGTAGAGTGAAGTATGTTCTACATAGCACTTCCAATACTGGCGAGTTATCCTGTCACTCCCACGTTCACCGCGCTGGGTTATTTATCTTTTGGTGTCAGCAAAAGGTTCAAGCGCTCCTCAGCACTCTCTATACCTCGCCATGATTCACGGTTACAGGAGTAATCTACTACCGATTCGTTCAGAAATGACGTAGTGAGTAAGGAAAAAAAGTTAAACAACAAATCAAATAAAAAACAAAATAAAAAAATCTGATGTGGCCAGGCACATGACTTTATCATACAAAATATAAAAGTAATGGTTTAGCTGCATGAGAATATATTTGATTGAGATAAATCATGTCTGCATTAAAATTAAACTAGTTAGCCAGGATTTGACAGATATTTTGATAGTCAATAGTATCAATAGTAGGTATTGTCAAAGCATCAGCATTTGACACAACCTACTGTCATCACAATAATAGTTATTTATCTCACAAGTGCCGAAAGTACGGAATAGCGCGACGAGCGGTGATGCGGCGAGTCACCGATGGCGCAGCGTCGCCGTCGCATGTGAGCGAGTCGTGCTATGTAGTTTTCGGCGGGAGTGACATCAACGTTTTTTGTGTTGCTTTTTGAGAAATATGTATTAAAAAACACAAGAATGGTTATATTTCTGTATAGGAAATATTAGGTTGATACCACTTCTACGAAACGTCAAGTTTAAAAAGCTAATTCAAATTCTGACAGATTTATATTCGTTCATGACACTGTAGATGTCACATCCGTACCAATATGCTATACTTTATTTACAATTTTCTCAATTTATCGTTTTTACAATTAGATACAACAACGGGCTGATATTTCTTATCAACCAACAATCAAATTGGTGATCTTATTTTATTTGAATTTTGTACTTTGCCGCACTAGAGCGGCAACGTTCCATAGCGGTTCTCCAATCTCTGATGAAATCAGCTGTTTTCGAGTGTGACAGCCATAGACATTTCTGTGGTGACAGCACAAAAAAATATTTGACAAATCCAGGCTACTATGTAGGTTCATATCAATGCCAAATGCGACCGATCTCAATATAATAGAATTTGCTCTTGCAGCTAAACTATTAATTTTAACAAAAAATGTCATAGGCATAAATTATTCAAAATTTCCTCTGCTTTAATTTATTATTTAACTATTTTGACGAAATTACAGAAATGGTGGCTCATTTCTAAAATCCTTGAAAAAGGCTTAGAGTAACCACTCAGTTCCTTTGGACTCTTTTGAACCAAAAGCTTTTCAACTCTAAGTTTGGTCATGAAACTTCTAAATATGAAGTTCCGTGCCGATACCTTTAGTAGTTTCTCCGGAATCGGATTCACAAAAATTGAGTACACACACACACACACACACACACACACACACACACATACACACACACAGACATTTTTTTGTACCTTGGTCAAATATGTTCAGGGGACCCAAAAGGATATATTTCCGCTAAAATCTCAAAAATTTTTTTCGGCATGATTACAATACTTTACATACTGCGTATGATAAAGTAAAAACATCTTCTATCAAAGTGTTTCTAAAACCAAGTTAAAAAGAACTTTGTTTTTACAAATTAAATATGGAAAATGGGAAAGAAACAAACGAGCAACAGCATCTTTAGAAACTCCATTATTGTGACAATCACTGGCAAAAAATACAAAAGATCGATATAAAGCAAATATTTTGCATCTAAAAGGCAGAAGGGTCTTGAAAAGTGACATATTTTCTTTTAATTTAAAGAATGGAAACCATTTTGTAGTGTAAATAGGATTAATTCCGTGTTCATTGTTTGTGACAGAAACAAAATATCAGATCAAGGGCCACAGTTAGGAGATAATGAAAACAAATTGATAAAGGTATAATTTTGGGATTTTTTTTGGAACGCACATACCGTATATAAATCGATTTATATGTGCGCGTCAAATTATACTATTTTAAATATGTTGGATTTTCAGTAAAAACCAATTTGTATTCTTTCAATAAATAGTTCTTACTAAAATAGCGCAAGCGTTTTGACAAAATAAGTAGTGAACTATATTCTAGAAGTCCTTCATAAACCCTTTACTTACTTAAAAATATACCTTAAAAAAATATAGCCACGTTTCATAGCATTTTTGATTTATAATAAAAAATTTCATATTTGTGATTTTTTATCATTTAATTTCTGGGCTAAATGGGTGTTGTTGCTTCAACATATGCACTATCTCACTGTTTGGTATGCTGATGATAACAATATTTCCCTGCGACCCCCCATTATTCAAAGTAACAAAATCTAAATGCCAGATAAACAGGTTAGAGTACAATATCTCGAAAATAGACTCACTAGTCTAATTGCGATATGTATCACAAACAAGCGAGAACTAATCAATAAACCGAAGCATGGTCTATTTTAGACCAAATTGCGGGAACTACGCAAAAACCCAGAAGAAGCAAATAAAATCGGAGTACAAAAAAAAACAAACACGTGTTGATATACTTAGCTCGGCCAGGCCGGGCGGTAATGTGCCTAATGCATGCGGCGACTGTTTGCGATAGATGTGTTTTCCTAACACAAAATCAATCACAATTTCCTCAAGTACTACTTATGTGTGGGCATGGTAACTCCTGGCTTCCTTCCCTGTCCTGGCTTCCTTCCTGTTTACTTATAATCTTATCGCCATGGCAACGATGATGGCAACGATGACCGATATGTTATCGCACCTAACCGCACTTTTAGCCATTTCCTCTTGCCGAAAATCCACTTAATTCATTCAAAAACATTATTCTTGTCCGTTGCCCGGAGCATTCAATATTCATGGATATTTCCACAATAACTGTTGCTATATGCGTGAAAAGTAAACTCGGACAGTATGATCCTTTGTCATTTTAACAGCTGCGTTAATAACTGGTCAGATGGTGGTTGCTGTTACGCAACTATCAGGTTTATTGTTTACATATAAACAATAAATACCACAAACTTAAAACTATATACTGAAATCAATACAGTATGAAAATTGAAATACTAAGAATCACACAGGCATCTCATTTATTAAAGTGGGACGAAAATTGGGTTAACAACAAAATATAGTTCATAGTTTTTATTCAAATTTACAGCGGAATGTTCAGGTGTTCCAATTCAAATTACTAGGTAGACGGAACCTTTGCAAATAATACAAAAAAATACCCCGGTCAATTATGTCGAGTGTAAGTGAGAATTTTTATGAATCGAAACGACATAGCATTAATCATGAAAGTCTGTCACCTAAACTCAACAAAAAGATTTAATTAAACTAGAATTAATTATTAAAAATTAATATTGGTTAGCATAGTAGCTTAATTATAAATCAGACTTATTTAGAATCTGTAATAATAATCCGTAAAACATTTATATAATTATTTTCAATAATTTTTTACTGGCTATCTGGACGATATTGGCCATGCATTATTTAAAAAATGATCTTGTTGGCGAAACTTAGTGTTGCTCAAACTCATTCTTGTATGTTAATTATTGAGCTATTTATGTTTTTACGGTATCAACAGTTGCAAAAAGAAATTTCTTTTTTCTACTTTGAGTTCGTTATGAACTCATAACGAAACCGGTTTCGGTGTCGTTATGAAAACACCAGGTCACAAACATTTGGTAACTTTTAATTTTCCAAGATTGATGATATTGACGTCAAGTGTCAAATTGAGGCTGATATCTCAATCGCTATTGGCTCGCGTCAGTCGTATTTGTGAATTCTACAACTACCAATTGTTGAATATAAAACTACTCTAGATTGTAAGATGACAACCGCAATTTTTGAAATTTATGTAAATCTAATGTCGCAAAGTAGAAAAATAGTATATAACACTCGTTTTATAAGACGTATTGGCGCACTCGTTCCATTTGGGCACTCCTCGCTACGCTCGTCGTGCCCAAAACTACTCGTGTGCCAATTTTTGTCTTATAAAACTTGTATTATAATATACTATTAAATAGCGTTTATGTTCTACATGATCATAATAAAGTGACATTTCACATCTTAGATAACGGGGCGAAAACAGCTAGTTTATGCCCGCGGGCAATACGTGTTGCCATGATTTATATGTCAGATACATCATATACTTGACATACAAATTGTACGTGTTTAATCGTCAATGTCAATTATTGGCATTCGTATCTGTCAATATTGAGTAACAAAACCATAGTGGGACATAATATTTTAAATATCACAGCATTAGCTCTTTACCCCAATAAACGATAAACTAACAAATTTTTTAAATTCCAGTTTTAAAGTCTAAGGTTATTCAGTCTGTAACGTCAACGTAACTCCGTATTGTTTCTGTTATTACTCAACTCCGTAGATACGACTGCCACTTGAATACGTGAAAATATTTATTAATATTATTCAATAATGTGCAAAATCTTAATTAGCCACTTCTAGCGAAATAAATTTATACTGTGTAATGGCTACTGTAGATCAAATATTGGGATCAAAAAGTTATTGCAACTACCCAAAACTACAAGATTGTCGTATTTTTTCTTTTCTAATTCACATGTTATTCATCATTTTATGTTTTATTAAACGGAATTCAAATTTTTTCAATGTGACAAAATTTTCTAGTGGCTTCTAGCATTATATAAAAAATATTAGCAATAGTTAATCCAAATGTTGATGCCAAATTAGTTTACTTTGTATTCATGTTACTCTGGTTTTCAACGTTTAAACGACGACATTTTGTAAAAACATAACGCTTGTATATTCATAAAATTACAACAACTTTTAACGCCCACATATTTTTTTGCATAATTTCTTGATTTCAGAAGTCTAAGCCATAATTTATTTTACAGCCACCTCAAAACCCCCCATCGTTAAATTGATATTTTGTTTTGATATTTGGATTTTTTGTACAATCACTATGTTTCGTGTGTTGGTAAGTATAAAATTATCAAATTCGCAAAGTTACAGAATTATTAACCCAAATTTCTACTGTGAAATATCACAACTGTTCTTTGGAAGACAACCAAAATTTTACTCATTCGAATTCAGAAATAAAAACGAATAACTTAAGTAAATCGAAGTAAACCAGAAAAAAATGTCATTAAAAAAAAACATTTAACTCATGTAAATTCTCGTCAACAAGTTGTGAGGTTATGTCACCGGTAGAAAACACATCTTATGTTCGATTCCTATATGGTCCAGTACATAGTCGTAATGGCTGATTTGTAGAGATTTCCTGATGAACTACTTACAATAAAGTGCGAAACGTCGAAGTAAATCTGACAGTTAATGCCAGTCATGACCCTTTCCCAGATATTCTGCTTATTGACTGCCAACATTTGGTCAATACTTCCGCCTCACCATGATTAGAAAAGAACATCAGCAGAAAATAATTACATAATGGACATAATTTGTCCATTACCGCGAAATGACATAAAAAACCCACAGAGATCACAAAACTCCATAAAAATCTCAAAGGCATAATGGAATTTACACAGTTAATAACAATATGATAAAATAATTACACAAAAAGCCCAACAACAGAATATCGAAAGGAAGGCACACCTATAATGATACAATCTCTAATTAAATTTGAGCAAAAAAAGCACAACCGGCGCATCCGCCATTTTGCTAAATTCGTCATATTCTACTTGCGGCTCAATATCCTTTTTCTCTGATATTTTATCTCGTTTCTCCATCGATAACAAAGAATGCAAAAGTTCAATAATTCAGAAAACCTATTACCGTAAAATCAATTTATCAAGGATAATTCATCCTTCGTGTTCATACTGTTCACGTTCACACTCGTCAAATTTCTTTCACGTCTATAATCCACCTAACATCATTAATTCTGACGGCTAGACAGTCTCTATTATATAATCTTATTGTGCGCCGGGCGTTATTAATCTATTGTAAGATATTAATTGTCTGCAGTGTGAAATTAATATTAAGCGCACACTAATACCTGCCAAGTTTGCAGGATGCAATTCCCAGACATACACCGTCTGCAAGTATTAATTACCAAGTTTCAGGGCGTCTATTAAAACCGTAAATTTTCGCACAGAGTAACCGCTTAACCGCTTTAATTTAAGTTTTTAATATTGTGGACATAGGTACATTATTTTTGTAATATTCTAGTAGGTAATTGAGATTAAATTGTGGAATTTACTGGGTTTATTTTAAACGAATTGAAAAACACCCGTCTCCGAATAAAAGGGTTTCCCTAAATCATTCAATGTCACTGTTTAATTATCGGATTTCCGAATTCCTATTTTCTCAAGCTAAATAAATTACCTATCTTATTTGGGGTCTACTGTGAATTATGGAATAAATTATTTTAAACTCTTCCTTTTATATTTTCGGCGTTTGAGCATTTACGAACTTCAAAAGTACATAAAAAGCGAAGGCTTTATTGGATTACAACATATTTTTTCGTATATCTGTCTGTTTAGTCTGTCATCATACCACAATTCACGCAAAGTACTCAGTACCGTTTGACGTTTTTTTAATCAGGTGTAAAACCGTTTTGTGATATTCATGGTTTTCAAGGAATTTACTTTTTGATATTCAAAAGTTTTGGTATTATAACAATTAGAGTCTAGATATAATAACAATAAATTATATTATAATATAATTAAATATAAAAATATTCCTCATTATGAAATTCTGGGCTACATGCGCTATTTTGTAAAAGTGTTTATGATATTATTATTTCATAAATATTTATCACGTAATTTTTTTTACTGACTTGTGGCATACATAGCAAAGTGGTATGACATGAAAAACAATAATTATCAAGGCAATGCTCGTGGAAAAATCAATTCATTATTTGGTTATTAGAGGAACATGAAGAAAAAGTAATTTTTTAAATGGCCAAAAGCGAACCTATAGTTTTCATTTTATTAAAATCAATAAGGATTGGTGGACATGTCAAGAGTTTTGTCAGTATTGTTTTCATTTGATATAATTAATTTTTATTCATGTTACCTTGACGAGAGTTCTTTATCATCACAAATATATACTCCTCTTTTTTATAATTGAATCTATTGTGATATTGTAGCCGTTTTATAATAGAAACTAAGTCAAACTATTGTACATTTTAGGCCCTGAAGAAGCTGAAGATAATCAGCGAAACATCGGAAATGTCTTAAGTAAAGGTAAAACAAAACGTAGAGCTATTCAGCGTTTTATTTTATATACTTTTTTGCACAAACACGCGGTCGAGAGCAATTATCCATGATTATCAAAATCAAAGATGTAGATAGTCCATGCACCACGTACACCGCACTGCCTCCCTCTAACTATATTCGAACACGAAAGTGTCCACACAGCTACCATAACAAAACGGCTCGGTGTCAATTGGTGTAAAAAGTATGACATATCTGTCACTTAAGAAAGTTATGCTTACAAGCCAATTCACCTTGGCAACGTTTATTCTATGGTAGTTTTCTAGCAAGAATAGTAGATTCTTATTACAAGGATTGCTCAATGGCCAATTTCCACCTACATGACAATGAACGCAGCTGACGTCAGCGTTACTAGGTTACAGGACAACAATTCAAGCGCGAAATGACAAATACGTAAATTAACCTAACTTCTTTTTACAAATTTACTGAATTCATTACTGAATTGTGGAGAAATTATTTAAACATTATAACTTGTTGTTGAATTAAATTTATTAGTTCTCACAATAGATTCGTTCGCTTAGCGCCTTCGGAACGTGTTCATTTTGCAAATCACGTTCATAATCATTATCACAAAAGCGTTCTGAACATACTTGACTTTTTGCTGGATTAAATTGATCAGTTTTGCATCTTTCTATCCATTCGGCTTTGATAGCATCACTTTTTGGAAAGCGATGATAAATAATGTCAGTTTTTAGCCTCTTTGTTTTTACAAAACCATTTTTACAAACCGCGACGGCACAACACTTCCCTGACATTTCTTAAACGATAATGAATAAAAGCAAACTCTACAGCACACTCGAAGAAATCCACTTTGAGTTTGTGAGATTGCATCATAGTATCGCGTTATAATTGTTTTTTACGCGTTTTTACGTGCCAAGTGTGACAATTCAAACAGACCAATCTCAATTATTAGCATTGAGCTGACTGTGCCGGAGCGGCAAAGTCGCCCGAGAATAGTTCGTGTTTGCTCCGACCATTTGACAATGAACGCATGTGACGTCATAGCGCTGGTAGCATTGAAAGATAGGGATTGACCAATCCTTGTAAGAATGTACTATTCTTGGTTTTCTAGTAACTTACTACAAATTGACGTTATAGTAACTGCACTTGGCGACAGTTGTGTCATTTGTGTCAATATCAGAATGTCCGTGTCAAATTAATTTGACGGATTTTATTTGTCAAAAGCCAATATGTCAGAGATTAGTGTTTAGAAACAGGTGATTTTATTACGATATTGTTGTGTAGGATAAAAAATTATGTGTGCACCACGCCAAGAAAGTGGTTTTCCGGGCCTCAAAAAGTGCCCAGGCTCGCTGCGCTCGCCTGTGCAACTCTTCTCTCTCCCGCGAAAAGAACCACTTTCTCGGCTTGGTACACAATATACTTGTCCTTTCAAATAGCAACAGCTAGTTGAAATTTCGAAGTGGGGTGCCTGCAGGGTAAAGGGATGAGGGATGATACCTATAATTTGCTAGGTATTAGTTTTGAACTTTCCCCTCGTAATCTAAATCGGAGTGTTTCCACTCAAAGCAATAATCGCATCAGGTCAAGAGTTATTAAGGGTTGAGTTATTTCATACCTTTCATCTTCTGTGTAGCCTATCTTAAGAGAACCAATCGATCGATTTCATTTTTTTTATCATGTTTGAGTAGAGAATTTTGTGCCCTTTCAAATGATGTATCACAAGGTAGGGGGTGCCATTTGAAATTTCAAAGTCGAGTGTCTGGGGGGTGAAAGGATGAAACCTAAAATTCTCTACGTACCATTTTTGAACTTCCCCCTCAATATCTAAATCGACGTGTTTCCACTCAAAGCAATAATCGCATCAGGTCAAAAGTTATTAAGGGTGGATACTTTTGAAATGAACACACTGTATAATAAATATATAAGTCGAAAACGCTATAATTTGAGAATGAATCTTGCTCAAAACCCGAACTAACTTGTTTGTTTATCATTTGATAGGTAATACACTGATTGATATTTCTTTGAGTATTTCCTTATTTCCTTTTATTTGGCATACAGAATATTTGGTATATTATTACATATCCATTCAGAAATTGATGTTAAAACAATTTTTGGGATACATTTTGTATTTACGTTATTAATGTCATTGCTAAGCCACACTTGTCACGTTAATACACACATTTTTACCGCCTACATTTATGGGATATCCACTTTACCAATGTCAACTACAGCTGTAATTTTAGCATCAGCAGATTAATGGTGAAGACAGAGTTTAAACAGAGTTTAGACAAAAAACTACAGAGGTACTTTTCTTTCAATGATTTCCTTTTTTGATTTCGTATTATAACGTATTGTTGACGGTGATTTATTCAAACCTGTAACTAAACCTACCTGGCTTTAGATTTTTATCATTTACTGCGATATTATAAATAAAATTTCATTTTCCAGTAAAAAGATTCCCTCAACAACTTCAGAGAACGAACGACCTAAAAGTTTACAGCTATCAGAGACTCGAGCGTCACTCCAAGTATGTGAAGGGTATCCCAAAGGTCCACCCATGTCACA
Organism: Melinopterus prodromus; assembly: GCA_964023965.1. Lineage (NCBI taxonomy): Eukaryota > Metazoa > Arthropoda > Insecta > Coleoptera > Scarabaeidae > Melinopterus > Melinopterus prodromus. The sequence goes on along the minus strand of OZ030390.1, from coordinate 11,294,924 downwards.
CAAACTTCAAAATCCTCCTAAAACCCGGTCGAGGAAAATATTCCAGATTAACTTTTCGTGAGCGGCAAGAAAGTTTCGAAACATTCCGCAGACAATCTAGTCGTCCGCACCAACGTTAATTATCTTCAATATTGAAACAAAATATTGCGCGCGGGCACACAATATCGCACAAGCGGCCGACGGACGTCGGACTTTCATTAAATCGTATAAATAATCCGCTGTGTGGTTCGAAAGTCAACTTCGCTTGGCAATTTTCACCATTTACTCGACAAATATAAAGGCGCTAGCGCGGCGCCTGTTCGAAATTGCTCCTTTTATATATCGCTGGTCTTTCTAGTTCTTCTTTACAGTCCGTGACTGAAATGTATTATTTTTATTTTAGTTGGCAGCGGGGTTTTTCATTCGGCAGAGTTAGCTTGACTGGTGTGTTCTACTGATGGAATTTAGAACTTACTTCATGTTTGTTGGCAGCATATAATACAAGAAAATTGGAGCACTACTGGCCGAGATAGGTTTAAGAACATGAAGGGTAGTAAACCCATGGAAGTCCCAATTAAGAATAATTTTAATAACTCGGAGTAGACGAGATGGAATGAAGATGTCAGACATACCTGAAATATATTTTGGATTTGTCTATTGTCTGCTTTGTGTGTTCATAGGAGCTATTAAAACTTAACATAAAAATCTCCTCACAAAATAATAAAATAAATCCATATTTTGGTTTCGATATTGAAAACCAAGCAAGGTACATTCATATTACCAGAAGAAAGAATTTAAAAATTCGAAAACTGCGGTTGGTTGTCATCTTATAATCTAGAGTAGTTTGATATTCAACAGTTGGTAGTGGTAAAATTCACAAATACGATTGACGTGAGCCAATAGGTGATTGCGCGTGGCTGAACGGTTTGATTTGGTTCCGGTTGGCGGTTGGATTGTGGTTGACAGAGTATTCTAAATCGTCGTCACTTTTAAAACGTCAGAAACCGCTCGACGGAAAATCATCCGGTTTGATTCATAGGTACTTACTGTCAGATATCTGTAAAATATGACAGTAGTGACATGCGCAGTCGTCTACGGCTCATTCCGACAACGACCTACGTATCCAATGTATCCATACTAGCACTTATAACGACTTATAACTTTAAAATGACAACCCAAACGAATCGATATTTCAAACCTGCCTGGCAAGAGCGGCAAGCAGGTTCAAGATTTTGAGAGACCGAATCGAACCAACTGCAACAGCAACGTCATCAATCGCCATATAAAAATGGTTCGTTCAAATCGGTAGTCGAACCGCAACGGAACCGTTCCACGCGAAATCGCTTAATAGCGATTGAGATGTCAGCTTTATTTGACACTTGTCGTCAATATCATCAATCTTGAAAAACTGAAGGTTACTAAAAGTTGGTGATCTATTTTTCATAACGACACCGAAAGCGGTTCCGACACCGAAAGCGGTTCCGTTATGAGTTTATAACGAACGCAAAGTAGAAAAAGATATTTACTGCATCTTTTGTATACAGTAAGTCCTCAAACCACCAGCGCCCATTTCTTTTTAGTAGTTTTACCCCACTATCGCTGGAATACGATTATGAGTTTTCAAAAAGAGTTGAAGAGATGACATTGATGAATATTTCATACAAAACTATAGTTATTGAAGGAATTACGTATAAATATAGAATCATTCACGAAAGAAAATGTTGATATTAAAATACCCCTGTATGATCTGGCGTCAAAGTTGCAGCTGTTGGCATAGTATGAGTTTAGTAATACTGATTTGATTTAACTGTATTTAAGAAAAAGTAGAATTTACCTTTTTGTGCAGTATTTTAGGATTCATTCTGTAGATGCTAAAATTGCAAAATCGTAACCGTTTTGCGGTAATATGTTAATAACCGAAAACATGAAAGTTAGAGGTGGTTTCCAAGGTGCCAGACTCCAGTAAAATTTACGGACGCCATAGACTTTTGCAACAACACTTTCCGTGTTGGGTATCAAAAAGGCAACAGTATTGAATAGGTTATCAGAACTACCCGAGGGTTACAAAGTTTTCAGAAAATTTTAGTGTCTACAGAGGTTCTAAAAATTTTAAAAAATTTTGAAAACGTTGTGTTATTGTGTAACTGTGAATCTAGAGTAAAATTTTTATATTATATTATTATATTTTATATGAGAATTTGTTCAGTTTTTGTATTAAAATAATAAAATGCAGTAATTACATTTGTATGTTAGTATTATGGGTTACACGTTAGGAGTTAGTGGCAGACAAATGTACCTCTTAATCATTATCAGTGGACCATAAGGATTAATTGGAAATCGACTCCATTTTACAATATCAATGATATCGTTAGTTAAAGAATATAATAAGTCCGTTAACATAGTATTTAAGCAACGAAGACGTGTGTAAAGTTGTGAAAACGAATCGAGTAGTGGACTCGATTCCGTTTCAATGCACGCTGGACCTAACCATTACTGACCACGAATATAAAAAAGCATGACTTTCTAACGAAGCAATTTATTCCCGACTATTACGCATACTACAATGATTGGAAGCCTGTAGTTTCTGTAATTACTCACTTAATAAACAACACTTTCATCGATTATGGGGATGACGGACACATTGGGACAATTTCCTAAACCCCAAGAGGCAAGTCCAACTTTGACACCTTTGTACATTCAAGAAACCACCTTCACTTTGCAATGATTTTGATTATATCTCCGCGATCCCATTATTTTCACAAACAGTTTTCGGCACGACGTCATTGACTGCCTTTAGACGAACAAACTTTACACCACGCGCGAAAGAATATTTCACAATGTCGTTGTCATCAATAACAGACACACTATTAAGGTTGTATTACACTATACGTACATCATAAACGTCACATCAGGAACCGGCAATGTCACGTTAAGAAATATTAAGCTACAAATTACCATACCAAAAGCAATATTACACTTCAATGTTACATGGCCGGTTCGTAACGTGATATTCACTTCCGTATAGTGCAAACAGAACTTCGATAGGCGCAAATGTCTGCTGCATTCTGACAGTTAACGTCCCCAATGACACAGCTGTAGACGAGGCATACTGTAATGATTTTCTTTATCGTCAATACACATTTCCTCTTGCAATGAATTTGAACCATAACCGATAAGTGGAAAGCTGTTTCTTCGGTTCGTTCATCCGTTGGTTTTATTAGGTTCGTTCTGCGGTTTATTTTGAATGGTCTGTTGAATTGCACCACGGATATATCATACAATCTGGGTTTCGTCTCCCCTCCATACTGTGGATGTAACCACATCGAAGCGGCGTAAATTTTTTGATCTACCTACGCGTTTCTATTCCCTGCAGAAACCGGAACAGATCTGGGCGTATTACTTCACGGCGGCAATGCACTGCGGTCATGGCGAAAGACTCGTTGATAATTAATTGTGTATTGTTCTAACAACATACCAATTTATTCAAGACAATAACGCATACTATAATCATTGAGAGTTGTGCCTTATTATTAGACACCGCATGGTTGCTGCGTCCCTTAAGAAAATCAAGACTATTATCGATTCTGGCATAGACTCTCACATCGACTTCTCTTATTTTTTTAAACCAAGAGACAACTCCAACTTGAACACCCTTATACATCACAGGTCCTCCTGAATCTCCTTTACCACTAAGACCTTCGTTTTCAGATGATGCCTTCACACAAAACATGCAATTAAAATTGACTTTCTTTTCCAAAAGAGCTCGACACTGCTCCGTAGACATAGATGTAGACTTTGCACATTGTAATGGTTTACTATAATCTGTAAACCAATTTGTTGTTCCCTTCAATGTATTTTTACCGTAACCGACAATTTGAACTGTTTTTTTGTTCCCGGAAGCTACTTTTTTAAATGTTTTTCCATTCGTAAGTTTTACTCGAGCGGTTCTGTTGTTTAATATAAATGGTTTCGTAAGTTTGATCCTGCATAGGTCATAATCATAAAAATTGGGGTTCTTCTTACCTCCATATTTGTCATGTATGATAATCGTATTTGAAGAAACCTTTTGATCCCACGGCTTCTTTTCCGTTTCCTCTTTTTCCCTGTAGTAACCGGAATAGACCTCGACGCTTTTAATTCCGCGGCAGCAATGGGCAGCGGTCAACACTAAATATTCGGTTATAATTGAGCCACCGCATTTGAAGGCCGTACCGTTTTCCGAATTATCTCTCAACAGCAAGTAGACGTAGTATGGATACTTGGCAACGTCGCAATCGTGGCCGTACCAGATTCTGACTCGACCATCAGCCAGATTTCTGGTAAGAATTAACCAGATAATAGAATTTAGTAGCAATATCCTGAATTGTAGATCCATATTTACCACAGGCCCAATTTGTCTTACTTGTACATTTGGCAGTTAAACATCTGAGAGGTTGTCACTTTTGATATATGGTCATAGATTACTATATAAACAGTTTTCTCATGCGAAGATTTAGTCGCTCTTTATGCGAAATCTGCACCAAAACCGTACTCATAGACTTCACTTATTAGAAAAAGTCAATCGTTGATGCGTGTAATTATTCATGTGTTTCAAGTAAAATGTTACAATAAAATTACTCTTAAGCAATTTGTTTTAAAATAACCAAACAGTAGTCAACAGTTCTTTATTGGTAAATAAACTGAAACATGTTAGAATAAAAATACAGTTTACAACAGTAAATAAATACTACAAAATTTATAATTAAACCTCCATAACATCACTCTAAAGTAGCATATCCACAAACGAGCAAACTGCTAATTAAATAAATAATATGTATTAATAAATAAAAAATAGTTTAGGCTGACATTAGAAATAAAGATGACATCTAATCCGAATCTGATAAAGTTAAACGAATAAAATTTACGCGACAAAAACAGCGCCAATTCTTCTTAATTTGGAAAAATCGGGAAAACGCCAATATGTACAGCTTTCTAATTTTTATGAGTTGTAGCATATTAATCAAGGGCACCAGATTTTTTTCAAATTTTTTCGCCCCTAGTTCTGCGAGAAAATTGACGTCAAAAGAAGGGAAATAATATATGGCCACGATAGTACATTGGTCTGCCACTAACTACTAACGTGTATCCCCAAAATAATAACATATAATTATAGTTACTGCATTTTATTATTTTAATACAAAAATTGAACAAATTCTCTAAAATTAATAATTTATTCCTTGTTTTAACAACATTTAACAATAACATGTGGTATGATCTATAATTTTTGCTCTACCTTCACAATTACACAATAACAACATAAACGTTCTCAAAATTTTTTAAGCTTCTGTAAATCCTAAAATTTTCTGAAAACTTTGTAATCCTCGGCTACTTCTGATCTACGTTAACTATGTATTTATAACCAAATACGTAGACGTGGTCGAAATAATGTTATTGCTGCAACTTTATTGTAATTTATTATAATACTAATTGAGCAAGTTATAGCTTCGAGCTTTTTTACTTCGTACATTTTACAGGTGTATAGGAGTAAATCTAAAAAATACTGCAAAATTGTAGCTACAAATTGAAAATCTTTGCGAATAAACAGTGTAAAAATTTACATTCATGTCTACCAGTTGCCTTAATTCTACCCTTGCAATCCTCAGCTATGATATTTTCGTGTTAATTCGCTTATTAATTTCCTCGCATAATCCAATTTCAACGCACACCCAGATTTACACCCCTAATTTATCTCAATTTCTTTCGGCTTAATTATGCCACGAGCTTTTACCATCTATCATAAGCTTCGCTTATCACCATTCCCCATTGTGTTAGTGTAACTTTTCTTTATTTGTTTGTCTTATAAATCTCATCGAATTATAATCGCTTTTTATTGTCCCGTCAATTCCTTTGTTGCGAATAATTTTTCTTTCGTAAACGTTTATCATCAAGCATTACACTTAATAGTAAGAGTCTGCAAAGATTTCGAATGTTTACTAAGTAACTAAGTAATTTTTTTATATTTGTTTGTATTTGTCCTGATGTCACGAAGGGAAGTACCTAACAAAGCTCATTGAATAGCTCTACAGGTACAACTAAATCCTTTTATAAATGCTACATAACCCTTTCTACAATTTTCCACTGAACTCTGAGTGACAACTAACACAATAACACTTACAGTAACAACAAAACTTTATTTTGGACAATTCCAGAGAGTTCATCGGACGGTTTCACATGTCATAATACGTTTGCTGCGACCTGACGTTCTTATCTTGACGTCATATAAAGTTTTCGTATTTGTCCCAGTCACTGGATTCATGTTACAAAGCAACCCACCCAGTGCATTCAAACTACTGCAGGTGAGCTGGGGCGCATTTCAGCGCATTCCCGAGCTATCGACGTTAAAGTTCAGAGCTTTGTTGAAGCTAACTCTCAGTTTTATGATGGTATATCGTTCCTCATTATTACCCAGTTGTACGTTGCAATTTCACCGGTATTTCTTCAAATAAAAACTAATTTAATTAACTATTAAAGTAGCTATAGAAGGACAAAATTTTAATCTTGATGTCGGTATTTTTACTGATTCTCTTCTAGCTTCTGTCACATCGTATTAGAATGGTCACTCCACCTGAAGTGGTCCAGAAGTGGTAGTAAAGTTAATTTTTTTGTGCTGTCCCACTCGAAAACAGCTGATTTCATCAGAGGTTGGATAACCGCTATGGAACCTTGCCGCTCTACTGCAGCAAAGTACAAAATACATATTTCAAATAAACTAAGATCACAAATTTGATTGTTTGTTGATAAATAATATCAACCCGTTGTTAGATCTAATTCTAAAAGCGATACAAAATTGAGAAAATTGTAAATAAAGTACTATATCGATGAGTCTAGTTTTATTTTAGTATGTCGATACGCATGTGACATCTATAGTATAATGAACAAATATAAATCTGTCAGAATTTATCGAAGATTGGCGATAACGGTTTAATACATAATAGAAAAACATACGTTTTAATATAATACATCTTTGTATGTCTGGTGGAGGACATACAAATCAGAAATTTTTATAATTCATCTTTTCGAGTCACTTCTTACATTTAGGATTTTCAAATCTCATATATTTGATATTGAGAATACATTTTCAAAAGCATCATACGTCATATTTAGTTAGGAAAAACTCATATATTTTAAGCAAAACTATGAAGATGGATTGATACTACTTTAAAAACAAGAGATAATACTCTCGGGCAGATTATGGTTTAATAAATGGAGTTCATAAAAAGACTTTCATTAAGAACGTTGAAGACAAAATTATGTTGGATATTTTATGACACAAAAACTTTGTTCTCAAAAATAACTTACTATCAACTCTCAAAAAAAGCAACATTAAAAATATATAATAAATTCTACATTTTATTATTCAGAACGACTTTATTTATTATACATTTAAGCATATTTAAAAGAAAATCAGTAGTTTATATAGCATGTGGGAAAGTCGTTTTTGCATAATGCCCAATACGTTGAGAAGCGATCTTTGCTTTTCTTTCGATCATAGATAACTAAATGTGATGAGGAAACGAAAGTTTTGAAAATTATGTAGGGATTGAAATCCAGTTTTACTACCGGACTTTATGATAATATATCAAATAGGTCATATATTTTTTTATATTCTCGTATGTATGTATGTTGTGCTCCTATTTCAACATCTGGCAGCCCTACTTACATTAGTATTCTATTGTACGAATTACTCCTTTTCAAAATGATCAAGTAACGCGGATAATAAATACTTCTGCTGTCAAAGTTTAGAAAAAAAAATAACTAACTTTATAATTAAAAAAAAATTATTATTATATCTGCAAAAAATCTGTAAAAAATTACAGATTTGTAAGGAATATCAATTAATCTGTTTTTTTGTGGATGCTCGCGACTGCTATGAAATATAAATTAAACATGTCATAATAACGCAGCAATTTATTCAAGACTACTACGCATACTACAATGATTGAGGGACTGCGCTTTATCATATTAGTCACCGCACTTGATAAAACCAACACTTTTATCTATTCTGGAGATGATATTGGGCCAATTTCGTAAACCCCAAGAGACAAGTCCAACTTAGGCAAAATTTTACATCAAATGTCCACCTGAATCTCCTCTACAAGAACCTCCTTCACATTGAGATAATTTTGATGATTCGACACGCCCTCATAAGCTAAAGCCTATTCCACAATCGTCGTAGTTCGTATGGCATTGGTGTCAACAATGACAGATTATACTATTACGGTTGTACCGCACTATTCGAAACATCAACGTCACATCATGGACCGGCAATGTCACGTTAATAAATACAGTGCATAAAATACAGTTTCGTCGTTTTTTGCACCAAACGATGCAGAATGTCATGTTCTATTATAAAACAGAAAAAAACTCGTTTTGACGAAAAATGGAGGTAGTCCCTTTTGCAGCAAGGTCTTTAAATGCAATATTATATTTCAACGTTACATAGCCGATCAGTGGCGTGATATGGACTTCCGTACAGTGCAAATAGAACTTGGATAGGCGCGAACTTAGATAGGCTCCGATTCAACTTATTGTGGAACAAGCTTTAACAAAATTGAGTGATTGCGCGCATATAGATTGTACGAAAAATGTACCCCAATAAGACAGATGTAGACGAGGCATACTGTTATGATTTTTATTATCGTCAATTTTCGTTTCCTCTGGCAAGGAATTTAAACCATAACCAACATGTTGAACTTATTTCTTCCCGGAAGCTACTTGGGATCATGTTCTTCCATCCGTTGGTTTTATTAGATTTGTTATGCGATTTAATTTGAATGGTCTGTGAATTTGCACCACGCATATATCATACAATCTGGGCTTGGTCTTCAATCCATACTATGGATGTAGCTGCGTAATCTTTATGATCTCTGCGTTTCTTTTCCCTGTAGAAACCGGAAAAGATCGGGGCGTATTTCTTTCCGGACTGCGGTCAACAGCAAATTATTAATTAGTATTGTATTGTCCTAGCACAGCAATTTATTCAAGACTATCATAACGCATACTATAATGATTGGAGACTGTGCGTCATTAGTAATTGCATGGTTGATGCGTGCGTTAATAAAACTTTCATCGATTTTGGCAAAGCTATTGAACTTGGAGCAATTTCCGTGCCCTCCAGAGACAACTCCAACTTGGACACCCTTGTAAATCACAGGTCCACCTGAATCTCCTTTACAGGCAACACCTTCTCTTCGAGATGACGGCCAGGTGCAAAACGAACACTTTCTATTGAAAGATTTCAACAGTTTTTCACACTCCTCCGAACTCATAGATGTAGTCGTGGCACACTGGAGTGATTTCTTTTTATCGACAACCCAATGTTCCCCTTTCCATGTATTTAACCCATAACCGATTAGTCGAACTCGTTTCTTCCCGGAAGCAACTTCGGCAAATGTTTTTCTATCCGCTACTTTTATTAGATTTGTTCTGCGGTTTAACTTAAATGGTTTCTTAAGTTCGACTATGCATTGATCATAATCGAACGGCTTCTTTATCCTATCATACTTATGATGTATACTCATAGCTGCTTCGTAAACTACACGTTTTTGATCTAGGCTATTCCTTTCCCTGTGGTAACCGGAGGAGATCTTCGCCGATTTCTTTCCGTGGCAGCAATGGCCTGCGGTCAACACTAATGACTCGTGGATAATTGAGCCTCCGCATGAAGTATAAGTGGAATTTATGGTCTCGAACATCAGGTAAACGTAGTATGGATAGTCGGCAACGTCGCAATCCGCGCCTTTCCGGATTCTGGCTCGGCCATCAGCCAGACTTCTGGTGAGAATTAACCAGATGATATTTGAATTTAGTAGAAATATCCCGAATTGTAGATCCATATTTATCACTTGCCCAATTTGGCTAACTAGTACATTTGGCAGTTAAACATTTGAGAGGTTGTCACTTTTGATATAAAATGTTGATATGGTTACTCTATAGAATGCCAAAAGTTAGTCGCTCTTTAGCCCACGAACATAACCGAAACAAAAAATAAAAGTAACTACGTAGTTCCTACGTCGATAACGTCGAAATAACAATCTAAATCCATCCCAAATCACAAAAGTTATTAAACATCAATGTGTAGGAAAATAATATGGACCTAATATCTTTGTTTTGTGGATTCATAAATAGATTAAAAACATAACGTCAGTTCTGGCAGTATAATTTGGAGTAACATTTGTTTTAAAATTACTCACTATTTACCTATGTGATCATTTTTGGTTTGGTTTTCCACTGCAGTGGGTATTTTTAAACATCAAAAGAACTAACTTGAACTGTAACTGTAACATAAAAATTTAATTACTGATGACTATTATTTTCATAAAAGTAAAACGACAAAGAAAACTTTAGTGTTTTCAATATTTTCTCAAATCTCTCAGATATTAAGTAAACGTTCTCTCAACCTAACAACACATGCTTGCAACTTACTGGATATAGGGTATAAAACATTCTAAAGTTTACAATAAATTTGCACCTTACAAAATATTGCAAAATATTAGCACCAATAAATATTATAATTTCAGACTCAATGGCATACGTACAACTAAGGGCCAAATTCAGGGAATTCAGAATACCCATGAAATATCGAAAGGCAATTTCTCAGCATTTTATTTCTGGCATGTTGATAGTGTACACAATTGTTTGTTGAAATGCACATTACGGCTTTCGGTCTGACAATGACGTTGGGTAACGCGTTGGGCATAGCAAAGCGTTGGTTGTCTTCAATGACGGTGGACGAAGTTGTTCAACTTCTCAATGGAAGGCAATGAGCAAATTGTTTTTAGTTTGGGTTGATTAGTTGTCGGGTATTTTTGTTTTTTCCTTTCTTTTTTTTATTTGTGGATTTGTGCAGGGCTTTTTGATTACTTGTTTGCACTCAGCATCACTGCCCCTTCTTAAGAAATAATTTTTTTGTTGGGTCTTTTTTTGTGTGGTGTAACCTCAGGCAAGGAATTGCTCATAATCTGCAACATTTTGGTAGATTGAGGATCGTTGTTGCATATTTAATATTAAATAATTATATTTGTGTTTTCTTTTCCATAAAATTATTGATTGAATTTGATTGATTAACTACAGTGTAAAATGATTGCCTTACTGTGAATTGTGTCAACAATACAGAATGTTATCAGTTTTCTAAAACTCGCAGAGTTGGGGTCTGGTGTGCTCTCTAGATGCCACATGTTTATTTTATTTCGATGTTTTGTGATTTTGCTCAGTAACCAAAAATAGAATTTCTGTTCTAAAATTATCAAGAAAAAAGCATTTTGTTTCATTACTATTTCTCCATATCTAATTTGTAGTAATAATGTTTAATTTTGAAAGAGCTTTTTATAATAGAATACATATTGATGATGAAGGTTTCCATCGATGCCATTTTGATATATAAATAAGACAGCTCTTGAAGTTATTATGGAAGGTATTACCTTCCATTTTTATTCATTATTACATTCCATATTAACTTCAACGCTGTTCTATCTAATATAATAGAAGTTTGTTTTTATTTTCATGCCCATAAACTCGAAGTCAGATCTTTATAAATCACAATAATCTTAATTATACTTTATATTTGTGACATATTAATTAAAATATAGGTCACAGATAGAAAAGAAATGATACAGCAATATTCTGTTTTGCTTTGTGCACAAGTATCGTAATATTAAAATTTAAAATCAATTAAAATCAAATTTGGTAAAATTAAAGACTCAATCCTTATTTCAAATTTATTTAAAAATCCTTTGTTAAGAAATAATCATTATTTTGTAGGGAAGGCTGAATGCCTATAAAACCAATCCAGAGCTCGAGGAGACAACGTAGTTCTTTCATTGACTAAATTTATACAGCAGTGAAAAAATAGTCGTTTATACATTCAATATGTAAATTTCCAGATCCAATGTAACATTAGGATGTCCCGAATCAAGTTCTATAGTTTGCACACTAATATTGCAAAACATATTTAGTAAATTATGTATTTTTAGTTTATCTGGAAAACTACCTCTTGTTATAATACATTAGCGTTCGGATATTTACAATTTAGCACTATAAACATTAATTTCCAGTTATTGGGTACCCTTGCAATGAACTCAAGAGTTTTTTATGCTCTATAAAATAATCACCCTAAGTTACAATAATAACACAAAATCTTGGTTAACTTTTTAAAAGCGCAGTAAAAGATTAATAGAAAATGGGCAGTAGCTTGTTTGAAAATACGGATCATTTTAGAATATAACACTTTCCTATGCTGACAAACGTATTATAACACAAATTTGAAACTTTATGCTGGTTGATGGTTAGTGTCTTCGGAAATCTGAACATTACTATATAATTTTCAAAAAGCTGGACAATATTAGATAGGACTTAAATACCCTCTTTCAATGCTGGGCCCATGACAACAGTCACAGGTGTCACCCCCTCTCGCCGGCCCTGCATATAACTCATAATTACTGCAAAATTGTAAACTTTTCAGAGCAAAAATTCTTAAAGTTTAAAACTCATGTCCAACGGTTCCCTCAATTCTACCCTTAAAATCCCCAGCTATCATATTTTCGTGTTGATTCGGTTATTAATTTCCTGGCATAATCCTATTTCAAGGCAAACCGAGATTTATACCCCTAATTTATCTCAATTCCTTTCTGCTTAATTTTGCAACGAGTTTTTACCCTCGATCATAACTTTCACTTATCATCATTCCCCACTATGTTCGTAACTTTTTTCTGTTTCTCTGTCATCGCTTATTAATCGCTTTTTATTGTGCCGTCAATTCTTTTGTTGCGAATAATATTTCTTTCGTAATGATCTACCATCAATCAGTCTACTATACGTAACAGTTGAAGTCTGCAAAGATTTCTTCAAATAAAAATAGCTCCACAACTACAACTAAAACTTTTTATAAATGTTACCTACCCTTTCTACAATTTCCCACTGAACTATGAGTGACAACTACCACAATAACACTTTCAGTAACAACAAAACTTTATTTTGGACAATTCCAGAGAGTTTATGGATCCTTTCATATGACATATATACGTTTGTTGCGACTTGACGTTCTTATCATTCCGTCATATAAAGTTTTCATATTCGTCCCAGTCACTGCTTTCATGTGACAAAGCAACACTCCCAGTGCATTCAAACTACTGCAGGTGTGCTGGGACGCATTTCAGCGCATTTCCCAGTTATCTGCGTTAAAGTTCAGAGTTTTGTTGAAGCTACCTCCCAGTTTTATGACGGTAGTATCGTTCCTCATTATTATCCGGTTGTACGTTGCAATTTCGCCGTGATTGCTTCATATAAAAACTAATTTAATTAACTATGAAAGTAACAATAGAAAGATAATATTTGAATGTTGATGTCGGTATTTTCTTTAAACTCCTGTTCTGGGAGTGCAAATACAATTTTACTGTTTTTTTCATTTAACTGAGTTCAGAAGTGGTCAACGTATCAGACACTTTTGCCACGTGTTTGTTTTTGCGCTTAAGGTAATAACTTTGTTTGAGTTTATCATAGAGATTTCTGAGAAATAAATGCGTTTTTGTTGTTTTGTAGGTTTTAAAAGTAATTTTCCAAAAAAGCATGACTATTTAAGAATTTCTGTTGCCATCAGATTCAGATTCTACGGGAAAATAATACAGTTTCTACTTGTTTGATTTTGTTAATTGTTGACCAAGATGCTTCATTATTGGTCACTTAGTATATTGCTGACAATTATTTATTAATCACTTAATCAATTTTACCTACACTCCTTTTTTGTTTGCTTTATACATTGAAATAAACTATTAATTGAAACTTGAATAAATTTTAATATTTAAATTCTTGCAAAATAAAACAATTGAACTAACCAATTTAATAATAATAAATAAAACCTGCAATGTTTAATGAATATAACAGCAAACCCAAACAAACACAAAATTTGCTGAAAATCTACTTCCCAACAACAATATGATAGATAAATAAATCATGGATAATTAAAAAGTATATGCATCCCACATAATGAAATTCCACTATTTATATAGCTCCCCATCCAGAAAACAAAAGTTTGCTATGATTTTTCTGCTGTCTTTGAATCCAAGTTAATCAAATTAACAAAAATTACAAAAATTCAACATTTATTTTCGTTGATATAATTATAAAATTATGGTTCTTATTTGATTCAAATTTTTTTAAGGCACTCCTAATTTATTTATTTGAATTTATCTATACCATAATTTCATAATTTTAAAATAATAATACTAATAATGGAGACAACTCTCAAACTTGATTTACATTAATTAATTATTTATATACACTTTGTACTTATTCATGTTCATATATTTGGCCACCATATAACATTATTCGCAAACAACAAAAAAATGCTAAACTTTTCAGTGTAAATGTCAATAATTTGTTAAAGAAACAAGAATAGAAAACTATACTGACCAACAACACAATGACGTGTTTTTCTACTCGTGGAATCTGATGGAAATAGTGTGAAGCAAAAATTTAAAAACAACGGTTTTTCGTCATTAGTTTTCCTAAAATATTAGCGTCAATTAACAATTTCTGTGTTGAGACTCTGATTTTACAGAACTTGTTGGACGGACGGTAAACTAATTTGTATTTGATTGATTTTAAACAACATATTGATATTTTTCTTGGTCTTTAAAATGTTTAAAATTATCTATAATCAGAAATCTGCCGTAGTTTTGACGTTAAACGGAAATGTTCACTGGTTATTTGGTTTGTATTTGCTTATTAAATTTTCTAATTTTATTATTTTTGGCAGCCTAGCCGATTAGCAACCTAAGTATTATTGGAAAATTATAAAAAAACGCAGTATTTGTTATTGAGATTAGTTATAGAAAAGCTTCAAAAGATGCCTGATGATAAGCACAAAAAGTACTGATGGAGTAACCAATCAACCCAAAAGTCCGAGGTACAAAAAGTACTGATGGAGTAACCAATCAACCCAAAAGTCCGAGGTTTTAGGTTTTGCACCCCCCTGGAAATAAGTCAGCGGCCGCCCATGCTGTGAAACAAACTTTAACACAATTGTGTATTGCGCGCCCAACGGTCTGTACATAATACGTATAAAGTTCCCTAATGTCATAGATGTAGACGTGGCACAATGTACTGATTTTCTCTCATCGCCAATATCTAAACCATAACCTACAAGCTGAAATTGTGTCTTCCCGGTATAAGTGGTTCCATCCGTTAGTTTTATTAGATTCCTTCTGCGGTTTAATTTGGATGGTCTGTCAACTTTGACCACGAACATATCATACAATCTGGCTATTGCCTCCCCTACATATTGTGGATGTAGCTGCGTAATCTTTTTGTACTCTGCGTTTCTTTTCCCTGCGTAGAAACCGGAAAAGACACGGGCGTATTCCTTTTCGGGGAGCATTGGTCTGCGGTCAACACAAGGGACTCGTTGATAATTCAGTTGTATTCCACCATAGCAATGTATTCGATACTATTAAGCACACTATAATGATTAAATACTGTGCTTTAACACTAGTCACCGCATCGTTGATGCTTGAGTTAATAAATGTAAGACTTGTATCGATTCTGGCGAAGACACTCAGATTGGGATCAATATCGTAACCGAAAGAGACCGCTCCAACTTGAACACCCTTGTAAAGCACAGGTCCGCCTGAATCTCCTGTACGGGTACGACCTTCACTTTCAGATGTTGGGAAGACGCAAAACATAGACTCTTCGTGGAACTCGTATGATGTCCGTTTCTCCAACAGTTTTCGACACTCACGCGAAGGCAAATATGATGACGTAGCACACTGTAATTTGCTCTTATCTGTAATCCAGTCTGTCGCGCTATATGTATCTGCACCATAACCGATAAGCCGAACTTGTTTGCCGGAAGGTAATTGTCTAAATGTCTCTTTATCAGTAAGGTCTACTAGAGCCGTTTTGGTGTTCATTTTAAATGGGTTTTTAAGTTTGATCATGCATAGGTCATAACTTTTCATCTCTTGCCCTCTTCCATATTGTGGATGTATACTCAACGTGTTTGACAAAATTTTTTGATCATAGCGGCTCCTTCCCTGCTTTTCTCTGTAGTAACCGGATAAGATCGTGGCGGATATCTTGTCCTGGCAACAATGGCCGGCGGTCAACACGAAAGATTCGGTGACAATTGAGCCACCGCAACTGAAATAACTTCCTGATCTGGTTTTAAACTCCAGAAAGACGTAGTATGGATAGTTGGCAACGTCGCAATCATAGCCATTCCAAATTTTGACTTGACCATCAACCCGATTTCTGGTGAGGCTTACCCAGATGAGAATAGAATTTAGTATAAACGTCCCGAATTGCTGATCCATATTTATCACTGGCCCAATTTGTATTACTAGTCCATTTAGCAGTTAAACTTGAAAGGTTGTCACTTATGACATAAGACCTCAGATTACTATAGACGTTTACTCGCAAACATACTCGGTATGTTGACATGTTGATATGGTTACCTGACCGTTCAGGGAACAAGCGCATATTTC
This sequence comes from Melinopterus prodromus, assembly GCA_964023965.1. Lineage (NCBI taxonomy): Eukaryota > Metazoa > Arthropoda > Insecta > Coleoptera > Scarabaeidae > Melinopterus > Melinopterus prodromus. The sequence continues at coordinate 11,278,425 of OZ030390.1, read as the reverse complement.
AACGATGTTTACTCCGGAGCGTTTCACAGTGGTGCAAAAATGACGTTTCGGGGACAACATTGTATCACTTCTTGTCATTCTTAGATCGTGCATAACAAGAAAGGACTATGGTCTAATCTCGGTAAAATAAAAACATAGGTTAATAATATGGTGCCATACAGGCGGGATGTAAATTTTAAATAATTTTAAATAAATCAAAAATTACAGCCACGACCTGGACTTGAACCAGGGACCTTAACCTATAATATTACTTTGACAATATGTCGTTAAAAATTTTTATTTGGTAAACATTATGTTAGCCAATTTTCCAATTTTTGTCGTTAAAACTCATATGTTCCCATTCATTCACAGATTTTGTCGTTAAAATACATATTCCGCAGTCCATTTACATTTTCACAGTTTGACAGTTTGAATTTCCCGCCACATTGAATAATTGTGATGTTGGTAATGGTTCTTGTAGGGATCCATTCTCTGTTAGATATATTTATTAAATTGAAACAATTAAGGTTTTGGAAATTTAGTTAGTCTAAAGACATATCATATCTTAAATCAAATAAAATAAATACAGTAATTAAAACAAATTAACTCCCGAAGAAATAAAATAATGCCTGGAGAGGAACGTAACCCTTACTGACGAATCTACTATGGTATGTGACAGCAATCATAACCTGTATCCTGCACGCATACCATCTTAGTAACACTAAATACTTTCGAAACTGTGGCGGGAACCGCAAACTGTCCTCAATCATTTTAGATTACCCGTTATATCGTTCCAATGCATATTTTTCTGTTCAGGACTCAGGTACATAGATTTGTAGAGAAAGTCTAGAACGAAAATTTGCATCCGAATAATTGACTATTACGTTAATACGCTAAGAATAATTTTTACCTAACCTTTAAACTATTTCACTGATGACCTGGGGCGCCACATCTTGACATCGTTATTAATTTCAGTTTCCATCAAAGTTTTGCGAATTGTCAACACGAGATGACAGCTGACATTCCTATACTTAACCTGGCATGCCTATACTTAACGAATCGAACAATATTAATGATATCAGTAGTTAAAGAAAATTATCACTTAGTCAACATACCATTTAGTACCGAAGACGTTTGTAAAGTCAAAACGAATCGAGTAGGTGATACTTAGCAATTTATTCAATTTTATACTAACACAGCAAATTTTCAATTTAAGACTACTCCGCAAAGTATACTGATTGAAGACTGTTCTTTAGCTTTAGTTACCCCATGGTTGATGCGTCACCATTATACATCTCAGGTCCACCAAAATCTCCTCTAAGAGCACCACCTTCACATTGAGACGATGGCAAGGTGCAAAACAGACTTTCCATTGAAAAGGTTTCTCGAACCTATTATTTTTACAATCAGTTTTCGACAAGACCTCATAAGCTGCTCTTAGACACACAATCTATATCACTCGCCAAAGCTTATTTCATAATACGTTATCAAGAAACCATAGTCGCCATTCAGTTGTTATTTGTATCATCAATTACCACGTTAACAAAATATATAGTGATTGAATTTTGCATTTTTAACGTCAGAGAAGTTCCTATACATGATTAAAAACTTCCGAATATTGCCCCAGTCAACCTCAGTCAACACGAAAGACACCTTGATAATTCAGTATTATTCAGCAATGTAACACAGCAATGTATTCAAGACTATTACGCATACCAAACTGATTGAAGACTGGGCGTTTTCACTAGTCACCGCATGGTTGGTGCGTAACTTAATAAAATTAAGATTATTGTCGATTCTGGCGTAGATATACACATTGGAGCACTTCCCATACCCTAGCATCCAAGAGTTAACTCCAATTTGGACACCCTTGTACATCACAGGGCCACCTGAATCTCCTGCACAACCTCCACCTTCACTTTGTGATGATGCCCAGCTGCAAAACATAGACTTTTCATCGAATGTGATACTCGATCTTTCCAACCGTTTTTGACAATCATGTTTGGTCTGAGATGTGGCATTGGCACACTGAAATGGTTTGCTATAATCGTTAATCCATTTATAACGAGGCTGGTACCATGTATTAAAACCATAACCAACTAGATTAAGTTGTTTATCCCCTGAAGCTACTTTGGCGAATCTTTTTTTGTCCGTTAGTTTTACTCGTTGCGTCATTTTGTTGATTTTAAATGGTTTCTTAAGTTTGATCATGCATAGATCATACTTCAGTTTATTGCTCCCATCATACTTTTTGTGTATCGTCATATTTTGTGAGGAAACTTTTTGATCGTAAGTGAAGTTCTTTTCCCTGTAGAAACCGGAAAAGATCTCGACAAATTTCATTCCCTCACAGCAATGGCCTGCGCTCAACACTGAAGACTTGTCGATAATGGAGCCACCGCAAGGAATAAAATCAGTTGAATTTGTGTTCTTATAGAACCTCAGGTGGGCGTAGTATGGATATTTGGCAACGTCGCAATCGATGCCGTTCCATATTCTGGCTTGACCATCAACCAGATTTCTGGTGAGCATTAACCAGATGATAATAGAATTTAGTAAAAATATCCCGAATTGTTGAGCCATAATTATCACAGACACAATTTGGCTTACTAGTCAATTTGGCAGTTAATCATTTGAGAAGTTGTCACTTTGGATATAAGGCCACAGATTGCTAGATAAGACGATTTCACGTGAAAATTGTCGTTATGTTGACCGTTTACTCCTTTCATTTTAGACCAGGCAACAGAGATTCTCGTGTGACAAATATACTAGCAGGAAGCCGACGGCCCCAAGTCACGTGGAACAGTCCGTAGATGTATTGTGATATGTTTCCTACTCACAAATATCATTTCTTAATTTGTTATAAGCAAAAAACCTCTTTTTTCGCTTGTAAAAACTGAACCGATGGAGGAATCTTGTTGCTGTCAACAGACCAATTGTAAAGAATGAAAAGACGAAACAAATAAACCTTACATGGACTTGATCGCATTCAAACTAACGGAAGAAATTCGGGAAAACACGAAAAATCTGCGTCTTTTTCAAAATTTCAAAACTCCGCGATTTTTAAAGTAGTAGCGGTGGCTTTTCGCGACAAAGTAGCGATTGCTAGGTACTTTGAGTGTGCACAACCCAGGAGTTGTCCGATGATTACTTTTTGCACTATTGCGATTTGATTGTTTTTTATGCAATATGGTTCGGCGAGCTTGGATGCGTCGGAGGTGGTCCGATTTTAATTTTTTTAACATATTTCGAAAGTACAAATATTGTGCTACAAAACGTCTATTCTGATTTTGCGTTAAAATGTTGCAAAATAGGCAAAAGATGCTTTCAAATAAGACCGAAAACTGGCACCGCGCTCCAAAACGGTCGAGTAGTGGGGGGTAGGCGGCAGACGCGGGGAAACGCATATCTATAGTAATCCCAGCGCGTTGCGCGCTTCCGCGAGTCGGTCGCCTACCCCACTACTCGACCGTTTTGGAGCGCGGTGCAGTTTTCGGTCTTATTGTAAAACATTTTTCGCCTATTTTGCAACTTTTTAAAGCAAAATCAGAATAGACGTTTTGTAGCACACTACCTATACTATCGAAAAAACTACAAAAAATGAAAATCGGACCACCACCGACGCATCCAGGCTCGCCGAACCATATTGCATAAAAATATTTAAATCGCAATTGTGCAAAAACTAATCATCGGACAACGCCTGGGTTATCCACACTCAAAGTACCTATCAATCGCTACTTTCACGCGAAAAGCCTCCGCTACAGCTTTGAAAATGGCGTAGTTATGAATTTTTGAAAAAGCCGCTGATTTTTCCAGTTTTTCCGAATTTCCTCCGTTAGTTTTAATGCGATCAAGTCTGTAAGGTTTCTTTTTTTCGTCTTTTCATTCTCTACAATTGGTCTGTTGACAGCAACAAGATTCCTCCATCGGTTCACTTTTTACAAGCTTGAAAAACGAAAAAGAACACGTTTTTTTGACGTTTTTTGTTTATAACAAATTAAGAAATGATATTTGTGAGTAGGAAACATATCACAATACATCTACGGACTGTTTCACGTGACCTGGGACCATCGGCTTCCTGCTAGTATTTTTGTCACGAACTCAGTCATTTTCTGTTCTATTGCCTGGTCTATTTCTGAACGACAGAAAGTACCTGCTCTGTGTGTAATTTTAGCGTTTCTTAAGGCTGGCCGCACACTAAAGGAACATAAAGTAAGCAGGCAGCAATGGCACGACAATGCAAAAAAAATCCGATGTATTTAAATAAAGACGCGCACACTGACCGAGCATTTGCTGCTAGGTACAAAATGAACTCGGCTTGTTGTATTAGACATAAGTGCTGTATCATACTGTTAATTTCCAATAGGCCTGCGTTGAGGGTACGTTTAGTTGCCCCTTTTGGCACCTGCCGCGCTAACACGATCTATTTTACTGACTGGGTCCGAGCATAGACCTATGACGCTACTGTTAGACGTTGACATCCGCATTCATTTTTGTTGTATGCTACATTAACCTCTAAATGATTGCTTCTCAGCCGTTCTCAGCATACTGTCCTGAATTGCTATTGTTAAGGGCAAAGACGTGCCCATCCCCATAAGTCCAAAAGTTCCCAATATTACCCGGAAGCAAAAATTGTAATCTGCGGAGGCCAAGAAATTTAACGAAGAGGCGATACGTTTACCGATGTGCGAACCGTTAGAAGAACTTATCAACACGGAGAAGAATGACGAAGGCTACTTATGGTGTCCATGAAAAGAGGAGTGCTATCGTGGCCATATTATTATGTCCCCTCTTTTGACGTCGATTTTCTCGCAAATCTAGGGGCGAAATTTTTCTTTTTAATTCTGATACTGTCCTTGATTCATATGATACAACTCATAAAAATTAGAAAGCTGTATAGGTTAGCGTTTACCCGATTTTTCCAAATTAAGACGAATTGGCGCTGTTTTGCCCCATAAATTTCATTCGTTTAACTTTAGCAATTAATTACTCCGGATATAATCCATAGATTTCAACCAAATAGTAAAATCACCTGTGGAATGGTAGGCTTTTAATGTGCACTTTTGTAAAATGATCGGATTAGTGCTTGACCCGCAAAAAAACTATATTATGAAATGCCACCAATTCCGTTATTAGAAGAGCTAAGATGATGAAGTATCGATCATAGGCATAAATAGTATGTTTAAAGTTGACTTACAGAATCATTGTTTATCTTGCGTTTTTCCTACAAAAGACCGAAAGATCAAAAGAAGAAACATAATATATGGCCACCAATAGTACATACTACATACAAAATGGAAGCAGCCCATTTCAACAGTACGAATGCTAAACTGATCAATAACAACCCGAATTGTTAAAGTGGTTTTACCAGTCTTCTCGTTCTATGCTTTCAGTTCTCTTTTTAGTAGACTGGACACAAATGTGAAGCATTATTATTATTATCAATTTTTCAGTAAATTTTATTATGGTTAAAAACATCAAGATTGTCTGAGACCTAAAATGCAAATATTAGAATGTAAATTATCTGCTTGCATGTACAGGGTGTTATCAAAACCATGAAAAACTCTTAAGAGTAAAGTACCAGTACCTTTATTTTAAAAGCTATGCAAAAATGTTATTTGAAAAATGTGTTTAGCATTATTATAGGGTATTAAATACCAAATGATATTAAGTACACTAAGTGGTTAAAGTGATTATTTGTTCCATTTCTGATACTAGTCCAGGCGTCAAAGGGGTTTTGTTGGAACTGATTCGGACAACCCCATTTGTTTATTGGCTTCTGCGATTAGTCAACATAAAATTCTTAAATGTAATCAAAAAATATGCTCGACATCTTTTGTTTAAACAAATAAAAATCTGTTTTTATCGCTTTTTGCGAGTATCTCGGAAATGATAATTTTGCATCATATCAAGTCTCTTCAGTAATTATTATGGATAGACAGCAATAAGTAAAATGCATTATTCTTCTTCTCCAACAATATAGACGTCATTATGGATAATTATATGGAGGAATTAAGTTATAAAGTTATTTATCAATTTCTGTCTGTGGAAAGTGTTATGCAGTTCTGAAAGCGATTCTCAAGGCTGGTTTTCTGTTGTGAAACTATTATATTCCTTTTGACCAAGGTGTCTGGTAGGTGCCCATTACAAAAGGAGAACATATCTTTTAACACAGTAAGGATTTGCTTTAGCTGAATAAAGTTTAATCATTATTGCAAAATGAAGGAATCATCCTATTTGTTAGTAAGCGCTGATTAATGATTTTCCAAATGTTCGAAGGCCTCAAAATGCACAAGAAAGTTTTATTTATTTTAAACATGATACTCATTATAAACATTATATATTATAAAGTATAACTAATATAAAACAGATTAAAAAATAGTCAAGCTACTAGCTTAATTTTACTGGCCCATTTCATATGGATTGACCCATTTACATAAAAGAAGCCGTAACCGAATATAGGGTTAAATGACTGTTAGGTACCGCTTAATGTGTTAAATATGCGTGTGATATATGATGCCAATTGACTTAATTGGGCCGTTTCAAGTCTTGGAGCGGGACAATAAATCGATCGATGGCACGAGCACCGCGTCAAGTACAATAGAGCGTCACTACCAGTCTGGTGTCGCTAACATCAAATGCAAAGTGGTGACATATATGTATGTGTGTGGCATGTAGATGCAATAGGCAAATTGAAAATTCACTCATACCAAACAACAACGCTTAGAAATGTTTTGAATGATTGCAGAAATTGTCCGTCTGCGCTCTGCCTTTGATGTTATATGTATTATGATGAAATCATGATGATCCTTCTGTATTTCTAGTATTCAGACACATTTTGTAGTATCAAAATAATAGTGGTAAATAGTTTCTTTATCATGAAACTGAAAAATAATTTGTTTAATCATAATAATAGTAATAATTTACGTCTACACTCGTTATTCTTTCTCGTTTGCTCGCTACTATCGATGTAATTGAACGCAGATAAGCCAGTATATGGGTATTTGTATGTGGTTAAAGATCATTGTAAATAATGAGATACAATATGATAATGAATTATTAATCATTTGGTGCTCTTGATTGCACTAATATATAAAATAGCGGAAGCGTCAAATAAGGTGATGCGAGGTCGTATCTGCAAATTAGTTCTCCTTTCTCACGGTCCTAATAAATCATATGATAGAGTTTTTGTTAATCCTTAAAGCTAAAAGAAATAAGAACATTACAAAGAATAAAAAAAGATTCGAAATAGAACGTTTCTGTCTGCGAAGTATAACGGTCAATATGTTCTTTAACATTTTATATATTTTTAATAATGTAGATACCACGTCTAATATTTTTATAAAGACAAGTCACTGGTGGAATTAGAAACCTCTTTAATCCTTTGAATAAATTTTATTTCTTTAGGAACTGGTTTCGATCGTTAGATCATCATCAGCCCAACTAAAAACCCAGGAGGAATTAGAAATTATTTAAATCAATTTTAAATCAATTTTAAATCAAATTATGAAAGTTATAGACAATGTTACATTTTAAAAAACAATTATCAACAGATAACGTTACAAGTAGGGTGTATATAACAAAATAATTTACGGTAAGATATGAAGTAAAGCAATTATAATGTTCGTATAATATAAAGACGTGTATGGGCATTGCAGAGTTGCAACGGAAATGAAAAGGAAAATCTTAACAATAAATATATTGGTTATGCAACAAATATCACAGACATTAAAGTTTCGCTCTCGTCCCACAGATGCCAGACAAAAGGATATATTTGAAAAGAGGTTGATAAGGAAAATTAATTTGATCGTTGAGCAAGTTTATGGTTTTATTTGATTTTAGCTTTTCGATATCGTATTGTTCGAGTAGATCAAGTTTGAAATTTTCATAATCTAAAGTGTGACCATTTTTTTCCAATCTATGTTTGAATAAATTTGAGGGATTTCTTTCTGGTTTTATGTTCAGTAATTCTTTGTTAGATCTTCCTTCCAGTCTGGCCCATGGAAGACGAAGAAAAATTTGTATAAAGAATTTTCTGTCAAAAACTAGCAATTTCTTCATAGGGAAAAACAGTTTTTGAGTTGAATAGGAATTACTCTACAGAGGTTTTATAGTTTTTTTTATTGGTTTGGCATATAAACTAAACCATCCCAAATACACCCTGTAGCCGATTAGAAAAATAAATGTATTAATTATAGTTTTTTATCAATTTATAACTTGCATACCATGTATGTCCCTGAATTTATCGACGTACATTTTAGACAGTTTTATAGTAGAGCATATTTAAAATTTTAACTTAGATTAAAGAAGAATGCATTTGGAATTAACATAATATTTCACCTGATCCTACTATCTTAGATACTTGGCTAGTTTTAGTTTTAAAATTCTTGAATAATGAATGATTTCTGCATTGTAGAAAGGCAGCTTTTCTCATTAAGTGCCATCTGACGTGAAAGCACCAATAATTCATCACTGAAAATTGCAATGTAATACAGGGCGGACACGTCTTTTAATTACTTCCTAGAGTGCTAATCCCATACACTAGGGTTACATCAGTATCAGGGGGCAAAGGTTATTGATCTATAAGTGTATCCTGATGCTAGCAAAAGAGCTCTTGAGAGCCTGCACGAGTGAATTTATCGGCTGCAGGCCGTGTATTTTGAGGACGTTAATTGGCTTCCACTGGTGAAATTTATCACTGGTAATTGCAGTTTCCATTACGGGTAATTTATATGTAACGCATCGACATGCAAATATGGGTCGGCTATGCATAATACCACAGTTCAGTAGTATCATATCGGTTGGAATTGATATGCATTATATGTCACGATACGTTGTTTGTTGTTGTTCTACAAACGCGTGGATAATTAATGCATTTCCAGAAAAGTATAGAAGTTTGTTGGTTGAGGAGTTTGTCAATTAGTTTGGGTGTCTCCAAATTGTTGAACCGTAGCCCACCTGCCCATAGTACGGCCTGTGAATCTCAATGAGGAATTTGAATGATTGTAAATGTGGTAATGTTGCCTAGCAACGCCCTAGTAAATAAACGAGAATTTTAAGCTAACCATTGCATATGCATCTTATTATTGGGTATCTTGTTAGCATATTTTAATTTAAATATAATATTAAAGGCATTATTCTTTTGTGCGGTATTTTTAATCAGGATTACATTCTGAACACAAACATATTGATCGTCAATTTTTAGCACCAAAGGCAACAAAAAAATACGTTTTTTGTTTAACAATCCAGATGACATAATAGATATTGGTCGACATTTTATTATATTATTATATTTTTTATTGGCCAATGAGTCATTTTTTAACGTATACTTTATTACACCCTGATTATTCTATAGAAGACATTTTGCTGCAAATCGTAGGGTGCAATTGTCGCTAAACATCCGAATTAGACAGTTCGCGTCCGTCTTGATTCAATTCAAGCAACAATAATCCGGATGTAAACAAAAAAATAAATAAGAATCAACAATAATTAACAACTAACAATCAGCAATACAGGAGATTATCAAATTCACCCATAGTTCATGCTGACTTCGATCATTAACCCAATACTTTTATGTATTTGGTGGCATTGTAATCGGAAAAAAATTCTATCGAACAATCAGTGTTTACCCATAAAGTACAAGTACAGTTAACCAATACTCGTTGGCCAAAAACCAATTAAGCCACGCTAGATGGCGCCAGTAATACAACATCCGCCAAAATCGGTTAAGTTAGTGTTTATTTGACAATTTTAGACCAATTAAGGCAATTTTTTCGTTGCCTTGCCTTTCCTTAGTGTCAAAAATTGACGTTTCTCTGGTTCAGAATGTCGTCTTGATTGAAAATATCACACAAATAATATAGGATTCCATTTAAAATTTTAATGATAGTCATTTCCGAGAAAACCGGTCAAACTACCCTCAGGAGATTCCAAATGGCGTGGATCACGTATATGTTTTTGCGTTATGTGACCTGAGAATATGTATCTTAAATCTTATGTTCTTGAAGTACGGATATCGTTTCTTAAGTACATTCATTCGCAAAAACAGAAGGCCACAAAAAAAGTATCGAAAAAGTGTAGTTAGTTTTCATTCCAATATTATCCTAATTTTCTTTATTGTCAAACCTGAACATCTGTTCATCATTTTTTTTGTAACGTTTTCTTACTTGTTTACATTTTTTATGGGATACTGTGATTTTATTTTGTCATTCCGTTAGATTAACTTTTGTTTATTTATGTGGTTTTTGGATGTGCAATCGATTATTGTTGCTATTGTAGTTTTTGCTGACTTTCTGTAAACTTTTTGTTTTTGGGAAATAAAATTTATTATTATTATTATTATTATAGGTTCGAGCAGTCGCAAAACCAGTTTCCAAACAGTGGTTTTGTGATAAACTAGATAATGTTTCATTGGTGTTCATAATGGAGTTGCAATATATCTGGTCCATCACAAAAGTACTGATTGTTGACTGGTTTTGCGACTGCTCGAACAAATCTAATTATTAACACAATCATTAGTTATTTTGAACAATGTCACTGTTTGCAGGTGTTAGTTTTGGATAATTAAATTTTTCTTGTTTGTTCAAAACCCTTTACTGAGAAGTTGGATTCTAGTTCCGAGCCTTGTAACAAACATTCCATTCAGTAAATCCAAGTTCATAACATTACGAACAACAGTGCTACAAAGTCACTTTTTACACTTGTTAACTTTTAATGTTTCTTCGAAGCTTCTAAGCTTGCTGGTATCGTAAACCTAACAATAATAACCCGATCTTTGTGGCATTGCCGAAGGAATTAGTTACGTGTCTCAAACAAATTTTGAGGAAAAAAACTAAGGACAATATTTTTATGTCGATCGTGTTTTTTTCTAGCGAAGTCAACATGTATTTTGAGAATATTTATGGAGTTTGACAGTGACCGATCTGGATCACAGAATTTTGGTTGGATTAATGATCTTGCGTATCATTTGGCTATACTGTCGTATCCACGTTTGGGAAAGTATGTAAAAGTTTTTGTCCCGGTATCTAAGACGTAAAATGTCACTTTATGATCATGTAGGACATAAACTAATTTATTATTGTTCTTAAGTATGATACTTTATTGTTATAGGTACTTACGGCAGGAAGATTTTTAGAAGAACCGTTTCTAAATATTCTAATAAACGCCATAGCTCTCGATATACCTAAACTTTCAACCAGTCGACAGAATTAAAATAAAAAATTAGATCATTTTTGATTGTATTTTGTATGTAATTGTGTAATTATAATTGTCGTTATTACGGAATAGTATCTTATGGATTGCTTATTGAAATTTTATATTTGAGTACTTTCAGTTTTTATTCTAAACGCAACAACAATAACAAAACATGCCATTTATTATGGAAAGGATTTTTATATCATCTGATACTGCAAGGCGAAAGAACTTCCTCGTATAAATTATTATTTTCTGTACTGAAATACTTAACCTAACACGCCGAATACGCCCACGAATAATCACTTTAACTTAATCCCAAGCTCACTCAGCCTTGTAATTAAAACTCTGCTTCTTTACGTTACAGTAACTCCGAAATTGAAACACAATAGTGACACTTAGGATTTTACTGAATCCTGTAAAATCCTGCCTCGTCAATGCCATTGTTGGACGATAAACCTCTTCAATCTCGATTTATTCTTCGAGTGAGCGGCTGTGAAGTGGGTCCTGCGAGATCAAAAAGGAGCGAATTGTGTTCGCGTCGTCTCTTTTCGCGCAGAACGCGATATTCTGTTCGTTCAGAAACTTCCTGACAGATTTTCAATGAAGCGCGATCGTGCTAAATTTCAATTAACTTTCTTACGAACGTTTATTATTACCTCAGTAGTCCTTGAAAAGCAATAACGCAGCATTTACTAATACATCAGGTAAGAGCTGTTCGATGAACTCCTCAGTATTTTAAAGTTACCGAAGGTAATTGAGTAACAAGTCGTCCATTTACCAAGACTGTATGTATCCTACCTTTTAACATTCTAACGGCTTAAAATAAGCTAACGAAGGATTTCACAGTGCAATAAGCTGTTTTTTTATTGCTTTTGCTTGGGGTTATGTAGTATGGATATGAAGAAAAAGCGCTGTGAATTTACAGTACTTTATTGTCGATAATACTTTGGTTACACTTTTTCACGATCGATTTCGGCTGTATTTAGTACCAACCATCATCAGGTGAGCGTCAAGGCTAATCAGGTATCGTCAGTACGGGGCAAACTATGTTCTGGTTAGTAAGCATATTCAGTTTCGTTCTCTCACATGTCAAAACTTTGGCGGAGTTCTATGCAATGCATTGCATAGAACTCCGCCAAAGTCCGCCCCGTACTGACGATACCTGATTAGCCTTGACGCTCACCTGATGATGGTTGGTACTAAATACAGCCGAAATCGATCCTGAAAAAGTGTAACCAAAGTATTATCGTTTTGACATGTGAGAGAACGAAACTGAATATGCTTACTAACCAGAACATAGTTTGCCCCGTACTGACGATACCTGATTAGCCTTGACGCTCACCTGATGATGGTTGGTACTAAATACAGCCGAAATCGATATATTTTCAGCCTTGACGCTCACCTGATGATGGTTGGTACTAAATACAGCCGAAATCGATCGTGAAAAAGTGTAACCAAAGTATTATCGACAATAAAGTACTGTAAATTCACAGCGCTTTTTCTTCATATCTAATCCTGTCGATAATGGAGACTTTCATCCGAGATGTAGTATGGAGTTTAAATTAGTATAAAGATAAACAATATGCTTATTACAGGATTTTTAAAACTACATCTTTTTAGAAAGAATGTGCATTTTACTGTCGTTTTACAAATAAAATGTCAAACTTTACGTTAATTTAACAGAAAACGCTGTTTGAAATTTGGATGAGCACGGGAAGATAGTATAATGAGTTATTGGCAACGTTGCTTTATTTCGACCGTAGTTATGTTCCGTTATTGCGTTGGCAGCTCAGACGGACAGATTAGATTACGTGAGATCAGTGCGATGTATTAACAAAATTATGAGGCTTGTTGTATAAGATATTTTTTAAACTGCCAAGAAACGAATTATGTTTGTTTGTTGTTTGTTGGACAACGACTAGTGTTTAAATGGCTTTCAAACAAGTAAACATCAGTAAAAAACAACATTTTTATGCATGATTTAAGTATTTTAGTTAATAGTTATACTTAATCAAGCAGTTTAAAATGATTCAAGTTAAAGTTTATTTATTCGTACAACTGTGCTAAACGTTTTTTGTAATTTTAATTATATAACTTACTTATAAGATTACAAAAATACAGAAAACAGAATAAAAACAAATCTACAGCTGTTCTAGGTGAAACAAATATTTTTCCAGCTTTTTCAATGGAAAATATTTGATGTGACAAATTCATATTTAGATTAGGTATATATAGTCCAGGAGGCAGTGAATTTTTTTGGACCCTATTTTCGCAGTCAGCAAACATCGATAGAATTGTTCAGCAATATTTTCTATATGGATAGGGGGGGTTTTCCGATGGGTTGAGGCGGAAGATGCGTCAGAAGATACAAATGCGCTGGATTTTCTTTTCCACTGAAGAAAATGGTTTTAGTAGTAAGGGGTAGTATACTCAACTTATGTGAAAAAAACAGTCTGTCTAATCTGTAAACATGGCAAATGTATCAATCTGGCAGGTGAAAAACTGAAAATTTTGTTTTAAAATAATTTTTCTTATTTTGGCAGTTCTGAAAATTTGTCAAATAATAGTTTGCATTATAACAATAACGTAAAATACAATCTGGCTATTATGGGAACCCTCAAAGCCTTGCCAGACTCGTCTAATGCTCATCAGGCGCGCTCAATTCGGCACATTTTATTTATGAAGTCATTGATAATAATGAGTCATAGAAATTTTTTATTTAATATTTAACTTCAAGAAATGCATGAACAAATATACTATGGAGGCTACAGGTACCTCTACCCTCCAAACTAAATACGCACTAGCCGCTGTCTCTCGCGTTTGACTGCCTGCCTTGTTGGACTTAGTCTGGCGAGGGTTTCGTGATTATAAATAACAGCCGCCAGACTTGTTTTTCCCATGACATTATAGTATTCTACCATGTGAAAGCTTTTCAGAACTGGGAAGATAAAAAAAGCAAAATTTTTCTATGTTTGCAATTTTGAAAATGCCGTCAGACTCATTTGCCAATTTCGTAAATCAGCCAGACTTATTTTTAATTATAGTTTATAGTATTCACGTTAAATTTGAAACATGGAGAAATAAGGGTTAGAGATCCGAAATTTCGGTCCGCAAAATTTTAACCAGACTTACCTTTCCACAACTTCAGATACCCCAGATTGATTTTTTCGTAAGTTTCATTACCTACTTTAGTAAATGTAAAAGGTTTATAACGGGGAAAATAAGTATACTCATCTATTTTTTTATCTTTGGAAACCCATCGGAAAATTTTAGGCCGACTCAAAAATTCTTGATTAGTATCACCAATAGACCAAACTAATAGACATACACCGACTGGGAAAATAAGGTCCAAAAAAATTCACTGCCTCCTGGACTAATACAATACAGATACTTTTGAGTAATGAAATGATATCGATACTTTTAAATCGAGTTTTAACATTCGAACCGGAAAAGAATCACTGTCTCGGCGGTACACAATATACTATTTTAAGTAATATTTCCTTTTTTTACTCTGCATAGGGAAATTACCATTCTCGTCTTGTGTATTACCATAAAAATAAAGGACCACATTTATCCACTTGTTAACCCTGCGACATTTTTCCCGAAGCTACTTTAGGCATCCTTTTTCCTTATCCTTAGGACGATTTAGTATAATGCCGCATTTTGCGGCAGTCCCTAAACGACAATTTCGCCGAAACAAAACAACCAACTTCCCGCACTTTTTCTTTCTAAATGAATACACAAACTCTTTAGACGATAGCGCTTCAGAATTCTCCAATGTACAATTTTACGTCCTCATTGGTAGCATTCCGTAAATTAAATAAAGAAAAATCGCCTTTCCTTCAAACCCGAATTTAAACCAGCGGAAAACATCACGCTTGAATTGGCTCGCAAATAATTTTTCCGGGTGTTAAATATCTTGAAATTGTATTCCAATAGCAACTTCAAAAGTACGGGTTCCGTTGTAGGTATTTATTTTATTTCTGTTTTTGACGTGGGTTCCTGTTTTTACGACACGCAAAAGAAAATAAAGGATTGTTTGTGGGCTGTATAAAAAAAAATAACCCAACCGCACTTTATCGATAATGCGGGATTTGGGGTCTATTGAAGGAAACCTCGACATGTAATTTACCCATGCTGCATAAAACGAAAAGAATATTCTTGTTATTTCCTATTTTATTCGTAAATGTTGTTATACAGACTAATGTCTGTTATCATGCTTCTTTGTTGTGACAATGTGATCTTTTGTTTCCATTTATTTGATACCACCAGCTCATTTTTACTAAAATTACATAAAGGGGTACCTAAACAGTTCTATTTTTATTTTCCCCCACGTTTCTTACGACTTTATCAGCAAGTTTAATTATCAGCAAGTTTAAAATTGCCTTAGTTTATAAATGTCGTATTGTTGACTCATTTCGCAGCACGCACGTGGTTTCTTGTACGTATATAGGACATATCATCAGAGTTGACTTTTTTGATAAAATCTCTCGTCTGCGAATTTACGAGTTAATATCGCTTAGACGCGGGACGATAAGAACGGAAATATTGTCGCTTTAGTAACCCCTTAGTAACCTCGTTTGTCGCTATCTAACGCGGTAATGGCGAATTTCTATGCAACGTCTGGCGGCGAACCCAACAAAAACAGCGCGGGTTTCGTTACCTCATGCAAATTTAAAACGGGTACATCTGGTATACTAACATATTTAGGATAATGGTAACGCACACATTGGACATTGGTTTTAAAGTGTGTAATTATAAATTACATTATTTTATGTGTCAGTTTTTCTGTAATTCCGGCGCCTTCACCAGAAGTTGGTGACGTCGTTAATTCTAGGCTTATTATTTATTATTATATAGATAACCATGATGCTCCCTAATCAAAGCTAATTGAATACTGAAGACCAACAAGAAAATCTCCCTTATATACCTAAATTTACACCTCACTGCACATATCTGGAGTTACGGCTCCCATGTGCTTTTCCACGTGACCCCGTTAGGATCGATCCAGACCCTACTAATGTCAGTGCCGTCCTCGAGATTGATGTTGTCAGGATGTTTGTAAATTTCGATGGCTTCTCTAATGAGTCTTCGATGATAATTACCCACCCTTGCCAACATCTTCACGTCATCGAAATTATTTGAGTGTCCCGACTCAGTGGCAGTGTTCAGCAACAGCGGACTGTTGAATCTTGCGTAGCCGGGTGTCTCTACTGTGCTCCTTGACTCGACATTCGATACTTCGTCCTGTCTATTCTACATAGCATGTTCCACACTCACCTGTTATTCAGGAGTGGTGTGATATCCTTTGGATCCTTTACCTTTTTGCTGGTGCTCTATATCTTACCGTGATACCCGATACCCGATTTCTTCAGTATTCTACTGATTCTTTCAGACACCCCACTTACGTATGGTAAGCTAGCGAACCCCTTTGACTCTTGCCGCTCCTCTTGCGGATTTCTTTGTGTGACACCCCGTATGTCAACTTAACACGCGATTTAAAAATTTCAAATTACTACTACAGTAAACCCTAAACCCTGTACTTTTAGGTTAACTGTCGTGAAAATTTGTTGACGTCTGAGTGTTAAAAATCAGATTTTCTTTGATGTGATTGATGTGCTCACAGGTAAAAACCAAATATGCAACAAAAACAAACTGATAGGCATCTATAGATACAGATTTTCATTCATAGCAGAAAAATCTATTAAAAACACCAAATAACCCACTTTCATTCGCATTATCAATATTACTCATAATATTAACCCAATTATGAATTGCCTCTGCAGAAAATAACTTTTATTTTAAACCAATTAATAATAGTAAGTAGATATTGTTGGTTGTCTTTGTACTTGCATCAAATCCGTTCTTAAACGTAACTCATCAAGACTGTTTTTAGCGTGTCTGTTTGTTTTTGTGTACGAGCGCACATACTATTAAAATGAAACGTCTCCGCACAATTTTCACACAAGTGAACAATTTTTCACGATAGTCCTCCTAAAAGTATACTATTTCTGGTTTACTTTGGAGCCAAACTGAAGTTACTAGGTCTGCAGGTTCGCTGACTGTACGTTTGTAAATTATGCTACCCACCAGACGATATACACAGCAATATTAAGATACTAAGGGCCATTTTTACAATACTAGTATAAAGTCAAGAATTACTATTCCAGGAATAGCTTATACGAAACGTATACCGTAGTATAATAGCGTGTGCGTTTTACATTGACATTTGTCAGTGGAATACATATACTCGGAAAAGCGGAGAAAGTCTAGGAACTTTTTGTCAGGTAGATTTTGGTTGGTGCGAAAATCTAGTTATATAACCAACATGCAGGTGCGTGTACACAGGGTATTCCTGTGACTATTTGTCAAATGACAGTTTTATTCAGATGAAATTGAGAATTGTGACATTGCCTATTTTCCAGTCACAGGATCATGGAAGACATAATGCAATAACGAATAAGCTCAATCATGTTTTTATTTTAATGTAGTTTAATAACTAATAAGTGAAGTCTTAACGATTTATATTATATTTTATATATTTTTTCTTTTTTCATTTGTGTATTTCTAGTCGCCTCCAAGAATTTTCCAAGCAGCTCTATTTCGTCTATTAATCTAATATAGAACTCCTGTTCTATTAATGGCATTATCTTTATATTATATTAGAAAATCAGCTTACTGCTACTCTCAGGCAAGGAAATTTAAAGAGCATTATAAGAGTCCTCCTTCAAATCTCCGCTAACAGGCTGTAGAATGCTTCTAGCTGTAGAATGTTTTTCAGATACGACAAATTGTTTATCAGACACCACCTCATAACAATGATAATAAAGGAGACCTATTTATTTAATAGTATACTATTTGACGAGCACATAGGTACGGATATACACCGTGAGCATGAAGTTTACACGCGAGCCGTAGGCGAGCTTGTAATCATGCAAGCGATTTATATCCGTTATGTGCGAGTCAAATACGACGTTTTATCTACGACTCATAAATTCCATTTTATGCAAAATATTTTAAATATATTTGTCAATGATGGCGAGGCGAACTGTCAAATAACTGTCATCCACGTAGGTTTTGTCAGACTCTTACACTAGCGTTGTATATTGATGACAGTTCGTTCAAATAATGAGGTCATTATTTGAACGAACTGTCATTATTATACAACGCTAGTATCATTATAATCATTGGCGCGTATAATGATGGGGATTATATAGTCATAGATGCATATGCAATGAACTTATTATATGTGAGTCGTAGATAAAATATAATAATTAAAAAATATTTATTTAAAAACCGTTCTGTTTCACAACTGATGAATTAAGATGAAGAATGTTTGGTTTATGTTATCACCACAAAATAATAGACACCACTAGACAAAGTGACAACTTGACTTGTGTCAATTTTGGGCTTTTCATTTGACCAATAAGAACAAAAAATAAGTCCAGTATATCTGCTATACCACATAATTTCATGGGTATAAGATAATCCAAGTATATACCGAGTATAGGCTATTCGGATGTTATTCCATTAATGTAAAATGCGGATTTCAAACTTATTCTCAGAATAGTGTTATTCCAGGTATCACTATTGTAAAAATGGCCCTAAATCGCATATTACGGTGTAAATTGAAAATATCACAAAAACTAGTAAAAATAGATATACGATATAGTGAATATAAAATACAAAGAACTTAAGGGACACATTTGGATCAGCAAATAATATATAGATGTTCCATTTAAAAAATCTCAAAAAAAAACCATTGAAAATGTTTAAAAACTAATGCATGCTACGATCACCCTGTATAGCGCATCTAAGTTTTCATGACATCAGCATCTAGCTATGGGTTTAGTTATTATGTGACTAAATTTTTAGGACAATATATCTGGGAAACTGTAGTATTAACGTAATTTTTAAGGAGGGGCTGCAATTGCCAATTTTTTGAGAAGCAATTGAACACATCTGAAACTATTTACTTTACACAGGTACAACTTACACAGTTGGAAAGAGGATTTCCAATATGGTACAATACACAGGGCGTCATTTAAAAAAATGTACTGAGTTTCCGTCACGCCTAAATGCAACACTCTGTATAAATGAAAATAATTTTACGTTATGGAAACTATGAGTCAAATTACTTTTGTATAAAACATTTTCTTCTTTCTCGAACGATTTGATGATTATTATCGACCGCCGGGATACTAATAGCGTAACTTCCAAATATACGCGAAGTTAGTAACTTTTAAACTTTGCAAAAGTTCATAAGTCAAAAGTTTGTTTTGCATCAGCAACTTAAATATATTTTTTTTTTCAGTTTCTCTTTATGGCAATCGGCTTAAAATGTCATATAAGTTATACAAATGTCTAATAAGCTCGACTTATACCTAGTAAAAAATCCTATTCAGATTGACGAAAATGTTTCCAAAAGCACAGCAACGCATAGCAACGAACATAAATCAAACTTCTAATCCTTTCCACCCCGGCGTAATTCAAATTATATCCCATCAAACACCCCCCAGCATCCACAACCTTCTTATGCTAATACTTCCAGAAAAACCTTTTACCTAATACACCAAGAAAATTTTAATCCAAAGACGAATCATAACAGAATACCAAGAAGGTCCCAATTTAAATTTCTCATCCGCTCGCCTGGCGTCCCGCTACCAGCGCTCCACCGTTCAGGATGTAATCATCCGAAGCTAAGCTAGGTGGCGCTGTCTTACTAAAAGCTCAATCTTCATTCATTAGCCGCGCGGATACGTGTGTCTGCATCCGATAAAGGTTCTGCTCATTCTAGCCTTATCGGATATCTCGTATTCGGTGTTGAAATGAACACAGACAGCGAAGTTGGCTCAGTGCTGCCATTTCGCATGTGGACCGAATCTGTTTGTATGGAATCCTTATTGGATTTCCGGTTGTTGCAGCTGATGCAACCGCCGTTGTGTTGAGGTGCTGATTGTGATTTTATTGGGTTACGTAAAGTTCGCTGTGCTGGCGTCGCGTCGCACTAAATTTGTTCTTTGGGCGAATTAAAAATGAATTGAGTTTGAATTTACAAATTGTACTCTGGATTATGTGAATATAACAGCATTTTCTGTGTTCTCTGTTGTGTGGATGTTGGTTATTTCGGATTTGTTATTTAAACACGAATTTTGGTTACAAGACCATCCTTAATTTCACATTGAATAGTGTTTTCATCGGATAAAAATTGACTCTGCAAATAATTTAAAAAACTACTAACGTTTATTGATGAAAATGTGAGCCTTTGATGATTTTGGTATTTCATTGTGTAACTTAGAATGTTACAAGAAGAAGTGTAACAGCAAACAATGTATGCAAACAATTGTCGATCGTAGGTAAAACCATGTAGTTTGCTCGAGCTGTAACGTATATTAAGTGCTCACGGCTGTTATGTTAACTTTCCACTTGTACGCAATATGCTAGTTACAACTCTTGTAATGTAATATACTATTAAATGTTGACTTCGTCTACTCTAGATAGTGTAAAATATGGATGTACATCACTCCAGCAATGACAATGCTGTGAAAAAACAATGAATGACATTTGTTGAAAATGTGATGTCATCCCAAAATAGAATAAATTTATAAACATTTCCGTTATTTAATATTTCATTACCAATCTCAAGACAGAAATCCATTCATGGATCAAGGTTAAATTTAATTGTTTTGTAAATTCTTTGATTCTGAAGCATTCGACATTAAATGATTTTATCTACTACTCACATATAATAAGTTCATTGCATACGTATCTATGACTATATAATCCCCATCATTATATGCACCAATGATTATAATGACACTAGCGTTGTATAATAATGACAATTCGTTCAAATAATGACCTCATTATTTGAACGAACTGTCATCATTAAATAACGCTAGTGTCAAAGTCTGTCAAAACTAACGTGGATGACAGTTATGTGACAGTTCGCCTCGCCATCATTGACAAATACATTTAAAATATTTCATATAAAGTGGAATTTATGACTCGTAGATAAAACGTCGTATTTAACTCGCACATAACGGATATAAATCGCTCGCGTGATTACACGCTCGCCTACGGTTCGCGTGTAAACTTCATGCTCGCGATTTATATCCATAATTATGTGCTCGTCAAATAATATACTATTAATTTGTAAATGGTCTTCGTCGAAGCGATAATTTAGGAATGTTTTAATAGAATGTAATGCTATTAGAGAAGCGTCTTCCTAATATAGTTTTTTTGTCTGCTTCTTTATAGTTAATACAGAACCCGTTCCCGAAAATTTATTTATAAGATTTACGCTCCAACGTGAGATATTCTTGTAATTTTTGCTATAACGACACGAAAACATGATTCATGAGACCCTTAACCCTGTAGTAAATAAGTTCTCTAACCCTGTAGTAAATAAGATCTCTCTCCCTCCTTCACGTTTAACAACGCATGAAGACTTCTTAACCCAATAGCTAATATAATACGTTCATGACAATAAACTTTACTTGCAGTTGTTTACGTATAGCGGCAAAAATGTATTAACATGGACTATGCCTACTTGGCCTACAATCAATCATTGCTAATGACTTTGTCGAATTTAGTCAGGTTCTCAAGTATTCATCCATTTTCATTGCTTTGCGTCTTGATTTTTCAAAAGGTTATGCGCTCTAGTTTGTTTGATTTTTGGTTTGAAGCTCATATTCTTCCTCTTCTTCGTAAAATATAGAGATGATTTTGTGTATCAACCTGTTGTAGCTCTTCAATCACCAGTCGTAACAAACTTTTTAAACCGCCATTTGAACTTTTCTCGAATTCAAACATTTATGCTAACATACACGTATCACGATACAAAATATTTACATTACAAGGGACTGAATAAGCACAATGCACTGAAAACAAGCGGTCTGTTCCCTCATCATGGACCAGACACGGTTAGGCGCATAGTAATATTCTGCTATGGGTGTCCATTTCAAATTCCCCTTTAGCCCAAATGCTACAGCGTGGTCAAAACCTAATGCTGGAAAACCGCTCCGGGAAAGACCCTCGTCAACAAATGTAGTACATCGAGGGGGTTGAATTAGCCAGATTCACGCTCGCGGATTACTAGTGCGTTAAATTGGTGATGACACCGCTCCGTAATATCGTCGCTAATTAATGAATTTACTCTCGGGTTGGCGAAAATCCTGAAGGAAGCAATCTGTTTCATGTCCAGAATTGACGAGCAGTATGATTTTCACTGAAGGCTGCTCAGAATCTTTTGGGTGATTTGTTTAATTTAATTAATGGACTTAATTGGATGATCATTTGATGGATGAACGTTTTTATTTGGAATACCTTTTAATTTAAGTAGTTGACATACCCTATACCCTAATAAGTTGTAGTAAACGTTAAGTTTTTTAAAACAGTAACTTTCTATAAAATGTGCACTTTTTATCGGGTTTCACTATGCATTTACATGGATTCAATTTCACCCACACAGTGTGATAAAAACGGTGGAGGCGCCTGACCTTCTTAAAACATTTCTGGATTTAACTAAATTTTACCTAAATTAATTACAAACTAAGGCACTACAATGGACTTATCTTCATAATAGGGTATTACGGTCATGTGGAAATTTAAGCAAAAGCGTGTATTAAGAGATTTTACAGTATATAACCCGAAATTCTGTTAAGTTAAAATTAAATTACATTCAGAATTTGTTGAGAAAATGGCAATTAAAATTTGAATTTTCCGATCACTGTCGTGATTGGCCTAGTGTAGAATTGGCAACGTAGCCAAGAAATTGATCAAAACCTAGGGAATTTTCTTGCAACTGTGTTTGCACCGCTGTTTGTTTGTATGTGTGTTGACAAACTTTGACGGCGGTATTTACAGCATTTACAGCGTAGATTATGGATGGTGGATATATTAAAAAGTCACTGATCACCTAACCTCAATGCACTAACGGTAAACAGAGTGACCTACGCAAGACCTACGCGACTGTTGACAGTTTGGCACTACAGCAACATAAAATAACTATGCGCGACGTTGTCAAGTTTCGCATTATAATCCCTCCTTAAGGCAGGTTTTCCTAGGAGCAGGTTTTTTACGCGGCGTACAACGTAACGTACGTCTTCTCAGACTACTGTCACTTTTGACAACACGCAAAGATCCCTCGACCAAACTATAAGTAGACCACCTGAATAGCTGATGGTTCACGTTTGGAAAATACAAACGCGCGGCGTATTTAGCTGTCAAATTGAAATGCGTTGTACGCTGCGTAAAAAACCTGCTCCTAGGAAAATCCGCCTTTAGGATTTTTATTTGAATTTCAAAACGCGTTTTCTCCTATATTAAAGCGTTGCTTGTCATTTTTACGTGTGAAAGGGTGGTGCTAACCTTACCTACTTTGTAATACAACAGAATTTGAAAAGTGCCGTAATACCCTATTGTTCAATGGTTTAGTTATTTTCTACACTTACAAACAAAACGCACTGCATCGCATTTTTGAAATCTTCATTTAATTTTAGATCAATTTTATGTTACATTCCCTATGCCTTACATGTCATTTTTGAGACACAAAGTTGATCTAAAATTTTCCCTAGAATTGAGAAATGTGGCTGCCATTTGAAAAAATCGAAATTTTTCTCGAATTCCACTTTGATCTTATAATTTGAACAGCCTGTACAGCTTTTAGAAGAGTTCTACCGATGTGTCGATAATACGTTACCTTCATAACAATTTTTCGGGACAACTTTTTTCCAATGGTCACATAGGGGATAATTTATAAGTAATTGAAAGTAATCGTGCGTCATTTTTTAATGAAAAAAAATGAATATTTCAAAAATGACATTAGGTATAGGGAATGTAACAAAAAATTGATCTAAAATTTAATGAAGATTTCAAAAATGCGATAAAATACAGGGTGTTCTATTTGAAATATAAAAGTTGACGTCATTTCCGGTGTAACCAAAAACTCAAAATATTTTAGTTGAGACGATCGTGTAGGCAAACCACCGAAATCATATCGCCCAATATCACGTTTACCAATGACAACGAAGCTCTTTGAAAAGGACCACTTCAGATTACCAAAATATACAAAAAGCAGTACGCAAAATTCTTTTTATTATAAAGCAATGAAGATCTAATGGCAGCTCGTCGTGGGGACCCTATATATTAAATTCCTTAATTTGAAACATTTGCAATCCAATGACTAATAAGGACACACATCGTCACAAACAGTAGTCCACATGATGCTTATTATACCGGGTGCGGCAAAAGTCAATTTACGCTGTCGGGTATTCGTGCATGCGCGTTTTTTTTTTTAATTTTTGTTGTTATATCTTTTCGGAAATAAATTTTTTTGCCATTATTTTTTTGCGTTTTTCTCTCATATGCAAATCGGTAAACTGACTTTTGCCGCACCCTGTATTAATTCGATAATGCTAATACTTATAAATTCACATTTAAAAAAATTTATTCGTTCGAAATTTGTATGCGCTGAACGCGTAAACTAAAAAAAAAAATCTGATGTGGCCAGGCACATGACTTTATCATACAATATATAAAATTAATAGTTTAGCTGCATGAGAATCTATTTTATTGAGATAAATCGTAGGTATTGTCAAAGCATCAGCACTTGACACTACCTACACTACGTCATTAGAATAATCGTTATTTATGTCACAAGTGCCGAAAGTACGGAATAGCGCGGCGACCGGTGATGCGGCGCGTCACCGAAGGCGAAGCCGTCGCATGTGAGCGAGTCGCGCTATGTAGTTTTCGGCAAGAGTGACATCAACGTTTTTTGTGTTGCTTTTTGAGAAATACGTATTTACAAAAAATTAAAAATGGTTATATTTCTGGATAGGAAATGTTAGGTTGATACCACTTCTACGAAACGTCAAGTCTAAAAAGCTAAATCAAATTCTGACAGATTTATATTCGTTCATGACACTGTAGATGTCACATCCGTAGCAACATACTAAAACGTAACTATACTCATCGCTATACTTTATTTACAATTTTCTCAATTATCGTTTTTACAATTAGATAACAACGGGTTGATATTTCTTATCAACAAACAATCAAATTGACGATCTTATTTTATTTGAATTTTGTATTTTCTACTTTGCCGCAGTAGAGCGCCAACGTTCTATAGCGGTTCTCCAACCTCTGATGAAATCAGCTGTTTTCGAGTGTGACAGCCATAGACATTTCTGTGGTGACAGCAAAAAAAAATATTTGTCAAATCCAGGCTACTTTGAAGTTTCATATCAATGCAGATGCGACCGATCTCGATCAAATAGAATTTGCTCTTAAAGCTAAACTATTAATTTTACCAAAAAATATCATAGGCATAAATTATTCAAAATTTCCTCTACTTTAATTTATTATTTAACTATTTTGTCCAAATTACAGAAATGGCGGCTCATTTGCAAAATCTTTCAAAAAGGCTTAGAATAAACTACCAGTTCCTTTGGACCCCTTTCAACCAAAACCTTTTCAGCTCTAAGTTTGGTAACAAAACTTCTAAATATGAACTTTCGTTCCGATACCTTTAGTAGTTTCTCCGGAATCGTCGCCACAAAAATCGTTTACACACAGACATACATACGCACAGACACACACACACACACACACAGACATTTTTTTGTACCTTGGTCAAAAATGTTCAGGGGACCCAAAAAGACCTATTTCCGCTAAAATCTCAATTTTTTTTTCGGCATGATTACAATACTTTAGCATACTGCGTATGATAAAGTAAAAACATTAGTGCCAAGAAACTCTGTTCGAGCTTTAAGGTCAGTTAAAGCTTTTTTCTACTCCTATTGAGGAATGCATTCATTATCATTGCAATTTATGATAAGTAATACTTAACCATTCCCCACACACATGACAAATATTTCATTCCTGGCTCCTCATACCCCGCCAGTAGTGAGAAATATTTCATTCCACACGGCTTTAGAACCAACCACAGCTCTGGATTTTTCATTTCCAAATTGTTGATACACTGCTTAGCGACATTGTCAAGGCATTGACAACGTCGCTAAGTGACAAGGCGCACCAAACAATTTTAATCTGTCAAAATCCTGTAAACCGTCATAGTGACATACAGCTGTCCCTATATGCACAAAAAATTAATTTATAAAATTTCGTTGCATGGTCGTAGAAAAAGTATAGTATTCCATTCGCAAGTAATGGCAATTGCTCACTCGAACGATTTGCAGCACTCGCCTACGGCTCGTGCTGCAAACTTCGTTCTCGTGAGAAATTGCTTACATTACTTGCTCATACTATTATTGTGAATCTTTTTCAAGGAATTTAGTTCATCCGTTATACATTTTATACATTCCCAAATTCAAGAATGTTGTCCAACAACATGTGACGTATACTTCCGCTTCATGTTTTAGGAGCATGTAACTAAGCTAGAACCCATTATTTGTTTCATTTCATTAGTGTCATATTCGAAATAGATTGTTTACCTATTTTTGTTTTTAATAATAAATTTATTGGTGACTCTAAAACTCTATGAAGTTTTATCTATGGTTATGATGATGTTTCGTTCAGTCCCTAACATGCATAGTCTGTTATGGTGCAGCTTATGGAATCAGATTATGGTAACTACATTAATTTAGCGGTTTGCGGAACATAGAAATTGTGTTTCGTGGACCGTGAGGTTATTGCACAAACCTTCTGGTTAATTCTGCGGGGCTTTTGGGGCCACACTAATCCCGGGTATCCTGTAATAGTAGCTCGTTAGGATAATTACATAATGGCTATGAATACAATCATTAATTCCTGGCAATTAAACCCTCGAAGCGAACTACATGTATCTCATTATTATGCCATGTTTGTTTACCAGTGGCAATTTCCAATACTAGAGATAAGTATCAAAACAACAACAATCGAATATGAATAGCTATGTAACTTTGAACTTTAAGGTTCCTTTTTCTTTATTAGTCAGGTAAATTAAAAACTTTACGAGGAAAGTTAAATATAGCTACTCTGAGAGGATTATTTTTTTAATACGAGTGTTGAAAAGCAACGATATTAATTAAGGGATTGCTTTCCTCGAAAAAGGTAAACTTGAATGCATAAATTTAGGTTGTTTATAGCTTAATTAGCGCGTCTTTTGTCAATGATTTGACAATCTAATTAGCTCTCAGCTGAAAGTAGAGCCCTGGAGACAGTTCGGAAATTATACACGCGTCCCAAGAAGGGTTTCGATCCCGAAAAAATATAATTGGGAACTTAGGTAGGGCTCCCCTTTTAACCAGTATATAATACGCATCCCAAAATTAAAAATTCTTGGGCGGGAAAACCAATTAATATCTTAATTGTATGATCCCAAGAAAATTGGAAAAAAAAATTAACGGTAAAACTCCTCTCTCTTTCAATAATTTCTATAGAGTTTATCTCCAGATGGACATAAGTTAACACTCCATCAAATTAACATTTGTCGAGTATAATAGAGATCTAAAATATTGGGGCCAGGAATTAGAATCAAACTACTACAACACTATGTTCTAAACATAAATGTGTATTCACATTTTGCAAGTGACGTCAAAGGTTGCAAATTTTTGTCGGGTTTAAATGGTTTTTAAAGGAATCGAACAAAAGAAATTGCTAATTTTAATTGTAAAAACTGATACTGATCATAAACAAAAAAATAAGTAAAGACTTTTTCTGGAGAAATGAAAATTTGGGTCCATTATAGTTCAGTAAGGCTCATCGGAAATACTCTGTATAGTGCCAAATTCAGTGTTACAGGAACTAATCCTAAAACGATTAATAATACCACGCCAACAAACTCTTTCCGGAAACTTCCCAGATATAAAGCTCGTAGAACGTAAAGGAAATCAAATTACGGAAAGTGTACGACAAGCGAAGAAGAAATGAACGAAGAAAGGAGTACGGAAGAGATTGAATCCGAGTATCGTAGTAATCAATACATTTCAAACAAACACATGTGCGAATTACAGGGAAACCTGTCTCATATCGGAAATCTGTTTTGTTGTAAGATTTGTATTTATTAGGTTTGACTTTCCCCTCTGTACGTGCTTGTGGTTGGAAATGTTAAGGCGTGTCGTGTTGAGTTTGGTTACGAGACACAAATTCAAATAACTCACGAGTTGTTATATATATATTATATTTTCTACTTTCCGACATTAATTGTACATACATTTCGAAAATTGCGGTTGTCATCTTACAATCTAGTGTAGCTTTACCGGCAACAGTTGGCAGTTGTGGTAATAAAAGTGTCAAATACGATAGAAACAAGCGAATAGCAATTGAAATGTGAGCATATCACCAATCTTAGACGTTCTCAAGTGCTTCCATAACGATACCGTTTTTATAACGAACGCAATGTACAAAACAAGTAGGCTAAAAAAAAACGGTACACATTTTCAGTTGCTCATAGTTCCAAAGATATTAAGTAAATTCAAGCATTTATTTGATAAACTTATTATAGCTTATATTGTGAAGATTGAAAACATATCACATTTGTAATAATTGAACGTTTTAATCCAAAATGTTGGTTTGTGTATGGCTATGCAACTTGTCTGATAATATCCTGTCAATTTATTGTGAAATGAAAGGTGTAATGTAATTAGTAGATAATGGACATTTGTTTTCTTTTAGTCGAAAGGACCAGTAGAGATTTTATAGCATCGTATACAGGGTGCAATTTTGAAACTTCGTTTTTTGCTGTTTTTGCCCCAAAAAGCCCACTTGAATTGCATAGATAGAAAATTTGCATAGATAGAGAATTTGCATAGATAGAAAAAAAAGATTCCATTGCATAGGCGGAAAAAGTCCAATTGCGAACTTGAGTTTTCTTTAAAGATGGTGGAGAAACTATGGTCAACGTTTAGTTTTCTTATGTGCGCCATGTCTGATTTTGAAATTTTTGAATGATTTTTCTTGCTTGTTTTCCATATTGTACTACTTGGGCTGTAGATTTTTGCAAATTTCTATGTTTTTGCAACAAAAACAAGATTTTGAACTAAAATCAACATCGTTTTTATTGAAGTAAAATTAGGGTTTTTTTCACTTGTCTGACGATCAGCTCTTTGCTGTCCATTTTCACGTAAAAATTGAAACAACACAATGTATTCAGGCTGGCTTCCCGGCTCGTTGGAAATGCTCTCTATTTAAACATGGCATAAAAATAAAAAAGAAGACTTGGTTTGAAATGATGTGATACTCAAAAAACGTTGATTCCAGCTCCGATTCAATCTTAGCAAAAACAAACAAAAGAACAAGAACTAGTTAACATACGTCTAAAATTTACAACTAAACAACAAGTGTGATAATACATCATGAACTGACGAAAAGACCACTTAAAACGATAAATTCAAACATGCCGCCCATAACAACACCAATGTCCACGATCTTTAAAAATATGTGTTTGTTACAATCATATTCCACTGGTTTTTACTAAAAACAATACAAAGACATTGGTCAAATATTTCAGCCTGTATAAGAAAAAAATCTGATGTGGCCAGGCACATGACTTTATCATACAATATATAAAATTAATACTTTAGCTGCATGAGAATCTATTCTATAGAGATAAATCGTATATATTGTCAAAGCATCAGCATTTGACACTACCTACACTACGTCATTAGAATAATAGTTATTTATGTCACAAATGCCGAAAGTACGGAATAGCGCGACGAGCGGTGATACGGCGCGTCACCGAAGGCGGAGTGTCGCCGTCGCATATGAGCCAGTTGCGCTATCTAGTTTTTGGCAGGAGCGACATCAACGTTTATTGTGTTGCTTTTTAAGAAATACGTATTAAAAAATACGTATTTCTATTTCTTTTAAAAAAAATAAATGATTTCTGTATAGTAAATGCTAGGTTGGTACCACTTTGACGAAAGGTGCGTTCCGATTGGTAGGTAATGGTAGCTAATGGCGGTGGTAGAATACGAAATTGTAGTATTTCTTACATAGCGTGATAATGACACATATTAGTTTGCATGTACATAAACATGAGTCACTAGCAATTTTCTATTGGAAATACTATAACGGCGTCTGCTACCACTGCCATTATCACTAATGAAAACGCACCTTAAAAAGGTAATTCAAATTCTGACAGATTTATATTTGTTCATGACACATCCCTACCAACATACTAAAATAAAACTACACTCATCGCTATACTTTATTTATAATTTTCTCAATGTATCATTTTTAGAATTAGATATAACATCTGGTTGATATTTCTTATCAACAAACAATCAAATTGGTGATCTTATTTTATTCGAAATTTGTATTTTATAATTTTGCGCACTACAGCGGCACGTTCCATAGTGGTTCTTCAACCTCTGATGAGATCAGCTGTTTTCGAATGTGACAACACAAAAAAATATTTGTCAAAATCCTGGCTACTATGTAATTTCATATCAATGCAGATGCGACCGATCTCGATCAAATAGAATTTGCTCTTGAAGGTAAACTATTAATTTTACCAAAAAATGTTATAGGCATAAATTGTTCAAAATTTCCTCTACTTTAATTTATTAATTAACTATTTTGTCGAAATTACAGAAATGGCGGCTCATTTCCAAAATCCTTGAAAAAGGCTTAGAATAAACTAAAAAGCTAAACTATTAATTTTACCAAAAAATGACATAGGCATAAATTATTCAAAATTTCCTCTGCTTTAATTTATTATTTAACTATTTTGACGAAATTACAGAAATGGCGGCTGATTTCTAAAATCCTTGAAAAAGGCTTGGAGTAAACACCCAGTTCCTTTGGACCCTTTTGAACCAAAAGCTTTTCAACTCTAAGTTTGGTCATGAAACTTCTAAATATGAAGTTCCGTGCCGATACCTTTAGTAGTTTCTCTGGAAATGAATTAACAAAAATTGGGTACACACACACACACACACACACATACACACACACACACACACACAGACATTTTTTTGTACCTTGGTCAAAAATGTTCAGGGGACCCATAAAGACCTATTTCCGCTAAAATCTCAAAAAAAAATTTCGGCACGATTACAATACTTTACATACTGCGTATGATAAAGTAAAAAATCATCCTGGATACGATACTATAAGATGTCGTCTACTGTCCTTTTTTACCAAAACAAGACAAATGTTTACCCATTGATTTTAATACTCCTTTCATTTCACATTAAATTGACCCGATATTATCAAAAATGTTGCATAGCCAAACATACCTAAGAAGCTATACTGCCGTCCAACGGTAAAACGCCGCATGTACATACAAAAAATTACAATAAATTGCAAAAAATTGCAACAATTTTTCTGTTTCAATGCAAAAACCACGCACATTTTTTACATTTTAAAGAATTTACCTTAGCCTAGCATGTTACCTAATTTTTTGTACGTAAAACAGGCTAATTTGCTTTAACTATTAACGTCATATTTAAGAGCAAACGGGAAATAATTCAATCAATGTTATTTTTGTACATACGGCACTTTACCATTAGATGGCAGTATACAGGCTACGTACTGGTAGGCAGTTTTAAGACTATAGTTTTCTTGGCACTTGCACCCATATTATCCATTACAATACACTGTGAGTGAAAAAAAAAATAACACTATATAAGTTTTCACTCGTATTTCCAATAATATTTAGTGAGTTCCAATATTTCTAAAAAGCGAAGCTGACACTGTGAAGATTGAAACCATACGCTATTTTGAATAACTGAAGGTTAGTAGACAGTAGAGATTTTTCATTGTATACAGGTCGTTTTGTTTTCTTGTTTTGACTTAAAACGCAACCTGGTTTGAAACGAAAACATATGCGCAAGCATGAAAAATATGGTAACTATTTCTTATGGTTATCTTATGGATGTTATGTATGATTCTGACATTTTTTATTCTGATTCTGGTGTTGAACAACAACTAATCTTAATACAACTGTCATACCCTAATACCTTTCATTTCACATTAAATTACTCAGACTATCAGAAATGCAACATAACGCATATTTAGAATACGGTTTTCAATCTTCACAATATCAAATCGACAATTTAGCAAAACCATTAACTTGATGATTACTGAATTCTATCGTCGAAAGACGGTTGATATAAGCAATTTGCATTTTAGAAATATATGCATTGAACTAATTAATATCTTAGGTGTTATTCTCCTGCCATTAACAAACACTTTCCTATCTTGAGTAAAAAAGATAAAGCCATCCTTCAGGAAATGCCAAAAAAGGCACTTATACTTAAATTAAGTAATTAATAGGCACTTCTTGGAAGCCGAGCATCCCTTGTTATTTTAGGCACGCCATCCTTTACTACCATCACGTTTGATTTATCCTTTGTGTTCAAAGGCGAAGCATGTAGGTAAACAATGATCCGAGTATACGTGAACTCGTTTTTGCTTCCCAAAATATTTGCACCCTCCCATTTTCAATGGCGATGATTAATCACCCCTTGCGGTATTAGTAAGAACTTCCCCATTATCGCTATTATTCGAATTTACGTGGCGATTTCCTCGAATTCAGTCAGATATTTCCTACAGGGGGGCGAGGTGCCGGGCAGACAGAATACGGTCGATGTTTTTCCATCAAATTACTTCCGTGCCGAAATTCCTTTCATACATTCATTTCGGTTTTCCCTGAACCATTAAAATTCCCCTTTTTGCGTACCTCCCGGTGCGAATATCTGGGACTTCCGTTTCCGGTTCCCTGCCTTGTCCCTTTTCGAACAGAAATTCGACATAAAACTTTCGTCTTTTAGTGAAATTCCTTTATGTCGCGTTTTAGGAAATTTGCGTATTTTTCTCATAACAACTGTAGAAAACAAGTATTTGGATACTTGTTAGATCTTTTCTAACATTACGGAAATGAAGAAAATAAGATTTAGATAATTTATTTGTTGGTTTATTGGCGTAGAGCAAAAAATGGCCGAAAGGAGTATAATTAAACTAACTATTAATTAAGATTGGGCTAATAAGAGCTATTTTAATACTGTGAAACAAAGTAAAACGAAGTCAATGAGAATAACGGTAATAAGAATAAAGTTAATAAAAATTCTGGGCTTCTCATTATAGATTAAAACATTCTTTATAGAGAATAGCATGACTAATCTACTAAATATTCCTATGAACAAATATTTAAGTAAACGTGAATAACATTGATAAAATTTAATATTGATACTCAAAATATTATTGATACTCAAAATATTATTGAAATAAAATTACATAAATCAGACAAACATATTCGTCCAATAGTTTTAAGTTTTTTTTAATACAATACAACTCTCCTTATAAGCTTGCAAAATATCTTAACACATTTAGTAAACATTTACAATTAAAATCTGAGAAGAAATTGAAACATTTTTTGAAATCATACGGAATATCAATATAAATAATTCTAAATTTAAGTGAAAATGCTTCTTTTAAGGTACCATTTGATATAATTAATCTATACACAGTAGTGACGGGATATCGATGTAAAATATCGATGTTGACATCGATCATCGATCTCTGAAAACATCGGTTTTTCCGCTGTCAGCTGACAGCATTTTTTTCAATAATTTTCTTTAATAATACAAAATAATCTGCCTATTGAGTTTATGAAGAAACGTTAAAGAAAGTACAGTAGTTTGCTGATGACAGATGGCTACATTCCACATATCCACATAGGTGTATAATTTATTCTGCTAAGCTTAATGCTTTCAGAGATATTGATGTAACATTTCACTCATAGTTTGTAATTAATTTTAATTATAATATCTAGATTCAGTAAACATTTTGATATGATGGCTATGTTTTGAATCATTTAGTATTATTTTCATGGACGGGCGAATTATTTACGACGTTTAATGATTTTAGGTCTAAAATGACTATTATGTTAATTTAGCTGTGTACTTTTTCTGTTTTATTTTCCAATTGCAAACATAAAATGAATAAGAAATTAATTCGCATACGCTGCATATTTATTATTCAGCATAAAATATATTCAAATGTTTAGGCGGCATCTCAATGTTTTCGTCTTTTCTTTCTATTTCCATTTTTCAACCTACCTAGTACCTACGTAACAAGATTGTAGCACCTAAATTCAAACCTTTACACAACTATCCATGGGTAATTTTTAATTTTGCGCCGCATAATTAAATAATTTTGCATTTAAAATGGCCCACCACTAATACAGAGTACACACATTTCCCCACAAAAGGAACATTTTTACTTTTAAAAGATTTTATTTCACATCAAAAATACATAATTTTAATAGCACTTACTATAAAGATATTATAGATATGTTCAATATTGTTTTACAACAAAATTCCTTTCAATTTAATAATAATATTCATAAACAAAACGATGGCCTTGCTATGGGTTCTACTGGCCAACGTAGAACCACGTAGAAAAAAATAGTTACTTTACCGAACAGTAAAGTAAACATTATTGTGTTAATATGTCCATAATATTTTATGCGTTTGAAATACAGATCCTAAGTTAATTCACATTTTTCTTGAACAAATTAATGGTATCTTTAAATTCATATTTACATGTGAAATGGAAAGTAATAATCAAGTGAATTCTTCCATAACTATTAAAACAAAAACTAGTTTTTTTTTTCTAAAATTCAATTTTAAAACGTTCCGTCGGTGCTATTCGATCTTAATACAACAACCGGAAGTCAACCTGATCGATGCTAAGGTGCTAAAGTATCCCATTTCTTCCATAAATAAACGGAAGGAAACCGTAAAGGCGTTCCTCGTATAACAAATCAAACTGATAACGCGACCTGTAAGAATTGTACATTAGCCCAAAAACAACACATTGATCTTATAAAAAAGGCCTGATTGTCCTTGAATTTGTCATTACCTAAGTTCGAAGCTGTTCAATTCGATTTTACGCAGGCCTACGATATATTGACTATCGAAACTCGAGTCCCTTTAATAACAATTCTCAACGCGAGGAAATCGGAAATACCAGAATCTACAGTCGAAAGGGTTTCTGAGCTGTCGAAATTAAAGTCTTCGGTTTCAAGCAATATCACATTGTCGGCAAGCGCAAACAAAGTAATCGTCTGGGGTCGATTAGCACAAAAGACCGGCGTCGCTAAGTATTTGAAATCATAAAATTAAAGTGTTTAAAATGCGGGAGAGTTTGCAGCTGAAAAGCACTTTACCCTAAGGCGAGTTTAAACGTTATTCTTCGAACCGAATATGTACACATTGTACACACTGTAATTAAAGCAGTCTGCACTGCAATCAAATCAGGGTATTTCCAGAAAATTGTCATAAAATTCCGGCAGGGGTTGGTGATTGTAGGCATTGGATGGTGATTGGCAATTTTGTATAATTGCAATCTGCTTAAAGTTTCTTTTAGTATGGTTTTATTTATTGACGTGGTGTAATCATGCTTGTAGATAAGTATAGAGCTACCGAAACAAAAGAATGGTGGAATTAAAAATTTGTGGGCTTATGTTGTTGGATACGATTTTTTACTATAATATTTTCAGTTTTTCGTTCGTTCCGGTTTCACCGGAAACTTATTTTACTTATTAAGGTCAGTTTGGAGATAGGTGGATTGCGCTTAATGAGTCCATACAGATATCCAGCGCGTTCCTCCAAGTTTGAATAAGGACCTAGTAACTGATAAGGACAACATGCAAGATAGAAGTTCGAGCTGCGTTCAATGAGTTATCTGTGCCAGCTCGTCTCACCAACAATAATATGTCGTAAGGAATCGAAACATGTTAAGGAAAAGCGGCAGTGGTTTTGAACATTTACACAAACAGAAATAAATAGTTTTTGAATTTACTTAATCGATGTTCTATTATTTTTCATGTTCTTTTTTATTCCTACTCTTATAATTTTATACAGACTTATTTAATCAGAGTTAATTAAAAACTTATAATGACACTAAAAAACAACTGTTCGGTTGTTTTCGAACACAATTTAAATTTAGCAATTTTTTCAATTTCTGAAGAGATCTCTAAACATATCAATTGTTTAGAGATCTCTTTAATTGGGTAAATATAGATTTTAGGTATAGGACAATTTAGACAAAATCTAAAGTTTTCTATAAAATCCGAAAATTCATTTATATGAGTGCGTTTACGTCGAGCGCTAGCATACGATCGAATTGGATCGGATTGAAATTTATTTTCGTTTGGAGAGCCTTTGAGACGCTCAAAATGTGACACATATCAGCTGATGTACTGACAAGCCTTTACCTGTTGATATTGACAATTTTTAATGTCAATTTGATAAGACATGACGTTTTTAAGTTCAACTCGATCCATATTCGATCGGATGCAAGCGCCCGATGTAAACGCAGTCTATGATAGGGTTGCTTGCCATTTGTAAAAATCTACTTTTAATACTTTTCTCAAGCCTGTTTTTCCTTCTTCAGGATCTCTGTGGCCTCTCTATCCAGTTCGCAAGTTAACTGGTTTATAATTTGACACCCTGTATAACTTTTCGAAAAACTCGCCGTTGTGTCGATATGTTACCTTAACAAACAACTTTTTGCCAAACAACATTTATTAATAATAATTTATAAATAATAATTGAGCTTGGAGCTGTCATTTTTATTGAAAAATGTAATATCTCAAAAGTGCCACTTGTTAGGTATAGAGTATGTAACATACAAGTGATCTAAAATTGAACGAAGATTTAAAAAATCCTATAAAATACAGGGTGTGTTCCATTTATAGTATGTCAGTTGACAATTTCCGGTGAAACTGGAAGTAACAAAAACCTGAAAATATTTTAGTTAAAAAGATCGTATCCAGCAACATAGGTCCACAAATGTTCGTGAAAGACCTTAAAAATAGGGAATTAGAATGGGAAAACTACGACCATTGTGTCAGCTTTTTTTAATTAATTCGAACGTATTTCTAAATACCTCTTAAAGAAATTTACTCTATAGTAGTTTCCGTTGTAAACTGTGTTTGTTGAATAAAAGTCCGTCATCAAAAACCATAAAGATAAGGGGGTTGTTAAATATTTATTTGACAAGAATAAATTTTTCGTGGGGGGTTAGGCCTTTACTTAATTGCCTTTAGTTTTTTTTACAAAAAAGCAGAACTTTTTAGATAGAATTGTACCGTATTCAAGATGTTATTTGTTACATGCAAATATTTTCGTCCGTTCTAATGAAGTCCGCCGATATCTGAGATCTCTCTAAGACATCTTTTGTTTAATTGTGAAAGTCTAGTAGCATATAATATACTCTTGGCCAAATTTAACGATATCGTATTCGCTGCCCACACGTCAATTTAAAAAAATCTAAAACTATTCACTGAAATCAACATCCTCTTTTAATCATACCATCACCAGTGAACATGGAGAAATTTATAGTCAAATTAAAAAAATCTGACTATGGCTATGGATGGACTATAGCAAGCAGAGCGTAGTGATTTTCAATTTAAACTTAAATCAATTTGCCGACAAGTGCCTAGGATTCCATTCAATATGAGTTTACCACGAGACCCCTAATACTTCCTTCATCCAGTTTATTGTCCCCGAGATTCAGATTCGAGTCGTCGTCAGGCCCGACGTACATAAATTTCTATTTAGTACCCGCTTAGCAGTCGAAAGTCTAGACTTTCGCCAAACGCCCTTTCACCACTCAAATGTCCCTTTGATCTTAAAATCGATATGATTCATTTTTCATCTCAAGTTGCATACGAAATTTTACAAAGGAAAATAAATAGCACTATAAATTTTCGCTTCTCTGCTAGACTTGCAGCAGCACTAAAATTTTTAAAGTCGTTTGAACGTCTAAACTAGAGATTTCTTTTTATGGTTGGATAGTATGTAAGCTTGTATGTAACGACTTTAACAAAGGTTATACAGGGGGCAATCAAATAACGGAGACGTCGTAAATGTAGCTTAATATGCAGCGAACTACTGGACATTATCGACACAATTTTACGAGCTGAACGAGCTTTCAGAGATTCAGGACTGAAACTTTAAAAATATATAAAATCGCACCCCCTAACAAAGTTAGTTTATCGCTTCACGTGACATCTGTTCGGTCATAAATTTCCAAGTTATATAAAGTAGGGCTTTATCTACACTGGTAAAGAAACTTTTTAAGGATATTTTAGTAACATAATTTTATCATTTTTAGGAGAACCATATGACATATGATTATTGACATTGTATGATTTGATATTTTTATTTCCCACAATTCTTAATACAAACTCTTCACTCAGGATGTTAATGGCCGTAGTCATTTTGATATTTGTCGATATATTCTTCATTTAATATGCCAATTTTACGTGTAAAATGTACATGCGAGACTTGCAACAGTCATGCTGACTGCAGTCATGCAGTCATGAATTTCTCTTTTCGTTGCCTACACTGAGAAAAATTGCTGTAAATTAAGGATACATCAATGTAAATCATAAAAATAAAAAAAAAACTCGATGAAACAAATTCCTATCAATTAAGAAAATTCCATCGAGCAAGAGAATTTTAGCGTTGACTCCCGAATTATTCATAGTTTATAATTAATTTAAACAATTTGTGGTCAAAATTCAAAGTACACAATTGCTCGGGAGAATTTTCTGAATCGATAGGTATTTGTTTTATCAACACAATGATTTGTTTCCCCAAATATCTAGATTGACTGGTATTTGAAATATTGTGTAGTGACCATCTAGTATAATCACACACTATATTGGAATAATTGTGTTCAAGTTTACATGAATTATGTATTCCAATCATAATGTGGTCTATCTAACCGCATCTGACTAGTAATGCGTGGACCAGTATTCTTAAAAGATGAATGATACCAGCGCAACCGTTACAACATAAATAATTAATTTTAGTTTTCTCAGTTATAGAAGAACATACAGTGGGCGCGAAAAGTATGGAACTATGAGAATCCTGGAACACGTCGCTTTTTAAAATAAAATTATTTATTAATTCAAATACACTGAAAAGTCATTTTCTGACTATCAGTTGTTACTGAGATATCACATCATCGAAACTTTTTTAAATGGCAACCCCGCTTTTTCTTACTGAATTTCGTAGATCATTTACTTGTCTAAATAGTACCGGATTTTTTTTTCTTTTTTTTTTTTTTTTGATAATGTTTACAAATTTGTACCGGCTGAACCCATTAATCTAGCATCGTCAAAATGGTCTTAATTGTAAATCATGATCAGTGCACATTTATATAAAAGTTTATTCCCAAAGTTTTTTGAAGCTTTTACAGCGACGATTCTTTAAGCGGTGTGCGGGCGGCTAGATAAACATAAACAAACAAAAGTTACTAACAATACACTCACTATGTGTGTTTTCATAATGACTTTGGTGTGCCTAAACCCCATTTGGATGCAAGTGCTATTAGAAAACCGTGTTGAATGAATAAAATGCAAATAATATGGACACTACTTTGATGAAACGATAGTATTTAAAAAATTAAAAATTACTTTTTTTAAACCGAAAAACCGAAAATATGTCGTCTAAATCAGAAATGCCTGAAAACTAGTGGACATTTTTCTTTAAAAGTAGCACCCTGCTTCAGTACTCGATCAAAACTGAATGATTTTGCTCCTAATTATAGATGAATATATTTATTATGTGCTTTCATAATAGCTTGGTGTGCAACCATTTGGTCGGAAGTACTGCCATAACTATCTTTCGTCTTCAAGGTGGTATATCAACCACTTCCGGTCAAATGGGGCTAAGTATACCAAGTACACCAATATTAGGAAATCACACATTTTCTTCTACTTATATCACAGTGATGTTAGTCACTTAGGGCGGGTTTTTCAATTACTGGTTCGCCAGAATGGCTTAGTTAGTTAGACATTAGGATTTTATTTACTCCGTAACTTTTTATTTCAGATGAAATATTTTCCTAATTATGTTTTACCTTTTTTTATTAATTAACAGCACCCCACAGGTACTTGTGTATAACACCTAGTCTGATGACTATCTAGCTAAATTAATCTAACTTGAATTGCTACGTATAAAAAGTGTTCGATATTAAGTGTTCCCCATTGGTGTAACTTAAATTTAATTTGGATGCAGACGCTTTAAACTTCACACACTGCACGCTGCTCTGCTTTGTTCACCTACCGGCTTTCACTCACATGACAACACTGTGCTCTGCTTTTTTAACTTCACTTCACCAACTCAAAAGGTTTTGTTCTTTTGAGTCTTCGCACACTGTCACAATTGTCAAGAAGCTGGATTGCCTCGACATTCGTGTGCTGGAGAAGTCTGTTCTGATGATTCTCTGCAAACTTTCCAATTTCGTTCGTTACTTATTATTATGTTTTTATGTTTTTGTCGCGGGCTCTAATTATACATCGAATATTAACAATACTGTAAATTGTTACAAATAAAAATGTTGCGGACAAACTAACACTAGGCCATGAATAAATTCTAACTGACGCATTGTCACCAACTCCATTATTATTCACTCACACAGGTAAGCAGAATCCTGCGTAAAGACTGTGGGTATGCTAATGGGACCTTTACAACCTCTTAAGTCCCAACGGCTCCGGGACCTTTATATAATCCGGCAGTCCATTAACTGAACCTAATTATAAAGGAAGTAGTAGTACATCCACTTGAAATTTGGCTAAGAGAGTTTCACGCTGATTGGCAATTATTAAAAAACGTCTTTTAGAACGAACCTGTTGTGAAAATAACTTGAAACAAAGTTAAAATATGTGTACGTAAATGATCTATCTGCAAGACAAGTAACTTCGAAAAACTTATGAACGTTTACTGGTATCTCCAGCTGTTGGAGATAACCTCCAGACCATTGTATTACGACGGTTATTAGGGTAGCTTGACGTAAGGTATTTGCGAGAAACATCGAAACACTCTTACGTCGGACTGGCTAAAATATGAACCTATTTTAGCCGAGACTTCATTCGATTTGAGTGGTGGTGAAAAGACGACAGCGTGAGATCTATTCCAACAGGGCAGATGGTGTCTGGATCCTTAGTAATTTCACTTTATTGATGGTTCAGCCTTGATTGATATAAATACCAGAGAAAAAAGCGAATGTGTATTGATATTTTGTTGCTAAAAAAGAATTGGTGTAGAGAAAAGGTATAAATAATAAAGGTTATTATTGTATACCCTGAGCGCGTAAAGTAACATTAGCCCAGTCATTCTAGATTTTGATTCGGAAATTCAAATTTTTCATATAACAAACCGTTGCGGAGATTTTGTCATGTTTCCATACACTACACGCTCACTGTATATCTTTAAAATACGGTTTCTTCCACACCAGTATTTTTAAACCTAAATATTTGAAAACTCCTTATCCTGAAATACAATCCAGGTGCGGCTTTGATGTGATTGCAAACAAAGAATGCTTCGTCTATACCTAGACAGGTTTCGCTGGAAAGTGGAAAATTCCTGTTGTATACTTCCAGGGCTCTCGCAGGCGATTTGTCTCCGGAGTCCGGGGTATAATATCCACATAAGAATGCAGCAGACAACGCTGTAACTCAACGATAGTGCATTTCAAGACGTTTAAGCTGCTTACAGCCAGGATTCCGATTTCGAGCTTTCTTTAATTCCGCATAGCCGTGCGAGAAAAAGATTTTATTTAGCCCCTCAGGTGTCAGTGTTCCGTAGTACACCGTTTTCGCGTAGGTGTCATATAAATTCGAGTAGACAATTTTATTCAGAATTGTGTTTGTGAAATATTTTTATCGGTCGGTACGTAACGCTTGCCACATTGTATCTTTGTGAACCAAACAAAGGTTGTTTTTTTAGTATCCTTCTCTCGAATCATAAATAAATGCTTTAACGTTTAATACGTATGCAGCCTATAAAGACATTAACTCGTATGGCGTTTGTATTGAATGAATAACAACGAATGATGATATTAGAGTTATAGGGATTGACTATTAGTTATAACCCCAACGATTATTAGTCATTAATCCTCAGAGTGGTTGTTTTCCACCATCATAGATGATCACTGACGGAAATATTAATGTAACAACCTTGTTCTCTTGAAAATTTTTTGGCGAACTCTAAAGTTAACCAATAATTTAAATTTGATAGTGGTGATAAACACATCAGGAAAAAATTTATAATTAATATAATTAAAAAAATGAACAAAATTTAATACAGATGAAGAACAGGTGAGATGCTTATAGCAAATTAATCAGCAATATAATTTGGATAAAGTCGAGGAACCAAAAGAAAAAATATAGGTATATAGCAAATTCAACAATAAAAATTTGATAGAGTCGATGATACCACGGTATGAAAATCCTTTTAGCAATAAATAATCAGCAAAAGAAATTGGATAAAGTCGATGAACACGAAGAAAGAATTTCTTATCGTAATCAACAATAAATAGAAGTCTGGGGCAGATGAACACGATTCCTATAGCAAATTAATCAACAATATTCGATAGAGTTGATGAATATCAGGGAAGATCCGTATAGCAATAAATCAGCAGTAGAAACTGGACAAAGACATACGAACGAAAAACTCGTATAGCTAATGAAGCAACAATAAAATTCGACAGACGTCGATGAAAACGATTCCTATTAGCAAATTAATCAATAATAAGAGTCGATGAATAATAATACCCGGGAGCAATTCAGCAATAAACTAAACATAGTCGATGAACACGAGGGAAGAAATCTTATTACAAACTAACCACCAGAAATTCGATAGAATCGATGAACACGATTCTTATAGTAAACTAATCAACAATATAAATTCGATAGAATTGGTCGATGAACCCAAGGAAAATAAATTCGCATATCCAAAATTAATCGCCAACAACAAAAATTCGATAAAGTCGATGGACACGATTCTCATAGCAAATTAATGAAGAGAAATTTTATTAATTCGATAAAACATAATTTTAATCAATAGAAATTCGATAAAGTTGATGAACACTAAGGAAGAAAAGCGATTAGAGCGAATCAAAATACTGGAAGTCCACGTTGATGAGCGACAGTAACTCAAAATGATTGAATAGTTCCACATATTACAATAAAACGCACGGTGGGCGCCGGTATACTCGCGGCTAGAACCGATAAGAACGGCCCTCAATGCTACTGCCACACTGAGTGCCCGTCA
Organism: Melinopterus prodromus; assembly: GCA_964023965.1. Lineage (NCBI taxonomy): Eukaryota > Metazoa > Arthropoda > Insecta > Coleoptera > Scarabaeidae > Melinopterus > Melinopterus prodromus. The sequence goes on along the minus strand of OZ030390.1, from coordinate 11,235,232 downwards.
TCGAGTGGTGTGTATCGTTCTCATGAAACGCGGTCGCGCTCGCTCTCTAGCAGTTCCGGTCGGACCGAGGAACCGAAAACCGGATCCGGTCCGGTATTCAAGAGGCGTGCGCGTCTCCAGCGTCAGGAACGAATCTTGACCCGCAACGACAACGAGACAACCACAGCGTTGCTGTCAGCACGCGAGCGCAGGATCAAAGGTTCGGGCTTGCATCAAGGACACCGCCGTCCGCCGTACTACCGCACGAACATTTGAAAATTTTCCTGAATGGTGTCATCTCCGTGCCGTTGAGCAACTGCCCACTTTGTACGTACGGTCTCACGGAAGCTCATCGTCACTAGATGTGCATCCCAACAGAAAAAAGACCACCTATTCGGCTTCATTATGAATAATAATATGGAACTATAATAACCAATCTAGCACGATTGAACTAAAATGACAAAGATAAGGGAGAAATAATACTCACTCAATAGCAGTAAAAAAAACAAAGAAACAAATTAAGCAAAAAAACAGCTAGATAAATAACAGCGACATTGCAATAAGGACACGAACTAAACAAAAAAAAGAACAACAGCAACAAAAAGACCAGCGACATTGCCAACAAAGACACAAACTAAACCATAAAAACAACAGCTAAAAAAAGAGACATTGCAATAAGGGCACGAACTAAACCAAAAAAGAATAACAGCAACAAAAAGAACAGCAAAGTTGCAATAAGAACACGAACTAAACCAAAAAAAAACAACAGCTACAAAAAGAACTGCGACCTTGCAGTAAGGACAGACTCCGGCGCAATGCCGGAGACCTGGCAACCCTGGTTGTACCTCATGTCTGACGTCGGTTTTAAATGTTTTGTTGATATTCTGGTCAACGAACTAAACCAAAAAATAAGCAACAGCTACAAAAAGAACAGCGACGTTGCAATAAGTACACGTACTAAAACAAACAAGAACAACAGCTACAAAAAGAAAAGCAACATTGAAATAAGGACACGAACTAAATAAAAAACCAACAGCTACAAAAAGAACAGCTACGTTGCTTGCAATAACGACACGAACTAAAACCATAAAATGCCAGAAGCTAGAAAAAGAACAAGGATATTGCAATAAGGACACGATCTAAAGAAGAAAACAGCTAGAAAAAGATCAGCGACAATGCAACAAGGACACGAATTAAACTAAGGAAGAACAACAGCTACAAAAAGAACAGCGACCTTGCAATAAGGCACGAGTTAACCAAAAAAAGATAACAGCTACAAAAAGAACAGCGACGATGCAATAAGGACACGAACTAAACAAAAAGTCAACACCTACGAAAATAACAGCCACATTGCAATAAGGACACGAATTAAACTAAAAAAGAACAACAGCTGGCAGCGACATTGCTATAACAGCACGAAATAAACCAAAAAGAACAACAGCTACAAAAAGAACAGCGCCATTGCAATAAGAATACGAACTAAACCAAAAGCGAACAACAGCTACAAAAATAACAGCGACGTTGCAATAAGGACACGAACTAAACCAAAAAAGTACAGCGACATTGCAATAAAGACACGAACTATGTAAACCAAAAAGAACAACAGCTACAAAAAGAACAGTGACATAGCAATAAGGACACGAACTAAACCAAAAAAAGAACAACAGCTACAAAATAAACAGCAACACTGCAATAAGGAGACATGAACTAAACCAAAAAGAACAACAGCTACAAAAAGAACGACGACGCCCCAATAATGACACGACATGAACAAACAAAAACTGCTAAAACTAAAAAAATAATAGCTATATTGCAATATGCACCAATTAAACACAAAAACAACAGCTACAGAAGAACAGCAACGTTGCAATAACGGCATAAACTAAACCATAGAAGACCAACAGCTAGAAAATGAACAACGCCATTGCAATAACCCACGACCTAAACCTTAAAACTTAATATTTTATTCGAATGCGCATTGACCTCCTGGAGGGAAACAAACCTTGCGAGAGGAATTCCCAAAGAACCAACTTCCCCAAGCAAAATCTAATCGGTAGACTCCGCAGCCTCACTAACTGGACGAAAATCTTCGATTACCTCCATGAGCGGCGGCAGTAAAATAAGCCACATGGGTGCAGTGCTACTATAACTGCAAAATTACAGACTCATTTCTGTAATTTTACTACTTAAGTTAATTGTCATTTTACTGGAATTTAACAGTTTTTTTTACATTCGTTACAGTTACGTTACAGTTAAACCTAAAAATGCGAAAACTTTTAGACTCTATTTGCCGCTGATTCGGCGATTTTATTCCCAGAGCCAACGTAATAAATAAAAAAACATCCATAAAAGTCCCTTCGACAACAGTTTAAACGATAAAACTATTCAAATTACGAACTCTACTGTGGGCAATAAATCAGGATAACGCGCAGGGCTTTTGCACAATTCGAGTGGTGGCTGCTCATTTCACGTCCGATTGCGTTTTCACTTTTCATCTCAGTCCCAGGACCTCTCACAGGATACATAAATAATGTAGAGGTAGTGGTGGGGGCATCGAGATTTTCCCGTTCGCTAACGTTATTTATCCTGAAGATGAAGTTAGGACAGACAAACAGAGACGAAAAAGCGTTTTTGTTTCGTCGTTGCTTCCAGTAAGGACGAAGGACCTTCGTCAATATTTAACTACTGTGATTAGGTTTTATCTCGTGTAATTAATATTGTGAAGTATAAGTTATTGCTGGTCTTTGTATATTCATTCAGCAAATGTTCATATTGGATAAAAGCCACATACATAACAAAATAGGTATATTGTCCGAATCGCAAAACCCAGTTTTAATATTATTCATGCAAATTAATATTTAACTGGCTATACATTACGCATATTCTCACGTTATTCCTGATATGAAATTAGTCACATAATTTTTCTATGTCAAACTATGATAACATGGTTTAATAGCCCATATTTCAATTACGTACTGGTTGTTCTACGTAGTTGTGTTACAAATATATCAAATTGTACCAGCGGAGTGCCAGTGAGAAACCGTTTTCAAGTTTATCAAATATCACGTAATAAGGTATACTTGGCTACATATAGTTAGGATATAAATTGACAACAAGGTGAGCTTAAAAAAATATTTTGTCACAATTAATATCACAAAAATAAAAGTAAGTTTCGGCATTTTTAATAGTCTGAACTCAAATATGATTGGAATTGGTTATGTGAGAACCATAGAACCATTGAAATTTGTTGCATTCTGTGGTTTGTCTACAAACACAGGAATCAAGTGGAGACAAACGTCCAATAGTGTAGCACAATATTTTATAAATATTTTATTCTGTGGTTCGCTAAACGAATGGTATATAAAGTCTTTTGAGCAGAGACGTAAAACTTCTAAATATGTGTATTCCTAATTCCAGGGCGATACAATATATTTGTAGATATTTAAACAATATTATTAGCGTGCATTTTTGCACGTTAATGTATGTATTGTGGTGTTCATAATGACCCAATAGCCTTGTGAATGAGGATCTTGAGATGCATCCAGACCGAGATCATAAAATGAATGTTTGAGGTACCAAATACAAAATCTTTACATTTTTTTTTCGTTACCACCAGAAGATTTCATAAAGATAAATAGTCTTCCACATACTGTTCATACATAATAATGTCTCCATAAATTAAGGTAAATGAATATAGTACCTACATATTATATTATGAATTATGATACACAGGTAATATGAGATACATATGATGGTCTGCAAATTGATATAAAGCTGGCAGATTCATCGCAAGCTCCGTGTGGGTTCATTACAACATGTGTGCCGCCGCGCCTGCACTAGACTGAATAAAATAAATAAAAAAATGCAACATTTTGACCCTACTTTGAATAAATTAATTTTATATTACAGTGACCAAAATAAATTCTAAGATTACCACTGGATACATTTTATTACTTATTAGTTTATCACAAATCGCAACATCTCTAGTTTACTAGATTATTTATACTATTTTCCATTCAAAACATTGAACATGTTTTTCTCAAAACTATATCGACACAACTTGAAAAGTTGTCAATATTTGGACATACATTTATTTGTTCCTATAATTTTTGTAATTCACATTTTTTAAACCGTTAAAGAGCGAATTTGGTCATAAGATGACTGCTTTTAACTTCAACATGTCATAATCGTTAAATTTGTCGAAATTTAAAAATTCATGTCAAGTATGAAGCCCTGCTGTCCTAGCAATGGCCTCTAAGAAGAATCCATTGCGGCTGTTCGCGTTCTTAATTTAGACGACCGGCTTCCAGCCCCCCTTATGGGAAGTTACGTGTATAGAAAAATGCTAATTATTCAATCATTTTATTATTTTTTTCTATTTTGTTTTTACTTTGAAAATAAAAACGGGGAAAAAACGTTGACCAGGGGATAGGCATGTTTTACTGGGTGCGATTTAAGATTGAATTCAATATTAAAATTCAATATTGATTTCAATTTTCGCTTACTGTTTTAGCCTATTAATATATTAATATGTAATAATGTAATTAAATATTTGGGAAAACAGCAAAGTTTTTAGTTTTTTTTTTTTAATTTTCAATATTTCGCCTAAATTATAGACTTCTTCAGGAAAATCTACAAGAAGGAACGTTTTTTAAAACAAGAATATAACAAATTTATCAATACTTACTAAACTAACTATAAACTGTAATTACACATAAAACTTTTTTTAACTTTTGACAAATGTCAAAAAGAAGCCTATAATTTAGGCGAAATATTGAAAATTAAAAAAAAAACTAAAAACTTTGCCATTTTCCCAAATATTTAATTACATTATTATATAAACACGGCCAATAAAAATTTAATAATTGAGTATTAATATGTAATATGGATACTTTGTATTTGGTGACTTTGTATTTCCGCTGTCTATGTACGAGGCAAGAAATTATACCAGGGAAAGAAATAAATGTTTCTGAAATAGACAGGAAAATTGGTGGGGAAAATTTTAATTTTAAAATATTTAATGATAAGAAATGAAAATAAAATTAGCTTGTCTAGTAAAACTTAATAAATCTAGTTTATAAAACATTAAGGCCCCATAGTAAACAAGAAAAGACCTATAATTGTAGAATCACCAACATAAAGAATAAATATCCTCTGGCTTAAATTCTTTCGCTCAAGCTTTTTAAAAATACCTGACATATATTTGCGTTGCCACCTCCATTATTATTTTTTACGCTTTCTCCTGAATTTTATCAATTATAACATTAAATGTTTAACATAACGACATATTCCCATATATAAAAAGCATCCCTATACCAATTCTTTATCAAAATTACCCCAAAACGCCAGAAACACACTTTCAATTCTGAGCGCACATGGTTGTTCGCTCGGTTAGCATAAAACCACCCGTTAATTAAAATTGGCATCCCCGCCCACTCTCAGTACCTACGCTCGTTCAATTTGCCGCACCCCTTTTAATTATTTTTCTCATATTTCATCTCACCCACCCACACACAAATTGAATATTCCTAAACTCAATAATAACCAATCTTCCGATATGCTTTCAGGAAATGAAAAATCAGACGACCGACGGCAGAGGATAGCAGGAACAGGATAGATAGCACGTGCAGGAAGACTGGCTGGCCAAAGGATCATGATCGTCCTTCATCGACCAATATTCTGACGTCCCGAGGAAAAAAGTACAACCAGACAATAATAAAGATGTCGCTACTCTACTCGAAGGGCTACCCGAGCTTTTTATGTTGGAACGTGACTGCTGAGTGCGTCCAATGTTCGACGAATAATTCACTGTGGGTGGAAGATCCTCAACTTGAGGTCCTCAAACGGTATTCGTATGGAATTGCCCTGCCGACGATATGCCTGTTGGGTATCATCGGGAATATATTGAATTTGGTGGTGTTGACTAGGAAGAATATGCGAGGAACTGCTTATATTTATATGAGAGGTAAGGAAAAAGTTTTTCTTACTTACTTCTGTACATATTTAAAATATTTCATTTTGTCTTAGTAAATACTGTCTTGTAATAAATTTTAGTTCGGTTGTTGTTAAGTTTGCGTATTTAAAAAATATCAGAATATCTTGGACATGTCGATTCTTAGTTAGTAAAAAATATATTTGTATCAAATTCCAATTCTCTAACATCATATTATACATTCTGCGAAATAGCAAGTCCAAAAATAGTGCAAAATTTGCGATCAACTTGCACAATTATCTCAAATATAACAATAAACAATAAAACTAACATAGCAGGTCAAGTCACCCCCACTGAGGAAGGTCTGAATTTTCGACAATGCGAAACGTCGGAAAAAAACTAATATAAAAAAAATCAAGCAGTAGACTTACCAAGTTTTTGAGTGCGTTGTTTATATCACAATCAGGCCAAAGGTATTTCTAACCTGGAATTAAAAAACATACTCGTTACTTCACGTTATTTTCAATGTCTAGATAAAAAAATCTGATGTGGCCAGGCACATGACTTTATCATACAATATATAAAATTAATAGTTTAGCTGCGAGAGAATCAATTTTATTGAGATAAATCGTAGTTATTGTCAAAGCAACAGCATTTGACACTACCTACACTTCGTCATTAGAATAATAATTTATGTCACAAGTGCCGAAAGTACGGAATAGCGCGACGAGCGGTGATGCGGCGCGTCACCGAAGGCTGAGTGTCGCCGTCGCATGTGAGCGAGTCGCGCTATCTAGTTTTTGGCAGGAGTGACATCAACTTTTATTGTGCTGCTTTTTGAGAAATGTGTATTAAATAAATAAATAAAAAATGGTAATATTTCTGTATAGGAAATGTTAGGTTGGTACCACTTTGACGAAATGTCAAGTTTAAAAAGCTAAGTCAAATTCTGGCAGATTTATATTTGTTCATGACACTGTAGATGTCACATCCGTACTAACATACTACAATAAAACTACAGTCATCGCTATACTTTATTTACAATTTTCTCAATTTATCGTTTTTAGAATTAGATATAAAGACGGGTTGATATTTCTTATCAACAAGCAATCAAATTGGTGATCTTATTTTATTTGAAATTTGTATTTTGTAATTTGCCGCACTAGAGCGGCAACGTTCCTTAGCGGTTCTCCAACCTCTGATGAAATCAGCTTTTAGCGTTTACGAGTGTGACAGCACAAAAACATATTTGTCAAAATCCTGGCGACTATGTAGTTTCATATCAATGCACATGCGACCGATCTCGATCAAATAGAATTTGCTCCTGCAGCTAAACTACTAATTTTACCAAAAAATGTTATAGACATAAATTATACAAAATTTCCTCTACTTTAATTTATTATTTATTTATTTTGATGAAATTACAGACGTGGCGGCTCATTTGAAAAATCGTTGAAAAATGCTAAGAGTAAATAGCCAGTTCCTTTGGACCATGTTGAACCAAAAGCTTTTCAGCTCTAAGTTTGGTCATAAAACTTCTAAATATGAAGTTTCGTCCCGATACCTTTAGTAGTTTTTCCGGAATCGTCGCCACAAAAATCGTTTACACACACACAGACATACATACACACACACACACACACAGACATTTTTTTGTACCTTGGTCAAAAATGTTCAGGGGACCCAAAAAGACCTATTTCCGCTAAAATCTCAATTTCTTTTTTCGGCATGATTACAATACTTTACCATACTGCGTATGATAAAGTAAAAAGAATCATAAAAGTATAATAGCAAAGAGGCATTAAATGGTAAAAACAACATCTCCTAAAACTTACCGTGTTTTCCCGTTCATCCTTCATTCCGAACCGCTACAGGCATTCACAATTTCTGTCCTGTAATAAAAAATAAAACACATTATTTCATGTTATTTGAGATTTCTGGTATCAAAATAGAAAAAACCCCGAAATGTATTTCTATATGAAAAAGCGTAACAGTACAATATTTCATATCATTTCACTATGGTAATAAGAAATATTCAATCAAAAATACAGTAGTAACCAACAAAATACAAGAACGATTTTTGGTTTTTACGTTGGTGTGGTGATTTGGGACATTTTGTACGGGAAAATGATCGATATATGGGAGGGAATGTGACAGCAGATTATTTGTTTGTATCGACAGCTCGGACATTCGATTATTACATCATGAAACACAACTTGAGAGTTATCAACAATTATTTTTATTCATCAAGTAAAAACAAATCGTTCTGTGTAGAGTAACCTCAATGTGCGTCTTTTGCGCGTTTTGATTTTTTTTAATCGATGTTTGCAATTTATTTATAAATACAATTACACGTTCTTTAAATATGCCTAATATGCCAGTATATTATAGCCATAAAATAAAAAAAATCAGTTTGTGCGGTTAACTTAAAAATCGTCTTGTTTTCGGAAAATGCTTATTATCAAATACATAATAGCTCAAATTTCCTAGTGTCTGAATAAGACACTAGAAGAGCATAAGAATCATTATCTTACGTGGGCTCCTAATAAATTATTTTGCATATACAAAAATGTATAAAAATATTTTACACAATATTTCAGCACAACTAAATATATAAGCATTCGCTGTGTAGACGTAAAATGACGTTAAAGTCTTTAAAGACTTGTTACTTGTGAATAAACCTTTATAAACCGTATCAGCTGGTATCAGTATTAGCTGGTATCAGTATTAGCTGGTACTATATATTTGCAAAAAATGCCAAAATCACGTTTTTTGACATGATTACCTCAAAGTTTCGAAAACCTTACATAGTAGGACATTTTTTAGACTGTTTTCGTCTTCCGTGACTTCTATAGAACGCGCCTATTCACATGCTATTTACAAAATCTTTATCCCCATCAATATCTATAAAACAAACCAAAATCAATAAGAAAAATAGAAAACTGTCAATGTTTTAGTATATTTTTGTACACACCTTGTTGAACATTTCTAAAATATCTACTAGGGTCGTCTTTATTTATTGAAAAATTTAACATTGTTAATACAATATAGAGTATATTTTTAAGTTACAAATGTACAACCATCTTGTTTCTCCAAGAAATTAACATCCTTTATAAAAGTTATTTATATAGACAAATAACAATATTTTGGAGACTGTGGCGAACTTAATAATAAAATTATAAACCCCTAACTTTATAATTTTATTATATAGACAAATATGACTTTCCATTTTTCTGCAGCACTTTTCTCAATGTGTACTGCTCATACTTAATTCCTGTGAAATTTGAGATCGATCAAAACATATTAACCCGTGTCCCAAGGACCTCAAAATCGATTTTAGCTCAATTCAATACTAATAAAACATTAAAAACAAGTATTTGTTCTCTTTTACCACAATAAAAGTACCTTTGACAGTTAGTTAACTTAAAAAAATATATATTCAATAACTTTAAGTCTAGTTACTAGAGTATTTTACATATTTCACACAAAACAATATCGGACAATTGAAAACTGTTTCTAGTATATTTTTCTTTTCGTACAAATTGATTCTGATTCAGAAATTCAAAATTGTATCTAGTTTTTGAAGACAAAAGAGTTTTTTGGATATTCGCTGTATTTTAGCACTACTTTTCTCAAAAATTCATGTCAAAATTGCTGGGTTCAGATTCTACATAAAAAAAGCATACCAGAAGCAGTTATCAATTCTTAGATTTTGTTCACTGTTTGCCAGGATAGTCAAGTAGCTTAGATGATTGTATTTTTAACATAATAAAAGCTCAGATGTCAAGACTGAAAACTTAATTCATAAATTTTATCTATTAAGTTAATAACTGTGGTACGTAAAATTTATTGTATGGATGATATAAAGAACAAATTGAGAGTGACCTGTAGAAAAAAAAAATACAAGTCAAAAATAAGGACTACCATACTATGTAAAATTCAAGAAAAGACCTCTAGAATACCGACTGACCTAAGATCTCATATTTAACGCGATTTTAAGTCACATCTGTGCCCATAAAACTGCAGACGTGACTGTAACCGAATATGAAAACTTTATTTCAAATCCCTCCTGTTATCGACATACTAACGGCTTCATAAATCGGTTTAAATTTGTCCGTAGTAACGCGGAAACTACTCAGCCATTAATTTTTATTACATCGGAGACCGTCTGGTGGCGTAAATTGGCTACCGAGACCGGTTAGAATGTTAGATCATTTACCCCTTTACAGATTTTACACTGTAATTCCGAAGCAGGCTCCAGCTGGGAGGACGGTGACAGTACCCGGAATTAATAGCAGATTCGATAGAGGATAAAATCGCACTTTCGCTAATAAAATGTTCACGGGTGCTTACCCTAAGTCGGTTTCGTGCGAAATTGGTCCTTCGTACGAAAACTGTAACTACGTGCGATAGATGATGGCGATGGCACGTTATTGTCGAAGTGACCCATATTTTAAAATAAAACGAAGATTTAGATGCTTGTAGCAATAGTTGGTGGGTGTTTGAGTGGAATAATTGAATATAGCTGACTGTGTTTATAGCAATTCTATTGTTATTTTCGCTTTAGCCCTCTTTGGCGTGTAATACTGCGCCTTAGGAAGAATCCCTAACGCATAAAACCATTTGGTTTTATGCGTTAGGGAGCGCATTAGGAAAGATTAGTTGTTTATATAATACAGAAGTGGTATATAGTGTACACTCGTCAAATAATATACTATTATTAGTTATTACACAAAAAAGAAGAATACATTCAATAAAACAAGTGTTAAATTACAGGGCAAAGTCTCTGTTTGCATACACACGTAACCTGCTGTAACCCACATACATGAAATATAATTTTTGTATACGGCCTGTATTATTTGATCATAAAAGAATTGGTATATGTTCTCGAAAATGTTATCTATTGTTCAAAATTTTAAATGACACCTTTTATTATGGTTATGAACAGCGAAATTATCGTCAACTAAGCGCGCTCTTGTTTCTTTTTGCAAAAATATCGATTTCAGAGTATTCCGTCCTTCAAAAGTAAGAAACTGAAAGTTTGTGATTATTTCAGCTATTTAAGTCAAAATTTATGTCTGCATCCTGATCTATCTCGTTAGCACGTGATCTATGATATAAGGGAGCCTGCTGTTTATTTATGGAGCAACGTCCAAATAAAACTGGAGATTCGATATATAAAAAAAATCTGATGTGGCCAGGCACATGACTTTATCATACAATTGATAAAATTAATAGTTTAGCTGCATGGGATTCTATTTCATCGATCGTGTCTGCATTAAAATAAAAAAAGTTAGCCAGGATTTGACAGATATGTTGATAATATTGACAGTAGGTATTGTCAAAAAATTTGCGTTTGACACTACCTACTGTCATTACGAGGGAAATAATGGTCAAATCCTGGCTAATGCAGACACGATCTTGATCAAATAGAGTTTGCCGATACAGCTAAACTATTAATTTTACCAAAAAATTTCATAGACATAATTCTGTTTAATCGCGGCGTAATTGTCTCGCTTGATGGACGTCGTCGACCCAAGGTTTGCGACACGCATTAATTTTAAATTATACAAAATTTCCTCTACTTTAATTTATTATTTAACTATTTTGACAAAATTACAAAAATGGCAGCTCATTTGCAAAATCTTTGAACAATGCTTCTTAGAGGAAACAGCTAGTTCCATTGGACCCTTTTGACCCTTTTTTTGCCAAAAGCTTTTCAACTCTAAGTTTGGTCATAAAACTTCTAAATATGAACTTTGGACACACACACATACACACAGACATACACAAAAAGACCCCAAAAAGACCTATTTCCGCTAAAATCACAATGTTTTTTTTCGGCGCGGTGTTATTTATTAATTTACGTGTCTAAAAAATGTTTTTTGCTATACCGAGTGTGTTTTTTCGTGAGAATGATTGGTGATTTTGCTTATATGAAAGTATAAATATGAAGACGATGAAATGGGGAATAAGTTAGTTATAATTCTCGATACTTCTAAACTCTATATTAAGGAATTACACATCCGTGAACCTAATTCAAATGCAATATTAATAATTTTATGAATTATTATTAAATAATAATAAAAAACTAATTTATTATTAATTAATAATTTTTCAATAAAAACAAATATGTTGTCTACAAGGTATGATAGTAAATTATAAAGATATTCAAAGACGTTTTGCCTAGTAATCTATTGCTTTTTCGCAACCGGTTTAAACTAAACAGCCACTATTAGGTAAGAACTAAAAAGAAAGAATATAACAATACAAACCATTAGTAAGAATAATTTCAAATAAACGCAATAAACAAAATTGGAAGAAAAACTGTACTAAACGCCCTACATGTCAAAAGTTAAAATTCTCGTGGAAAATAGACGGGACATACTTATACACAGTAGGCTAGGCATGTCATCTCTAAAGGACCGTGTTCACGAGATAGTAAGTAGCACCTTTTTTAGTATGTAAAGACAGTATGTTTACCGTTTGACCCATTATTTTCGATAAAGCAAAATTATTTTCAATCAGGCGTAGCGGATAAATTATATAGTTTTTTTAATGGATCAATTTCTACCAGAGTTTCTGGTAATTAAAACAATCGTAAAATTCTGATACTGGGGTAAATTAAAAACAAAATGGTAAGAATTGATATGGCTTTGTAATCAACTGCTTAACGATATCCACAAATGCCTTAGTTACCCCACAGGTCTCTGAAACTTAAACCAAAAACTCCATTTTAGTTCTCTCGTTATAGTCAACTGCAACAAATCTTTTTCAAAATGTCAAAAGTAACCGAAAACCATCACAATATTTAATAGAATATATATAATATCAACTAATCCATAAAACTCACGTCCATACAATGCATATCCGAAGTTCTCAATAAATAAGTAATAAAACCGATTAAATTTAGTTGAAATGCATCAAAACACCATTGAACAACACCGACACGTGGCTATTACCGACAGTCACTTCATAAACTTACCGTTTTCCCCGTAAAAACCTGTCCAAAGTTGCACACAATTTTGACTACACGCACAAGCATCGGCAGATGTAAGATAATTGCAATAGATATTACTTATTTAAATTACTTCTTATTGTCGTTTCGAAACTGCCTACAAGCGTTGCACGATATAAACTATAAACTAACCGAATGAAACATATGCGCGTCGTGGTACGGGTCGGAAAAACACAGCACTTGTACCGTCGGAGCCCGGCAAGTTTTTGTGCACTTCACAGGTATAAGCTAACATGGCATTGGAGGTCAACAAAACTTTTGAATCGTTACTCATCTAAATTTAGCCGTTTGATAAAAATGTGTGTGGGTAAATCATATAATTTAATTTTAAAATGTTATCAAATTATAAAAGCGACCTGTGTTGGTTCACTACTTGTCGGATGTTAATGATTCAATCAGTTGATGTTCCGTTGCGATATAAAGTGTACATTTTTATAGCCAATAAAGCAGAAAATACAACAATTAACGAGGGAAAGGAAGTTATAGAAATAAGGATAAATAATACGATAGTTCTTAATATATTCAAAACTAAAAACAAAAAATGATAAAGGATGGTTTCAGATAATTGATCGTAGAAATGCGTACATATAACCGAACGTACAAAGGCGCCTTGACCGTTTTTCAAATTTTTTCAGTCTGTAGGCATCTTACATTTATTTATCTACTTTGCATTCACAATGCATACATTGTAACACTGTTTTCGGTGTTACAATTAACAAATTGTAACATCGTTTTTAGTAACTTTTTCTAAGATAAGTACACAACTATGCATTGATATCAAATGCCATATGTCAAACGTACATCACATAATCACACAGTCCCTCTTTTTAATCGCTTGCTATCGTATAAATTGCGAAACATCAATATTCTATACATAATTAAACATACGTGTAGCCTGCTATAGTATGGCCAAAGGAGGCTTTCTTAGTTTTGCTGTGTTCATCAAAATACACCAGCATGACATTTCGGTGATGTTTTACGACTCGGGTAAGTGATCGTCATCATTCTTGTCAACTATGTAAATCAAATCAAATCAAATCTCCGTTTCAGATATAATTCAAGGACAGCATTTACTTTAATAAGGTATTATGCGAAGATCAAACCTACATCGTAGATATGAACGATTTTAATTACTGCTGCGAGATTGTATATGCCCAATAAATATCAGCATACACGAAAGAAGCTATAGTACATTTAAAGTGTTGAGGATTTCTTAGTTTATGTAACGTATAAGTTTTCGGTAACCTTTTGGACCGAATTCTGCTCGTTTCAATACTGTATTCGCTTTTGTCCGTCGCTTTCGAGTTCGTCTTAGTTCTGGTTGTGTGTAACTTATTTGTATTACCTCCATCACATGTAATTTTACTAAATATAATTTATTCTAATAAAACGTTACACCGAAGTTAGATTTTGGTTTCAATTATAAGCCAAGTAGAAACTGCTATTAAAAGTTAATTACAATTATTTAGTAAGTGCTTATTCTTTGAAGTAACTAATCAGTTACCACCAAACACGACTATTAAGAATATTATACTGATGAAACCACTCTTTTAAAGTTACTTTTCTATCACAGTAGGGCTAGGTGTTGCCCCAAGCTCCATTATGATCTTAGTTGCGACCTCGCTGATTAATTATTAAAACTTGTAGGCTAAAGTCATGGCTAAAGTACAGTAAAATTATTCACAATTAGATTTTGTCATGATCTTATTCCATCCTTACGACGTTGACAGTTACTACAGTACTGCCACGTGGTACCCGCAAAATACCCAGGATTCTAAATTAGTGCAATATAGTAACCACAATTTCTAAATTTATATAATATTAATGACGCAAAGTAGAAAAAATTGTATATTACACTCGTTTTATAAGACGTATTCCATTTAGGCACTCCTCGCTACGCTCGTCATGCACAAAACAACTCGTGCGCCAATTTGACGTCTTATAAAACTTATATTACGTATATACTTGGGTAAGGAAGGACTCCATTTTCATCAGTCGAAGTGAATAAAATAAAAGCAGAAGCTGTTTGTACTGATGATGATTCTTTATTAGATGAGTTCTAGCATATCAACGTGATTTCGGGTTTCACCCCGTCTTCAGTGCTAACTGTGAACAATCATGGAAGAGCACTAGTTACAATCAGTATAAAATATAAACATGGTTTACATACCGTCAAAAACAAAAGATGAAAACATGTCAATTTTGTCCAATCCCATTAAAAAAGTCCTCAAAGAATATGATGTGTCCACTTCCTTTCGAACAAATAAAAAAATAACTAATTTCCTAATTAACAATAAACAAAGGATTGATGTTTTGGAAAAGAGTGGAGTTTATAAAATTTCTTGCTCTAATTGTAATCACATATATATAGGCCAATCAGGTCGTAATATAAAGACGCGTTTTAATGAGCACAAGAATAACAAAAATGGGAGCTCCGCCATGGGACGCCATCTAATGGACACCGGGCACACTATCAGTGTTGACAATGTTACATTACTCCACAACCTACCCAAGTCATCCAGATTAAACTTATATGAAGAAATGCAAATACAGAAACATCGACTGTTATCCCCGGACACCCTCCTTAACGATGCCTGCGACGAAAACAAATACAGAATGTTCCAAAGGTTCCTAAAACGACCTCCAGATCATAATTGACAACACCATCTATCGGACACAAACCCCCAACGCCGCATACCTTCAAGCGATCAGTTCTACCGCCAGCCTACCACAATAGACACGTGTTGTTAAGATTGTTTTGTGCAACGCATTTCATCACAGGTTGCCAGTTGTTATCTCTTTATAGTAGCATCATCTCGTTTTAATTACACTGAAATTTGTCCGCTTGGAGTGAGCAAACACGAAGGTAAACGCTCATTATCCCCCTGTTTATGGTTTTTCTCATATATTTTTATACTTTTGTATGTTTTTCGTGCTGACATATTGTTATGTTTTATGATTTATAGTTTGTGTCACCTACGACTTCGCCTGGAGTTTTGTAACTCACCATTTCAACAACGTTCAGACTTTTTGACATGTTTTCATCTTTTGTTTTTGACGGTATGTAAACCATGTTTATATTTTATACTGATTGTAACTAGTGCTCTTCCATGATTGTTCACAGTTAGCACTGAAGACGGGGTGAAACCCGAAATCACGTTGATATGCTAGAACTCATCTAATAAAGAATCATCATCAGTACAAACAGCTTCTGCTTTTATTTTACGTATATACTTATACTATATACTATTTTGTTGCTATTTTGTAACTATTTTGCTACTACTTTGTAACTTGTTATCCATTTTATTTTGAAGAACTCTCCACAGATACAATATATCTGACCAATGTCCATCGATATATCTCTTATTGGTGAAATCTGGGATTACTGAAAAAAATTTGCTTATGCATAGACAAATGCTATCGGACGGATAGCTATCATACAGATACATATCTCTTGATGGTGAAATCGGGACTATGACTCTTATGGCTTCAACCCTTCATTTATACAATGGCTAGTGTAATAGCTGCGATTTTTACTGTAATTACTGGAACTTTCATTATTCCCCATGTCAAGCAACTCTGCAAGCAAAATTGCGCAAAGTCACTTAGCATACCGTAAATATGTTTTAGATTTGTAAATGGTTCTTTTATAACCTATTCGCTGTCATTCTGACTTTAATCTTAAGTACAATGAAGAATACATGCATCAACTGTCAAGTTGAAAAATAAAAACAAGCCAGAATTACATGATGTAAACATTACGACGTATGATTTTTTTGGGGCGCGTAGTACATATCACATTTTATACAACGCGGAAAGCTACCGCCATCTAGTGAAAGAGATGTAACATGAACATAAACACAGCATAACTACTGATGTTAAATTACCGGTAATATTACCGAGCGCATGTTAATTCTGATTGGTAATGTTACCGCATAAAACTCGGTAATATTAC
The DNA here is from genome assembly GCA_964023965.1 of Melinopterus prodromus. Lineage (NCBI taxonomy): Eukaryota > Metazoa > Arthropoda > Insecta > Coleoptera > Scarabaeidae > Melinopterus > Melinopterus prodromus. Next base: position 11,218,348 of record OZ030390.1, on the reverse strand, counting down.
CCTGAAGAATTAACATGTGCTCGATAATATTACACGGTAATTTAACATCACTACTAAGCATTACCGCTTTGGAATTATGGGATAACAATATCCTAAAATTTTGTATTTTTATCATTTTTATCAGAATCAAAGGTGTTGAGAAAAAATCTGATGTGGCCAGGCACATGACTTTATCATACAATATATAAAATTAAGACGTTAGCTGCATGAGAATCTATTTGATTGAGATAAATCGTACCTGCATTCAAATTAAACTAGTTAGCCAGGATTTATTGTTTTTCGCGGGTAACTTTGATTGTTCGATTTAACTGGTTTGGTATTGTTTTGTTTAGTAATTGACAGATATTTTGATACTATTGACAGTAGGTATTATCAAAGCATCAGCATTTGACACTACCTACGGTCATTAGAATAATAGTTATTTATGTCACAAGTGCCGAAAGTACGGAATAGGGCGACGAGCGGTGATGCGGCGCGTCACCGGAGGCGGAGCGTTAAAAAAATTTGTCGAGTTGATTAGTAAGTAATTTAGTCGAGTCTATCCATTGTCGCATTTTTATCGGGCGAGTAGCGCGTCCCACCACGCGTCGCTGCTCACTGGTTCGCTGGCTGAAGAAGTCTGAACCTGTAGTTTTAGTCGAGTTCATTAGTTGCTGTAAAAATGTCGTGTCGCTGGAGCGAAGAAACACTGGTAAAATACCATTCACTTGTGAACTGTACTCCAGCAAAGTGCGAACAGTTTTTGGGTAGTAGCGAGTATTTTAGCTACTAAAATATTCTCCAGTCGACTAAAATACTAGCATAGTCCGAACTAGGCTTTAGTCTGAAATCTCATATATTTTTTCTTAATTTCATATATTGTTGCTAAGCCTCCAATATTTTAAAAATTCTAGCTACTGGCAATTCTCCTTATAGTAGTTGATGATATTCATTGCATCTTATCAAAATGATCAGAAACGCAGACAATACATATTTAGGCTGTCAAAAGTAAACAAAAATTAAATTTATGTCAAAAGTCGCTGCTATTGCAGTTAATACCAAGATTATGCATCAGTTAATGCGACATGAGGTGACTTTTGGATATCCATTGACACAGCAAGACCTAACAATAACTGACTACAAACAAAAAACAGTAAAAATATAAATAAAAACATACTAACAGCAATTTATTCAATATTACTACTATAACGATTATAGATTGTTTATCTGTAGTCACCGCCTGGTTGATGCGTGAGTTAATAAAACCAACAGTTTTCTCTATTCTGGCGAAGATGACATCTCGTTTACAGGCACCAACTTCACTTGGACATGACTCCAAGGTGCAATACATTTTGATTGTCAAGGTATCTCGATTCGCTTATTGTGTCACATGCCAAAGTGCGTAACGAAGCTGCACAAACATTTTTATCTTCGTGTTTCTATTCACTGTTGTAAAGAAAGGCCCGGTTCTTCTGCTGTCAACAAGAAACAATAGTTAATTGAGTATTATACTAACTCAGCAATGTTCTCCAGACTATTGCAAATACTATAATGATTGCCGACTGAGTTTTATCATTAGTCACCGCATGGTTGCGGCGTCCTTTAATAAAATGTAGACTTGTATCGACTCTGGCATTGACATCCACTTTGGCGCACCCTCCTGTTTTTCTTGGTTTAATCCAAGAAGCAAGTCCAACTTGGACACCATTGTACATCACAGGACCACCTGAATCTCCTGCACAAAGACCACCATCACTTCGAGACCTTGGCGAGCTGCAAAACATAGACCCTTCATGAAATAGGCCTTTGTCGCGTTTCAACAGTTCTAGGCACTCCGCCACAGATATAGATGTAGAAGTGGCACACTGAAATGGTTTGCTATGATCCCTAATCCATTTTGTTCCATTCCATGTATTTCGACCATAACCGACAAGTTTAAGTTGTTTGTCCCCGGATACTACTTTTTCAAATGTTTTTCTATCGGCTAGTTTTACTCGTCTTGTTCTCTTGTTTAATTTAAAAGATGTGTCAAGTTCGATCATGCATAGATCATATGTGAAATTCAGGTTCCCTCCTCCATAATTTGGATGTATCCGCATCCTAGTTGCGGATATTATTTGATCTTGGGTGTTTTTTTCCCTGTAGTAACCGGAAAATATCTTCACGGATTTCTGTTCGCTGCAGCAATGTGCTGCCGTTAACACTGAAGAGGCGGTGTAAATTGAGCCACCGCAACGGGATGGTACTCCTGAATTATTCTTGAACCGCAGGCTGACGTAGTATGGATACTTGGCTACGTCGCAGTTGGTGCCATTCCAGATTCTGGCTTGACCATCAGACAGATTTCTGGTGAGAATTAACCACGTGATAATAGAATTTAGCAGAAATATCCCGAATTGTTGATCCATTTTTATCACAGGCCCAATTTGGCGTACTAGTACATTTGGCAGTTAATAATTTAAGAGGTTGTCACTTTTGATATAAGGCCACAGATTACTAGATAAGTCTTCTCGCGAACACTCGGTATATTGTAGTATGTTGATATGGTTACCCTGTAGCAAGTGTTAGACGTGATTATTTGTTTGATTTCGGATACATCGCAGCAATGCAAAAAGCTAGTCACTATTTATGTTTAGTCATTAGCATAACCTTAACCTGTGCCAAAACCTTACTCATAGACGTCTTAGCAAATGCTGGTCGTTGATGCTGTGTATTTTCTGAAAGTTTTATCGAAGATTTTGTCCAATATTTGCGTGAATTCATTAAAGTCTCCAGACCGGGACAGTATAAATTGATTATAATAACTTAAGATTAATGATTAACTTTCTTGACTTTTGGTTTCGATCCACTAGGTTATTGAAAAGAATATCAGCGCTGATGAGGAGACTACTTCTACCATAAATTCTTGTTGCCCTAATAGAACACCATTCTACAATTTTACGATATGTTGCATCGATAGCTGTATACTGACGGCAAAATAGTGATTTCATCAGTCTTATTTATTATACATTGTACTTAAGGTGGAAAGAACATGTTAAGAAGAAAAGAGTATAGAGCTTGGCCTCAAATATAGAGAACTCTACTGGCTCCTGGGAAGAAACTTTTAGTTGTCAGTACAGAACAAACTACGAGTGTACAACCAAATACTAAAACCGATCTGGTTATTGCTTTGGGTTGCGCAATAAATTCCAACATACAAGGAATCCAGACTTTCCAAAATAAAGTACTAAGGAATATGGTTAACGCTCCTTGGTACATACGGAATAGTGACCTACATCGTGATCTTGGTGTCCCACAAGTCATCCAAGAGAAAAAAGATTCGCCACTAAACATGAATCTCGCCTAAGCCACCACGTTAACGTAGAGGCCCTGCAGCTACTGGACAACCAGAATCTAGTGAGAACACTTAAAAGAACTAAACCCTTCGAACTAGTGACTCAGTGAAATGTGAAAAAAGCAGAGCACAGTGCATGAAGTGTTAGTGCTTCTTGTTTAGGACAAAGTTAATATAGGACATCAGTGGATAGCCTATTAGAGACAAGTACCTAGTTTTAAGAATTCAGGTTAAAATTGATGGTTAATCTTTCAGATTAGTTTCAACATGTTAAGCATAATATGCTTATTAAAAAAAATTGTACTTATTGATGTCAACATTACTGAATTACCAGTTATTGACCAGATACTAATGGAAGTCAGCAGGGCAGAAAGACCATGGTCGATTGCCCATTCCGACAGATGCGAAGAAGAAGATGATATATGCAATATAATATAATATAATAAATGTTAACCCCGTGGGCCAATTTGACCATTTGATTTGACGCCTTATGAAACTATCACAACTATTTTTGATAGTTGTGGGTACACAAGTAGTTACACAATTTAAAGAGTAAACTTTACAGTATTTTTACTCAGGACTGAACATACACTTGCATTCATACCTCCCTCAATTTTTATCAGATTCTCATTCATAATCATAACACCGAAAATGGAATTTACATTTACCTCTATTTTAACAAAGGAAATCTGCAAATCTCGGGCTCCTTCTTTCTAAATTCATTGACTGATTGAGATGTAAGTACTTACATAATAAATTATATATATATATATATATATATATATATATATATATATATATATATATATATATATTTAACTTTAGATTTTCACGATCGTTATGTATATGTAAAAAGTTTTCGGTCATCTCGTGTAGAAAATATACTTTATTCGCAACGTTTCGACAGACTCACATCTGCCATTATCTAGCGTTTAAAACTAACTACAAAACTTTAAACTATGTCAAACAAACTAGTGTCATATGTATACGCCTTCTATTCCTCTATGACGGTTGCCATAGACGCACGAGCGCGACTGCGTGTCATGGGACCACTCATGGCAACTGATGAAGCAGCCCTGCCACTGCGAATAAAGTATATTTTCTACACGAGATGACCGAAAACTTTTTACATATATATATATATATATATATATATATATATATATATATATATATATATATATATATATATATATATATATATAGATGGAAAAGGTTTATCGACGGTAAGATATTCAAGGAAAAAGGTTATTTATCGGGCAATTCCGTCATTCGAAGAAGCAAACCGTAGACACGTGTTTCGGACTATTAGTCCTCATCAGTACGGTATAGCCAAGGAGTAAGATGGACACTCAATGGAAAAAAACACTCAAATGGAGACCATAAGGGTGTCCATCTTACTCCTTGGCTATACCGTACTGATGAGGACTAATAGTCCGAAACACGTGTCTACGGTTTGCTTCTTCGACGGACGGAATTGCCCGATAAATAACCTTTTTCCTTATATATATGGTCTCCATTTGAGTGTTTTGTTTCCCTTATGGTCTCCATTTGAGTGTTTTTTCCATTGAGTGTCCATCTTACTCCTTGGCTATACCGTACTGATGAGGACTAATAGTTCGAAACACGTGTCTACGGTTGCTTCTTCGTATGACGGAATTGCCCGACAAACTTCCTTTCTCCTTTTATATATATATATATATATATATATATATATATATATATATATATATATATATATATATATATATATATATATATATATATATATATATATATATATATATATATATATACGTATTTCCGTTCTCTACGTAGGTATAGAATTCCATTTTACGTTCAACCGAATCGTAAAGTTTTGTTACTTCCTACACCCATTTGTATTCGATTTCGATTTAGCTTGTAAAATATTGAATGTAAATAAAACAAATCCGACCAAAAACACTTCCTATTTGAAAGGATTTGCCACTATCCATACAGGAGTGAGTGCAAAATCCACTACATAATCAAAATTCTATCAAACTAACTAGGTATTTTAGTTTATTTGTTATTACAATCATTATTATCTTAAATTAGGTTTCTTCACCATTATAAATAACATGGACTGATATACCTACACTTCTGTTGTGCTGTAAAGGCTTAATTGGAGTACCTTTGTTAATTTTGTGATAGTAACAAATGTGCAGAGAAATGTGTAATTTGTAAAATATGCTGTAGTCTACAAAGGGAAGTGTGCCGTTTGAAGATATAGTGAGTAATTAATATAACCCCCCCCACAATAGGAACAGGGAAACAGGTACTACTTCCCTACGCTTGTTCCACAAACAATGTATGTGTGTGTATATCTATATTTAAGCCCTTTATTGGAAACCACCAGGTAAAGAAACTAAATCACATCTTATGAAGTTACATTTTAAATGTGTAAATTATATTCTAAGTTTTCAAAATAATACTAAATTCAATTTCAAGTTTGATTTGCCTCTTATGAGCTAAGGCCTCTCCTACCTATTGTCTTCCATTTTGTCCTTTCCGGGGCAAATGTTTGTTTCTCGTTTACCTTATCTTGTTCATTTTATTGACTAACACTCTCAACGTGTGTTTTGTTGAAAGATATACCATATCGCTTTACTATTTTGTATTTCTTTTTCTTCCACATATCAAAATACATCGACTTGCATCTCTTTCTCAGTTATTTTGATTTGACTAGTTTCTTCTTATAATAAAACCACATATACGAAAACATGTTAGCAAAATATAATTTAGGTACTAAAAATGGTTGTTCTAAAACCACGAGTTGCCAAACTTCTTTATAACTTACGTATAAATGGTATAATTTTGTATTTAAAAATTATTTTTGTTCAAATTTTATTCGACTTATACGTAAATATGTAGGGTTATTTTAAGTAGGTATTTAAGTAGGTAAGTTTTTGTTTGGAAAGTTGTTTTTCTCTGGGTTTACCCTATGGAAATGGAAATATAATATATGAACTAGGAAATTAAAGGACTCTGAAAGTGACCGTGACATTTTTTTGGGCAAGACCGAATAATTTGTTTGGTGTTTGTATGGTAGAGACCAAAATAACTCAAACAATCAATCAAATGTTTGTAAAATGAATCGTTTGTGAGAATTGGTAACGCCAAAACGCAAATTATCATTATTGTTCTAGACACAATAACTGACGCAACAAAAAGTGCCTTTTAGTGCTTTTGCTCGAAGTTGGCTAAGTTTTCTCGCAAGATTTTATTGTTAAAACCATTAAAATTATCCTGACATTCTATCTGGAAACCTACATATTTTGACAGATATAATATTTTATTACGGAGCAATTGGTCATTTTTTACCAATGGCATTCCTAAATATTGTAAACAAAGAATGTAGGTAGGTAGGTAGTAATTCTAGACAAACACGAGTATTTTTTAAATTAATTGAAATTGTGATCCATATTGAGATTAAATTTATGTCAATTTTCTGCATATTTGCATTTACGCACCCTGGTTACTGAAATCTAAACAAAAAATTAAATTTTTGAATTTTTGTCGTTAACCTAGGGTACTTTATACTCATTATCTTCTTGCATGGGAATATTAGGTGCGGCCCCATAGCCCATGGTGAACTTTCCTATTAATTTAATACCCAGTCCGGATAACTTTCCACAATCCAATAATAAAAATTATTCTTAATGAATTCAACGGATCCTCTTGAATTTATTAGCGTGAATTTCATGGCCGAAAATACAAGATCTATTATCACGAAAATATCTGTCAAAATATCAAGAGTTGCTAATACCGCATCAGGAATATTTTAATTAAACAAAATAAAAAGTTATAATGATCTCAAAATCAATTCAAGAATAGGTAATATACCATGGAATAACTGAGTGCAAGTTTCTTTGGACTGGTATATTGGATATAGAGGATGTTGGACTTAAAAAAAGCAAATGAAAAAAAATCAAGAAATCAAAAAAATAAGAATTTTTGTAGATCTAAATGCTAGGATTTATCAAATAAACAAAAAGTATATATGTTATTCAAAACGTGTGTGAACATTATTGATATTGATTATATTGAAAATCAAAACTCAAAATGCTTTCACATAAAACAAACAAAATTTTTTTAAACTTGATAGTGGTACGATTAACTAACCAAGTCTCCTAAGTCGTACCGCCTAGCGTTTAAGGCGTAGCCAAGGATACAATTAACCATCAATTAACAAACAATAACAGTTAAAACCTATATATTTATTAGAATGTGTACATATGTCATATTATTAATTAGTACAACCATGACAACAGTACAACCTGTCATTAGAATGAAAATATCTGTCAAATCCTGGCTAACTAGTTTTTATGCCGTACGTGCGATCTCAAATACAATTTGCCCATGCATCTAAATTCTAAACTATTAATTTTACCAAAAAATTTCTTAGACAAAAAATTATACAAAATTGCCTCTACTACATTTGCAAAATCCTTAAAAAATGCTTTAAGTAAACATCCAGTTCTTTTGGACCCTTTTAAAGCTTTTCAGCCCTAGGTTTCAGCGGAATCGTCGCCACAAAACATGGTTACACACACACATTTTTTGTACCTTGGTCAAAAATATTCAGGCGACCCAAAAGGACATATTTCCGCTAAAATCTAATTTTTTTCGGCACGATTAAAATACTATATCATACTATGCCTGATAAAGTAAAAAAATAGACGGGAGATTAAAATAGTCATACCAGTACGATTTAGGGATTTCATTAAGTACGACTTTAGTAAGTGACATTTTAAAACACTATAGCCTAATTGTTTGAAAGAAAAAGGAAATTCTTCTTCAGGAATGATGAAGTTTATTAAAAAGATATATCACAATACCGGTTTCGGGTCACCCCGTCGTCAGTTGCAAACGTCATTAATTGAAAAATACATGCGCGCTATATTATACATTTTCACTAGATACTATGTCTGTTGATAGGCAATGGAAGACTCAGTCTTCATTGGAATGAAGACTGAGTCTTCCATTGGAATGAAGACTGAGTCTTCCATTGCCTATCAACAGACATAGTATCTAGTGAAAATGTATAATATAGCGCGCATGTATTTTTCAATTAATGACGTTTGCAACTGACGACGGGGTGACCCGAAACCGGTATTGTGATATATCTTTTTAATAAACTTCATCATTCCTGAAGAAGAATTTCCTTTTTCTTTCAAACAATTGTGATTCCAATGATGAATATGGAGTTATTTCTTGCCAAACTATAGCCTAACTCTGAATAACTACAATACCATTTCGTTTCGAGCAAACGATGATGTAAATACTAAATAATTAATATATAATAAAGAACGAGGTTTTATCAATAATTACTTGCAAGATCAACTACCTAACAATGCAGAAAATTACAAACTTGATGAGAGAGTTCATGATCAGGCTGGTTGACAGCAGACGATAGTGCGTAAATAAATTCTTAGGACTGAAATGTATATTTGGTTGCCGTTACATTCGCGGTTGTCGCCGTATTACATTCAAAATTTAAAAGGTACGTCTTAGGCACTAGTACGACTTAAGCAACCTTACCTTAACTAGCGCTTTAAAAATTTTTGTTTCATTAAGATTTGTGAAGCAAACGTTAACTGTTTTCTAGATTTGCCCTTTGCGAACATTCTTATAGATAAACGCAATTAAAATTTGAAAAGAATAATTATAACTGCTTATATTCAGCTTTTACTATATTTCTTCCAGCGGTTCATAACAAAGACGCGATAAGAGTTTACGTGGAGGGAATCATAATTTGAGATTAGTTTTCGCAATTAAAAAGATTTTTTCATTCGTTGTCTTATCCAGAGATAAACTGGTTACCGAGAAAAATATACGAATTTACCTTACAAAGCTGCTATCAACTTGAAATATTACCGGGCGCCTCCATACATTTATTTGTTAGCAATAGTTCTAAATAATAGATATCTACGTAGATATAACTACAAAACTTATTCTGCTTATTCACCAACCATCTTATTATTTCTTCTTCTTCCAGGATACTCAGCTGCCGCCCTATTGGCAATAGTCTTCGCCGTGCCATTCTCGTGGCGCGTGCTCGTCCACAAGGAGTTCGGAAACTGGGACAACCACATCCTCGCTTTCTACCACACCCATCTGGAGCTCTTCTTCGGAAATGGCTGCCTCGGAGTGGGCGTCCTCATGCTATTGGCCTTAACACTCGAAAGATACGTCAGCGTCTGCCATCCAGGCTACGCTCGACCAATCCTCGGTCCACCCAAGCGAGTAGTCTGCCTGATATCAATACTTACCTTCGTCTTATACCTACCAGCAACGTTCAGAAGCGAGATTGTCGCCTGTAGATTTGATTCCACCGATACACTTTACTATAGGAGACAGGATGTTGCCGAGATAGTCAATCATCCACTTTTTAATATTTATACTATTGCTATCGAGTTGATATTCAAGGTGATTCCTATTGTATTGTTGGCAGTTTTGAACGCGAGGATTTTGATGGTTTATAGGAAGTCGTGCGAGAAGAGGAGGAAGATGACGCTGTACAGGACGACGTCTGGTGAGGAAGATCCTAGGAAGTTTGCTGAGGAGCGGAGATTGGTGCTGTTGCTCGGTTCGACGAGTATTCTGTTTTTGGTGTGCATCTCGCCGATGGTTATATTGAATGTGACTTTATCCGATGATAACTTGAGGTTGTACGCCTATCAGGTTAGTAATGTTAAATGTAAACTATTTTTGTTAATGTTTAATGCATCAGCCTTTTCGTTTGTTTCTATTATAAATATACCTGTAAATATACAATAAACACACTGCGGGTAAAAAAAGACCAAAGACCAAACAATAAAATAAATAATGCTAAAACAAAACTGTTGCTCTAAGCAGCCCAAACAATGTTTTCGATTTAGTTTAAATACTTGGTGCATGAAACAAAATATTTGCGAGCATCAAAGTACCATATCGATTCTATCGATCGATCTAAACTGTTAAGCTGACATACTCTCAAGCTGACTTCCACTTTCGGAGTTGATATCAACATTGCTATTTTAAATGGAACCTATAATTTTTATACCTCTCTTTGTTTCCACCTAACCAAAAACATCGACATTTATTAGGTTTTGCTATACATAAATGCCACAATTTTTTAGTAATTTTGATTTTCGTCCTTTTGTAGAGTTTGGCGGTAGTTTAAAAATGAATATCTTGGGTATTATTGAAGCTAACATTACATGGTTGGTGAGAACATACTTTAAATATAGTGAAACAACATAATGTAGTACCTGATTATATCTTATACAGAGTGTGCAAAATTTGCTACTCAAGACTTCCGTTTTCAAATTTCAAAAACACATCGTGAAATTTTATACATCAGGCGATAGATAATCTTACGCTTCCATACTGTTTCCTAAACCTATCTTTAGAGATACTTGAGATATTGATATTGTATAAATTAATAAAATGCGCTCTGGGGGGGGGGGGGGGGGGCACACAAAATCCCTTGCAAGAAGAGACGAACATTCGTAAAATTATTTTTGTTTAATTGTTCTGTTACCTATAATAACAGGAAAAGAAATAACATTTAAAATTTACACAACAAATTTTAATATGCTTATAGGTTTAACATTATTATCTATGTGTGTTTAGAAATGAGAAAAAGAATACTAGATGTTTTTTGAAATGTTAGTTAAATGAATGGAATTAAATTGTAAAAAATCCCTACGTTATTATTACATTAAAAAATGCCAATTGATCAAAAATGATATTGTGAAACTACATAGAATACAATATCAGGTGCAATTTTAATGATTTAACAAAAAATTCTCAAATCTAAAAACTATTAAAGATTGGGAGTTATGTATGTATTAATATACAGGCAAAAATAACACAACAAAATAACTCAAACGCAATTGTGGCATTTGGGTGTAGGAAAACCTAATAAAAGTCGATGTAGGTATTTCTATACGAGGAAACAAGAAATGAAATAAAAATAAGTCCGTCTGACGCTGCATGCGTGTTATTTTATCCCCTCGCATATCCATGCGAGAAAAGTCGACCGCCACTTTTATGCTGTGAGACCAGGACCAACATCAATATTATGCAATTCTAGTAGAATTGCAAATGATTGATTGAGCTTGCTAATAAACATTCACGGCCACGAATGTTACCCGAAAACCGTTTCACATTATAAATGTTTAAACAGATAACGAATACCAATAGGTACGAAAACTGTTCAATGCTGATCTACAATCTATAGCGTAAACTGATGTTAGAAAATACTGGAAATGTCCGATTTATACATATTATACATATGATTTAATTTTAAAATATCATATTATAGTTGGTTACGACAATCTGTGCAGAATAGAATTCCAAAAAAGATGTCGACTGAAAATCTTTTGAAGATTCCATACAGTTTTCACTTTGTTTGCCAGGGGTTTCTTATTAGTATTTTCAAACATTATAGATATCTCCTTGGATGGGTCTTGAGCAAATGCCCATATTTTGCCCAGAAGTTAGGGATCCACTGTTCATCCACAATGTTAATTACAAATAAAGGGAGTTCATTTTTGCAGAAATCTGCGTACATTAATATGAATATTAAAAAAAACGTAAAACGTAAAACGTTGGACCGGCAATCCGTATATCTGGGTTCGAATCCCAGGACTGGCTGTGGTTTTTTTTACTTAAAAAATTACCGCCGTCTTGTATTAACTATTTCCAATCTTCATAATAAAAAACATGTCATACATATTGATAAAACACTAATGGTTCTCTTGTATATTCTTTACAGGTTTTCAGAGCTCTTGCAAACCTATTGGAAGTGACAAACTACTCGATCACATTCTACATCTACTGCCTATTCTCCGAAGATTTCCGCAATACATTACTACGGACGCTTAATTGGTCCGACAACACCCCTCCAAGAAGAACTGCCCAAATCTCGCACCCCACCAACACCCCAACCACCACGATAACGAACATTCGAAACGTTTGATGGTTCTCCAAGAAATACGAAATATCCTTCGTGTGAAACCCCGAAAAACTTACAGCTAAGCTTGAAAACAGTGCCAAAAATACTTACTAAAAAATAGTTTTCTATTTAATCACCGTTTATCGGCCTAATAATACTCCCTCTATGACACAAAATCGTAAGTTAGGTTCGGTAGCGTCGGTATGGAAGCGCGCTGCGATTGGTTTGTATGATACAGTGTAGGTGGCGTTAGTTGTATCATGTGGTGCTTTAAAAAATGTGCGTCTTTGTCAATAGCGCACCTCTATGATGTGATGTACTGGTTATAATCTTAATTACACATAATTATTACGTAATTTAATCGATATACATATTATTATACACCGTCTTATGATTACTTATTAATGTAACGTATAATAATAATATTTGATACAATAAAATATAGTAAGTGATAGTTGTTATTTTTTTTGTGAAACTTGCGTTACGTTTTAAAAAAATACTCAGGATTATTTTGAGAGTTAACACATTTTGAGTTACAGGGCAAAATCTTTAAAAAATCGAAAATAATAAACTTAAAAAATAAATACACAAAACTATTTGCGCATTTCGTAAACGCGACATAGGTATGGCGCGTTTTTCATTCTTTGTTTGCCGTATGAATATGTTCTGAGCAAGTTTTCTTTTCAAATCTTATCGTTAAGCAAATTATTGTGAAGTTCCTCCCCAGTATAAATTAAATCTAAATTCTAAAATATAATTAGTTTTTATTGTGATCTGTGGTCCTTCGAATGTAAGTTTACCTTCCAAATATATATATTTTTCAATTTCATTCTCTTTTAATCAAATATTGTCCTCGTGAAGATCTCACAATCATGGGCGCCGTTTGAACATTTCCCCAGTTAGACATTTCTCTTGGTATCAAAAATGCCAATTAAAATAAATCGATATTTTTTTATTTGCCCTGTTGACGTGAAGTCGGAAGAAAATAGGTACGTCAATTATACAAAATTAACCGCTCATTTTCTCGTATAGGCTCCCGAATCCTAATGACGGTAAATTTTTTTGTTTTTGATTTTGAAATTCCGTGTCAAAAAAAGCCAGGTCAAAATGTCAAGAAACGCAATTTTAGGAATATTTGCAAATTTATACCAGCTGAACCCATTGTCCTAGGAACCCCAAAAGGGTCTCAAAGTAAACTTTAATCTTTGTAACATCACCTCAAACTGACTCTGTAAGTCTGTACACACATGCTTTTGAATCATATAGAGGAGTCTTTTCCTCGAAAGTTGCTAATAAATGGCTATAAACATGTTATATTACCATTAAGACAATTAAGAGTACAAATTCAGTAAGAAATATTGGTTGCCATTTAATAACGTAAAGTTACCTTGTTTAGTGTGCACACTGTCCACCCCCATTGTGTCTCTTCCATTGTTCTTGTTTTTATTTCCACTCTACTATTCTGATATTTGACATTCTTTTACATAGTAGTATATTATGGGAAACAAAAGTTCTTCAAAGGCAAAGGCCAACAATCAAGAACCAATAACAAAGACCGCTCCAACGGAAAGTTTTCAGGCTCAGGACGCTCAGGAAGTTCACAATATCTATCGCAACCTACACGGTATGCCTAAGCTCAACTTAAATAAAGAGGTAAGCAATAAAAATCCAAATATGTTGGTGTGCACACAACCTATAAACAAATTCTAAAGCACCGTTTAGACAGGGCAAGTTTAGTGGCGAAAACTGCAGTCCGCCACTAAACTTTCCTATAATTTGGACATGGCTCTTCCACTGTTCAGGCAGTGCTTTTGAAATTAAACAGTATACACGTGTCTTATTATTTATTACTCATTTTTTTCTTTTTCCGTTTTATTTTAGTTGTGCGATGTAGCTCAAATATCAGCAGAGACCTTCCTGTCAAACAAGACAATTGTCCATAATCCCAAATATGGACAAAACATATTCTGGTATAACACTTCAAACACTGCAACAGTGCTGTCTGCCAAGAATGTTGTTGAGAACTGGTATAATGAATACAAAGACTACTCCTACGAGACTAGAGACAGTACCAGCAAGAATTGTAACTTCACTCAGATGATATGGAAAAGCACCGTAGAATTTGGCATTGCAGCAGCGACAGACGCAAAAGGAGTTACATGCATCGTGGCGTATTATTCCCCGCCTGGTAATGTGAGAGGCTCATTTCGAACCAATGTATTAGCACCAAAAAAATAAATCGTATGCTTACATCTTTAAGTATACAACAGAACATCCGAACTTCTTTTATGCCCTACATGACCATAACGTGACATTTTAAATCTGATACGAAGGCGAAAACTGCTACTTCATGCCCGCGAGGGCATTAAGCGTTGGCGTTGCCATGATTTAGATGTCAGATACATCAAATATTTGATATACTAATTGTAAAATTTAAATCGTCGGTGTCAGTTATTGATATTCATATTATTCAGTCTCAAAACATATTAACAACAAAAATTATGCTGTACGTACCATTTCTTTAAAGTATCCCAACAGAACATCTTCATTAATTATTTCTATCTTATTGCGGGCTAACCAACTGATGATTTTCATATATTCCAACTCGTACAGTGTTCTAGAATCTGAGATTTCCTCAGAAATATTTTGAGATCCGTTCATTTTTCGCTCACAAAATAAATTTGACAAGTTAAGTATTCTGTTTGACATTTAATTGTTTGTGTTGTTCAACTCCGTAGATACGCAAGTCACTTGATTTAAATGAAAATATTTTTTAATATTATTTAAACTGGAGGAAAACCTTTGTAGGACATAACATTTTGTATGTACCATTGGTACATAAATAACTATTAAATGTATACATTATAAACATGAAAACGAAACTGTAGCAAACACGTAATGATTAATCTATATTATACTTTTATTATACACGTCGCAATTGATATACCTAGATAATGTCTAATAAAACATATTTAATAGAAATTATTTTAGTTTTTATTCTGGTATCTGGTAAATATGTGAATAGTTCAAACCGGATATAACAAACGCTCAAGAAATCATGAGCATTTACTTGTTATAGACGGGCATTAATTATAACTGAACCCATGGTAATTGTCTTTATTATCAAATTAATTCAATACTGGTGTATATTATCAAGTATGTCCCTGCGTAAAAATCAGTTCTTCCTTAAACCCTGTGTCATTTTGTGTAACTGCGATTCTTTTTTTTACTTGTTTATTTTACGTCAGTCCATTTCCGCAACTTAGGCTAATTACCGACGCTGAGGGCATGCTACACACACCCAGGAGTTTTGTCGAACTGAAGGAATTCCAACCTCCAGTAAGAGTTATTTAACGTGCATGCCGCATCATGACAGCACACAGGGCCACCGGCTTTACTTCCTCATCCTATGGAAGGCGGCATGCTGCGATTCGTAAAATTGCTTTTACAATTTAATTTTAAAATTACATCCTGCCTATGTGTCATCATTTGTTCTTTATATTTTAAAGAAAGTTGATGAGCTTAAGCATGATTGTGTCATAGATAATGATAAGAATTATTGTCATTCTTCAACTATTTCACCGCCGCCACCATAATATTATCAATTTTCAAGACTTTGTAGCGTTAAGACATTATTTTTACTTATTAGTTTATTGCTTTTTATTTTCGCATGCCTATAAAATTTTTGGTACAATTAATAGTTTAGTTGCAAGAGGTCTATTTTATCAAGTTCGCTCGTATGTGCATTAAAACTAATTGACGGATATTTTGATTCTCTTAACAATTATGTTAGAACATTGACATTGACACTGCTGCGTAGTGTGATAAAGTCATGTGCCTGGCTGCATATATTTTTTTAGCTGACTCATTTTCTTGAGCAATATGGTTCACTTTTCTATTGACCTTTGGCCGGTGTCTTCAGAAATTCTGGACATTCGAATAACATTTTCAACATTTTCAAACATCGGAAGAGAGTTCGGGCCGTTTTATCAGGCGGGACAAGTAATCAAAATTCGGGACTGCCCCGCCCAATTTTGAACGGTTGGTGACCCTAATATATGTATGTAAAACATTACTAACTTCAATTAAGAAGTTTTTTGCCGAAACACCGCTGTTTGTTTTTTTTTTTTTTTTTTTTTTTTTGAAGAAGAAGAAGAAGAAGAAGAAGAAGAAGAAGAAGAAGAAGAAGAAGAAGAAGAAGAAGAAGAAGAAGAAGAAGAAGAAGAAGAAGAAGAAGAAGAAGAAGAAGAAGAAGAAGAAGAAGAAGAAGAAGAAGAAGAAGAAGAAGAAGTTTGATTTCTTGAGGTAATTACTAGATTTAAGAAGGTCTTACTCCGTTGAAGAAAGTGAAATAGTCATCAATGAAGTGTATATTAATAATATACATGATGTACTTTATTCCATAAACAACTGTTACTTATATGTTAATAGTATATTATAATACAAGTTTTATAAGATAAAAATTGGCGCACGAGTAGTTTTGGGCACGACGAGCGTAGCGAGGAGTGCCCAAATGGAACGAGTGCGCCAATACGTCTTATAAAACGAGTGTTATATACTATTTTTTCTACTTTGCGACATTAAATTTACATAAATTTAAAAAATTGCGATTGTCATCTTACAATCTAGAGTAGTTTCATATTCAAAAGTTGGTACTTGTACTACAATTCGCAAATACGACTGACGCGAGCCAATAGCGATTGAGATGTCAGCCAGATGTCAGCCTTATTTGGCACTTGACGTCAATATCATCAATCTTGGAAAACTAAAAGTTACCAAATGTTTGTGACTTAGTGTTTTCATAACGACACCGAAACCGGTTTCGTTATGAGTTCATAACGAACGCAAAGTAGAAAAAAATATTTTACATTTTTGGGTCAAGTTATTTCATTACAATATTAGTTACTGACTTATTATGAAGAAATAAATTATTTGCCCAGAGCATTTGCCATTTACATCATGTATCGAACTAATAGTTAATAAGATTAGTTCCAGAAATATATTATTTTTTTTAAGTACCCCCTGTCTTGTGTATAGATGGTGTATAGTGACTAGTAAGTAGTGACTAGTAAGTACCTGCTTGCAAAATGTCATTGTTCCAAGTCTGCTATCGTAGAAGCTACAGTTTTACAGTTTTCAGGATATTGACACGTTTGTGAATTCTGTCGGTCAAAATCGTCACCTTAGATCAGTTTTTCGAGTGTCCCAGCTACAAAATTCCATATTCTTTTTTACACCTTGTACGGTCTCCCTCGAGGCACTCGAAAAACTAAGGTAAGGTGACGATTTTGACAGATATCAGAAAAGCGTCAACATCTTAAAAACTAACGATATTTTACTAAGGTCATATTGAGATATTCTAGTCGATCATGGTTTGCCCTATCAGCCCTTCACGGCTTGACGTTGAGTTTTGGAATAGCCTGTATATAGCCCAGACACGTTCCTAGAACGGTAGAGCTAATTTGAAGCATTGCATATATCGAATCATATAATGCCATAAATAGCATAACCAAAGCAAGTCAAATACTTTTTTTTATATATAACGAGCAAATTAGGTTGTAAAATAAGATCGTCGTATTTATGATCCACAAGCTGAGGGACACATATATTTGTAATGAAATAAAAGGAAAGGACAGCTTAAATTAAAAGTACGGAGATTCATAATTCATAACATAAAATATAAATGAATCATGTAACTTTATTGCAATTGGTAATGCATAATAAATACTACACCTAGTAACATTATTTACGGCAAGCAAATAGAATATCTTGCGCTAAAAATAAATATGTAATAGGTACTCATATACCGACATTCATCATGTTGTTTTTTATGACAAGTTGATAACATTTATCTAAACACTAAAACAAATAATTATGACCACTGCAAAAAAAGTAGTTTATTTCCGGATTTGATGCGGAAGTTATAGATTGTTTTTATCGGATAAACTTGACGGATATCGTTATGCAAGCAAGTCGATAAGCCCGCGAATTAATAAAAAAAGAAAACTTTTCTGTGTCAATTAGTTTCATAGCGTCAATGGTGTTCACATTGCAGTAAGTAAGTTTTCTCAATTGAATGCTTTTAATGGACGAAAATTGCGTAATCTTCGATTTAATCATGATTGTGCTATTACACACGTTTAATGTTTAGGAATATTAAGAGTACATTTTAATAAATCAAAGTTATGGGCAATAAAACATCAGCATCTAAGTATGCGCCCGAGGACCAGATGGCGTTATTTACTCAGTTTCAATTAGAAGTACTCAAAGCACATAATAAATATCGCAGCAAACATGGAGTGCCTGAATTGCATTTAACTAAAGAGGTAGGTAGTATACTCATTATTTTTAAAAGAGCCCTGCATTATATAAATTATTATAATTATTAGTCCAGTTGCATACAAGTTTCACTTCCGAGAAATTCAAACCCAGCTGGGGTTTTGTATATACCTTTGGTTTTCCATTAGAAATAACGGGCAAAAAATTCATTGTCTCTTCAAGAAGTCATTGATGGAGTACGAGTTAGTGTTTTTTAATGAGACCCACCAGCCTCGCCTATGGCTCGGCTGTGCGTCTCTTCTCTCGTCCCGGAAAAGAATGACAAAAATATATTTCATTCTTGTATCTCGCTGGTGATATCATAGTGCGTATTCTTGTTTAACTAAATTATTATAATTAGTTAAGTAAAAAAAATAATTTTAGTTAAACTTTCAGCTTTGCGATGCAGCTGATACAATTGCGTCGGCATGCTTGGCAAATAGGCAAATGATTGACAGTCCAACATTTGGAGAGAGTATCTTTTGGGTGTACGCTGTCAACGACTCAAGCGGTCCATCTGTCGAAGAAGTGGTGAAAAGCTGGTACTTTAAAATTACAGATCACCAGTTCAAGTCACCATGTAACTCTAGTGATCACTGCCAATGTAGTCCAGTCGTCTGGAAGAGCACTCTAAATATGGGCATCGCTATAGCAACAGATAATAAGGAAAGATCTTACGTCGTGGTCAATTATATACCACCTGGGAATGTGGGATCATTTTCTTTCGATTTCTGAACAGAAAAACTTTTTCAGAGATAATCACAATGTGTTTTTTACCTTTCTACCATGAATAAATTTCATTGTAGGGCAATATTGTACTTATGACATATTGTTTAAGACAAAACTGTATAGAAGAAATTCAGCTTGTATAATTTTTTATAAGTTCAGTACGTAAATACAGACTAGATCTCTGAAAATACACAGAAAATATACAAAAATATATAGGTATCATCTACAATCAACATCACAACATCACAACATCACAATCACATTTTAATTTTACTGAACTATTATACATTTATTGTAATGTTTTAATATTAGTATTATTATTGACGACAAATATATCGAGCTATTTAAACTTATTCTTTTTTTGTAATAAGCAACCCTTTCAAAATGAGAATAGAAACGTTTTTGAATAAAGTATATTTACTTACATATTTATTTTTCATGTTTAATTTAATGCGAATACAGTCACGATTCCACTAAACAAATATTTATTGTCATATTAATGACAGTCAAAACAGTTAATAGAAAAACAGCGGGTATAGTAAATATTTGTACATATTAATGCAGATAATCACAAAAGAAAAATTTGAATCATAACTACAACAAAGAACCTAAGTAAGTAAAAAAATCATGGTCAATTTTGAACATTCATTCCATGTATCAGTGTCATAACATTACTTTCTGCATCATAAGTTCTCGGAACTATTTGCGATTAATTTTGTGCGACAACCAGGAAAGGCAAAAATAATATTCTCAATACGATTCTCAAGACTCAATACGAAACGATAAACAACTGAGCACTAAATAAATTTGAAAACACCTTGTCAATGTTCTGACTTATTCAGAACATTTTACAGTGTCATGTTTTGGCGCTTTGCAAGCACAAAGTAGGTTCAATATACTATCGTTAAAGAAAAATAATTTTTATCTTTTACCAATTTCCCAATGATTTTTTCTCGTCATTTTAAACAAATGAATCACAATTTTAAAATTGTGATTGCGGTGATTTAGACTTTTGTTTTGACGGCAGTAATAAATAACATACTTTAGAGACAACAATCAGAAAGGAATAAATAAATAAATAAATGGATAGAAACAAAATTAAGCTTTAGTCCTCGGTAGGCACTAAAATATCAAGTTGACAGATTGATAAATATTCGCTGTGAAATGAATTTCAAAAAATTATCGTGCATATCATCTTTCACATGGTTCGATAAACAAGAATCCAGAAAGAAACAGATTGTTATTATTAAAAAGTTGTTTGAAAGTTTTACTAAAACTTTGGATCTTCTAGAGAAATGTGAATATTGAGCTAGATCAACCGCCAACAATTTTCCTTAGTTACTTAGTTACTTCATAGAGGGTGTGTCCAACTCGATCACCAAAACCAGATTTTCAATATTTTAATGTTGATGATCTGTAAAGAACTATTTATTTGAACAAAATTGTCAAATCAGTAAAATATTACAAAAGTTATTGAACATGAAAGCTAAAATACTAAAGTTTACTTGCCACTTTGTATATTTTACAAACATTTCGATATTAGGATGATTCGAAAAGCAAAATGTTGAGAATTGAATGACTTTATAGCAGCGTACTTGAGAACCTGTCCTAGATCCTTGACAGGAGATTCTCATCAATAAACCTCAAAGCACGATAAAATAAAAAAAAACATATTTTGAAACAAAATCAAAATTATTAAAATTTCTTTCATTAAGGCGGCGCAAATATCTATTTGTAGGTAACGCTTTACAATGTATATGAAATTTGGGTGCGGTGTAGAAAACGAATAGATCTAGATGCCTCATTTGAGTTAATTACTATATTTTAGTGTATTCATATAGAAAAAGAATTTTAAAAAGTATAATGTTTCTACCTTTTCTTGTAGAGTTTATAACACCCATACAACCAACGCGCTGTTCTAGAAACGCGATCATTCAAAATTGCATACGCGTTTGCTTTTGAATCGTTTAACGGATACCGTTATTCTTTTTTTTTTTTCCTCAAGGAAAACACTTTTTATTGGAGGTCTCATAACATGAACCTCATAATAAGTGAAACTTTTAAATAATCACATTATTTATAACGATACGTAAAAATCGATCTTAAAATTCAAACAGCAGCAATTTTGTCAATTTTTAACCTTTTTAGCTAAATGTTGGTTTAAACTCCAACTAAATTCATTTATGGTCTAGAGGTGGGCAAATAAATACATACCTGGCAATTACGCTGTATTATCGCAATTATATTGTTTAGGTTAAAATTGTACTTAAATAAAAATCTATTTTTGCATTGTGAGTTAGGCAAGATATTTTATATTTTATATTGCCTAACTAGTTATTTATCTAAGAAGTTACACTGAAAATTTCATAAAGTTTGAACAATAAATAACGATTTTATTTGAAAACGCGTTTTAGGAGAGGTAGAACGGGGCCTTAATAACACCACACAGCATAGGATGTGTCAAACTTAAATCACCAAAACATCATTTTGGTTCACTCGGTATAATAGACGTTAACCGTTTTCCCTTTACTTTAAAATTATAGAAGCACACAACTCTGTTGTGTAAGTTTTTGAACCACACACGAATCTTCACTTTCTATTGCGCATGTCAACAGAGAGAAAAGTATCCCACCCAATTTTTTTTACCTGGATTTGAACTGTAATTTGCACTGTGACCTTTAACTTTACCTCAGCAATCATTCAGTTTGAAACACAATTACACTCTATATCGATCTATCTAGCTTCCAAGAGTAAAGGCATCATACAGGATTTAGAGTAGCCATTGTTATTTTGCTATATCAGATTAATTGAGCAGTTATGAACTGACATAGATATGCATTTTTACTAAAAATGTAATTATATTACAATTACATGTAGTGGCACTCATGTCGTTGTATCTAACCGACATCTATATACACTGTTTATTGTATATAGACAGAATAACGTAATATTTTTCTGATATAATAACAAATCTTTTCTTACAAGATACCACGAATTCTCGTACTAAAATCCCCTTCTTTTTCTAGTTTTTGTGCAGTATGAAGTTAATCGGATTTACAAACTATTTCTTACAAAATAATTATTATTCATTCACTATCAATTAATTTATGTATATTTTGGATTACTCCCTATTTTATTTGCAATATCCTGTTATTGGTACTGCCCTTGTGTATTGCATATGATGGAATTGCGTACTAACTAATTAGTAATTTGAATTAGCATGCAAAAACAACACTAGTTTGTACAAGTGACTTCGTGGAATACTTAATCATAATCGCAGAACTGAAATCTCACTATCACAATACAAATTATGATAAGAAATTATGTACCTATATAAAAGCACTTGCCGTGCATTTGAGAAAATATAGACATTGGTGTATAATACGAGGTAAGTACCAACTAATTTGATTAATTTATTTATATTAATTGTATTAATTTCTCATATTTTTCTCTTTATTTTTTTGGTGACTTATATTTACAACATCTTATATTGCAGAATATTTAACATATTGTTAATGATGGCTAGTACTGGATTTAGCAATTTCCAACTTGAGGCACTACAAGCCCACAACGAACTCAGGCAAAAACATGGAGTCCCACCTTTAAGATTAAATGAAAACGTAAGTTTTTTGAAGCAAATACACGAGTGCAAAAAAATCGGCTCATCTAACATGTATGTCAATTCTAAAGTTAAATATCTATTGAACCAATTGTCCAATTTTTATGATTTCTTCACTTAATTGAATGACATTTCCTCAGTGTTATGCATATACAGGTTTTCAACCCTCCGAAATAAACACTATACCACCCTATGACCTGCATTAAATTTTTTACGTTCACTATGAGCCTCTGTATCATTTCCAATGATAAAAGTCCTGTCTACAATTAATACCGGTTTTGGCTTGTAATCAGTTAATTTGCCTGCACTATATACACCTTGCATATGCAGAAAACTTAAATTTCAATAAAAAATATTACCCCAGTGCTGTTGTTGAGGACATATCTTTCAATTACATAAGTAAAAAAATCATCAAAATTGGACTATTTGTTCAATAGATATTTAACTTTAAAATTGAGATACATTTTAGGTGGGCCGAGTCTTTTGCACGCTAGTGTAGTTCGGACAATAGGCAATACCAGCTGAACAAAAAATACAACTATATGTAACTAGAATTTTAGTACATTTCGGCGTTCTGAATAATATACTAACGTCTTAATATTAGTGTGTAAATGAAACTTTGGAAGAATTTTTTGAATACTTGGTATATATCGAGCCATGCAACGAAGACAATAGTACCTAACCTATATACTTATAGTTTATTAGTTAGTTACAATAGTCTTCGTTGCATGGTTCGATATATCATTTAGATTATCGAAATGTACCAAAAAGGTACCCAGATGCCATTTTTCCTACATCTAACACTCTATTGTCATATCTAAAAGTAGTCGAATAACAAATTAACAAATTTTAGCTGAACGCGGTTGCACAGGAATGGGCTGAAACATGTATTAGGAACAACACCATGTCGCATCGTCCAAACAACAAATACGGTGAAAATATATACTGGTTATACACTTCTAATGTCAATCAGAAACCTAAAGTTAAGGATGCCGTTCAGAATTGGTACGACGAGATAAAGTATTACACCTTCGGCACTGAACAAAATAGCAACAAAACGTTCCACTTCACTCAAGTGATCTGGAAAAACTCGACGGAGCTTGGAGTTGGCATGGCTTCGGCAAATGGACAGACGTACGTCGTAGCTAACTATAATCCACCTGGAAATTTAATGGGTTCATTTGTTCCGAATGTACCAAAAGCGATTTATTAATGACGAGTGTGGTGTCAACAAAATTACAATTATAAGCATTTGTGTGATAGGTATTAATATTTTATTGATCGTATTTATCCTATATTAAAATTAGGGAATAATTAAGATAAATAAATTATGTTTTTGTACACGTTTTTGTTTTTGTTAGAACGATTAGTAACTACGGATTTCTGGAAATGCCGATGACCAACGAATCAAACACACCTGATTCTAAAGCTATTATTATTGCGAGTAAATCATACTTGTAATCAGTAGTTACTTTTATCAAAACAAACATTGATGCACTATTATTACAGGCAAAAAGTTATTCATATTTTTTCAACCGAAATAATAAATGATACATTCTTGGGCATTTAGTTGCTTAGCCCAGTACTGGCCATAATTTGTAATATGGTAAATATTCTGCAATTATATAGCGACTATTAGTAAACTAAATATGAGTACGTGAAATCCCGTATAGTAGTAACGACGAACTTGGTCAGGTTGTCAAGTAGGTGGTACTCATTCTATTATCATCAATTCATTATTTATTCTCTATATCTGTTGCGGGGAATGTCTCTATAAAAAACTTTCAATTAACTTTTTTTTGCTTTTCTATTCTTGCATATCTGGGAGTAAGAATGGTCAATGTTTATGATTTTTTAGAGTAATTTCCGGCTGCAATAACTAGTAAAAGTGTAGGTAACCTTGCGATTTCATTTGGTGCTTATTTTGTGGATGAAAAAAGATTTATGTGGTTGATTTTCTGTAACAGTGTAAAATACCAATTTTCGACCTATCTGAATTTTCTTTTCCACCTTAGCTTGTTTTTAACAGTCTATCGAGGGGTAAAGAAAAATGTTTAAGAGTAATCTATGAACTGTTTACATTTAAATAAGAAATATCTTTGCGAATAGTAATACAAAAGCTCAAATATTATATAATGATTAATAGCTGTTCTTTCAAGTCATATGTCATCACAAAACCACATTATATTTTATGTTTTTTAGAATATTCACAATAAATTCCTGAACCAGCAAACGGGCACGCTATGTTTTGTCATAATAATATTATTATTACTTTTATAATAACCCACATGCCTAACATTTATAAAACAAGCAAATATGACAATATCTTCATTAAACAGCACGGTAATCTTAAAACAAGGTCTCAATTAATTATTGTTTTACCAATTTGATCAATCATTCATGAATGTGTGGACATCATCACAAAAACTTTAGAACATTCTAAATATAAAATTATATGTTAGAGGGATACATGACTCGGAAACTTGTTCACAGTTTTTACTTTATCATAATTATCATACGTAGTATGATAAAGTATTGTAATCGTGCCAACAAAAATTGTTTAAGATCTTAGCGGAAGTATGTGCTATTGGCGACAATTCCGGAGAAACTACTAAAAGTATCGACACAAAACTTCATATTTCGTTTCATGACGAAACTTAAAGCTAAAAAGTTTTTTCAAAGGGGTCCAAAATAACTGGATGTTTACTCTAAGCCTTTTACAAGGATTTTGCAAATGAGCCGCTATTTCTGTAATTTCGTCAAAATAGTTAGTCTGCATTCATATAAAACTAGTTAGCCAGGTTTTGACAAATATTTTCATTGTAATGACAGTAGGTAGTGTCAAATGCTGATGGTTTTGACAACACCTACTGTCAATAGAAACAAAATATCTGTCAAATCCTGGCTAACTAGTTTTATTTTAATGCAGACACGACCGATCTCGATCAAATAGAATCTCATGCAGCTAAACTATTAATTTTATATATTGGATGATAAAGTCATGTGCACAACAGTTTCTTTTTATTTTTAAGAATATTCACAACAAATTCTTGAACCAGGAAACGGGCACGCTATGGTTTCTCGCGTACTGGGTAGCTACATCATAATTGCATAAACACTATGCAATTAGAGAAAATTAATTATATTTAGATAATTTGTTTCTTGGTTTCTTTGTGCAGTAGCATTAATTAACATTGGTTGCGTTGGTACCCTCACACTATACCTAAATGTTTTTTTCTTTATCTAAATTATAGAAGCATAGATATTATTTACTTTCATAATAACCCGGTGTGCCTAACAATTATAAAACAAACAAATATGGCAATATTTTCATTAATTTTTTACCAATTTGAACAATCATTCATGAAGATGTATACATCAACACAAAAAGTTTAGAAAATTCTTACAATAAAATTGTATGTTAGAGGGATACATTAACCCTTGCGGAAACTTGTTCACAATTTTTTACTCAATTATGTGGGATACATTTTAAAAAGTGGTGCCACTAAATGCTAATACACCAAGACTGTGAATTATCATACGTTTGACCAACAAAAAATCAAGGGTTCGAGGAATTCTAAAGTAATTATGTGCACCCCCCCCCCCTTTTCATATACATACAGCTCTGACAGTTTCACGTTTTTGAATATGTTTACCAGTTATGTAATTTTTAGGCAGATGTCATTATATTGTTGAAAGAAATAAAAAAAAATCCAGAACTTTTTAAATAAAATCATCGAACTTTAGGTTTCACCATAACTGCATTAAAATTCATTATTTAATTAATTATTTATTTCAGTATTCAAACAAAAGTGAGGTCCGATTTACTGCATCTAAGTAGTTTTTTTGTCCGCAATAGGTGTAGTTAGGCTTAAATTAAAAAAATAATAATAAATAAATAAAAAGTCTCATCAATAATTAAACAAATATGCTAGTAAATATTGAAGAAGGCCTAAACACTGAGTCTCCCGTATTTAACATTAAATATAAACGTATTTTGTTAAACCAAACTTGTTTATACAAATGACTTCTTGGAATTCTTAATCATAATGACAATATGGACATCTTTCTATCACAACACAAATTATGATAAGAAATTACTTAGGTATATACCTAACAGCATTTAAGTGCACTTGTTGAAATACAGTCAGGAGAAGTAACACAGGTTCCCAAGTGAGTATGCAACAAATTTTATTAATTTATTTGTATTATATTAATTTTGCATAGTTGTATACGCTATATCAAATATTGCAGAATATTTAGCATGCTGTCAATGATGGCTATTGCAGGGTTTAGCCACTTCCAATTGGAGGCATTACAAACCCATAACGACCTCAGGCAAAAACATGGAGTCCCTCCCTTAAAACTAAACAGAACCGTAAGTTTCTTTTCTAACCAAAGCACTAGAATTAATTACAAACTGATTTGATTTTAGATGAACGCACTTGCACAACAATGGGCTGAATCATGTATTAGAACCAACACCATGTCTCATCGTCCAAACAACAATTACGGTGAAAATATATACTGGAAGGGCAGTTCTAATGTGAATCAGCCTTATGTTAAGGATGCCGTTCAGAGTTGGTACGCTGAGATCAGGGATTACACCTTTGGCATTGAAAATAATAGCAGCAAAACGTTCCACTTTACTCAAGTGGTTTGGAAAAGCTCCACGGAGCTTGGAGTAGGCATGGTTTCTGCAAATGGACAGACGTACGTCGTAGCTAACTATAATCCACCTGGAAATTTGATGGGTTCATTTGTTCCGAATGTGCCAAGACCGATTTATTAAGATAAGTGTGGTGTTATGTACAAAAAAAAATATAATTGATCGAATTTCTGTAAATGAGATATTGAGATAGTATAGTTTTTGTACGTTTGTACACACCGTTTTATAAATATATTATGTACTGCCAATATTTGTAATATATAATCTGTTTTATCAAAATAAACTGATGAAATATTATTATTGTTGAATAATCAAGAAATTATTTAAATAAATCTGTTAAAATTGAAGTTTTACTTGAGTGAGTGTATATTAACGAAAAAACAAATGAGATATTACCTGAAACGTACACCACAAACCAACATTTTGACTCTCCTTCACATAGAGATATTTTTTTCAGTGTGACAAAAATAATTTTAGATGATTTGATAATAATTTGATTATTTTTAAATCATAGTTCAAAAGTAGTGAAGTACAAACGTACATCTTATGTGTTGGAAATGTTGTCCATGAGTGTTTGATTGTGCATTACATACAGGCATTACAACTATCTATTAAAATAAGTTTATGGCTGCTGAGGTCGTAATCGTACTGCAGATTCAAATGGAAAGAAACTAAGAAATCAAAAGAAAACTATAGGTAAGTATACAGTGTATCCAAATATTACAACAAATGGAAATCACTTAATACAAAATTAAATTTTATATTGTATTTTAGTGCTTCATTGAACCATTTTTTTATTTCCTTTTGATAGTTAGCCAGGATTTGACAGATATTTTAATACTATTGACAGTACGTATTCTCATAACATCAGCGTTTGATGTGTCATTAGAATGAAAATATCTGTCAAATCCTGGCTAACTAGTTTTATATTGACAATACCTACTGTCAATAGCATCAAAATATCTGTCAAATCCTGGCTAACTCGTTTTATTTTAATGCAGACACGATCGATCTAGATCAAATAGAATCTCATGCAGCTAAACTATTAATTTTATGTATATATTGTATGATAAACTCATATGCCTGGCCACATCATCTATTATTTATTACTACCATATAATTTATGTATATGCTAGATTACTATTTGTTTTATTTGCAATATCCTGTTATTGGTACAGCCTTTGTTTATTGCCATTGATGGAATTTCTTACTAATTAATTAGTAATTTTAATTAGCATTTAAAGATAAACTAGATGAACAAGTGATGTTGTAGAATACTAAATCATAATCACAGAACAGAAATCGCACTATCACAATACAAATTATGATAAGAAATGATGTATGTACCTATACAAAAACCCTAGCGGTATATTTGACAAAATATAGTCAGTTGTCTATATTGCCATGTAAGTACCAACAAAATTTGATTAATTTATTTATATTTATTAGAATAATTCCTCATATTTGTCTCTTTATATTATTGGTCACTTATATCTACTACATATAATATCGCAGTATATTTAGCATATTTACAATGATGGCTAGTACAGGATTCACCAATTTCCAACTTGAGGCACTAGAAGTCCATAATGAACTCAGGCAAAAACATGGGGTACCACCTTTAACATTAAATAAAAACGTAAGTTCTTTTTAACCAATTTTTCCATAAAATAGACAATATTAGCTGAACAAAACAGTGGAACTTAAGTCCATCTTGAGGTCCTCAATAATATTAAAACTTTTCGACCTCGTAACACAAAAAAGCGGTCCGCCAAGTTTGTTATACTATTTTTTTTTTTTTATTTTTAACCAGTTATTATAAAGATTATTATCGGAAATGATACCATTTGTCGATTAGTTCCAAATTTTATTTCATTACTGCAGCTTCTTTGCTTTTTATTGCGATGTTACATTATTTTAAGTCACATATAACGAAAAGAAAAAGACTAATAATATAACGACCTTTCTAAAATATTTCTATCTTTTAACACTAATATACCTGGTATAAAAGTACTAGAATTCCAAATTGACAAATTTTAGCTGAACGCGCTTGCACAAGAATGGGCTGAAACATGTGTTAGGAACAACACCATGTCGCATCGTCCAAACAACAAATACGGTGAAAATATATACTGGTTGTACAGTTCTAATGTCGGTCAGCAACCTAACGTTAAGGATGCCATTCATAATTTTTACGACGAGAGTATCAAGTACTACAAATTTGGCATTGAAAATAATAGCAGCAATACGTTCCACTTCACTCAAGTTATTTGGAAAGGCTCCAAAGAGCTTGGAGTTGGCATGGCTTCTGCAAATGGAGAGACGTACGTCGTAGCTAACTATAATCCACCTGGAAACGACAAGGGTTCTTTTGTGCCGAATGTACCAAAGCCGATTTATTAAAGATGAGAGTGGTGTTACGTCAAAACATATAATTGCAAGCATTTCTGTGTTAGATATTAGAGTTTTAGTTATAATATTTTTACTGTCTTAAAATTGTGTAATAATTAAACAAAATAATTTATGGTTTCGTACATGTTTAAAGTTTTTGAAATATTTAGTATAGTTTTCTGGAAATGTTGATGACCAACGACTGAAACAAATCGTATTCTAACTATGTGTATTACCTATAATAGTATATTATTTGACGAGCACATAATTAAGGATATAAATCGCGAGCATGAAGTTTACACGCGAGCCGTAGGCGACCGTGTAATCATGCGAGCAATTTATATCCGTTATAAGCGAGTTAAATACGACGTTTTATCTACGACTCATAAATTCCATTTTATGCAAAATATTTTAAATGTATTTGTCAATGATGGCGAGGCGAACTGTCAAATAACTGTCATCCACGTAGGTTTTGTCAGACTTTGACACTAGCGTTGTATAATGATGACAGTTCGTTCAAATAATGAGGTCATTATTTGAACGAACTGTCATTATTATACAACGCTAGTGTCATTATAATCATTGGAGCATATAATGATGGGGATTATATAGTCATACATACAATGATCTTATTATATGTGAGTCGTAGATAAATTATATTTATAATCTGTAATCAGTTTTATCAAAATAAAGATTGATGCAATATTACGATAGACGATCACGAGATTATTTATAATATTTGTTAAAATTGAAGTTTTACATAAATTTATGTATCTTCAAAAACGAGATATTATCTAAAAGTTACACCACAAGCCATAATTTGCACTATCCTTCAACGGGAGATAATTTTCTTTACAGTGTGCCCAAAAATTATTTTAGTTAGAATCAAGTAGTTCAAAAGTAATTAAACAACAAAGTACATCTTGTGTGTCGGAACTATTTTGTCCATGAGTCTATGTATAATGGTGCGTTACATACAGAGCTCACTATCGTACTACAGATTAAAATGATAAGAAACTAACCAAACTGTAGAAAACTTATGTTTACAGTATGTCCCAAACGTTTTTAGACAAGAAATAATTTATAATTGTCTTTTACGGATTTATTAAACAATTTTTTATTTCCCCTGTATATCATGATCGAGATGTAATACTATATTAATGGATCAAGTTATTGTTATAAATATATGTTTGTATATCTCAAATCTACAATGCCCGCCACTATCTTGACACAAATGGGAAACATTTTTTTATCAATTTTTCACTAAATTTTATTTCAGTAAAAAGTACTGTATTCTCTTAAAACTAGAAAACAAATTTATTTTGTTGTATTTGCTTGCGTGTACCGGGTGTTACAAAAGAGTTAAGTATCTTTATGTTCAAAGCTATGCAAAAATGTTACCTACTTGAAAAAAGTATTAGGAAATATTAGGGATATTTAAGTACGGAATTGTAATCACCTTCTCCGTTCCATAACACGGGTGTTGACAAAGAAATCAAAATGACATAAGGGTAAAGTAGCTTCATCTTTAAGGCTTTGCTTAAATATTTAAAACAGTATTTCAAAATATCAGAGGCATCGAATATGCACTATGCAACGACGAAGGAGATTATAATTTCGTATGTAAATGCTCTCTAATATTTCTAAACAAATAACATTTTTGCATAGTTTTTAAAATAAAGGTACTTTACTCGTAAGAGGTTTTCATAGTTTTGGTAACACCCTGTACATGTAAGCAGACAATTACATTGTAATATTTGCAGTTTAGGTTTAAGACAATCTAGCAGATTTGATGAAAAAATAAAATTTTCTGAACTAATTGATAATAATTAACTAATTGATAATAAAAATGTTTCCCGTTTGTGTCCAAGTTAGTACCGGACATGGTATATTTGATTAAAACTAATATTATTAATTTTACTTATTTCCTGGTTTAAAAAGAGCTATCGCATATAAACACGTAGTACCCTTACTAATAATACCCTTACCCTTACTTATACAGATACTGTTAATAGTTTTAAAAATCATTTATAGTTACACAACTTTTTGTCTTTCTTTTTGATCCACTACTGCGTAAAGAAAAGAGGAGAAAAGATGCCCATTTATTAAAAATGTTGATAACGTTGTAACCCAGTAGCAATTAAAGATCGAAAATTTTGCATATAAAAGTGTATTTTGATAATAAAGATCGCCGTGTTGACTGCAAAAATATAAATATCCGCACATTTTCTATTTTAAATCTTGATTTATTATAATTATTTCAAAACTTATATATTGATAGGTACTAAAAACTTCATCTTATGAGTTAATTAGGTTTTGAGGTAACCGTATGATTACATAGATACGTTTATAGAACATTTATTGTACTTTTTAGAACAAAAGAACATCGAACTTATATTTGTAAAATAGTATGTACAAATTTAGTTCATATAAACAAATCATTGATTTCCGCATTTGATAATTCATTTGTATCGAGACCTATTATCGTCGCGTCCTTTTGTTTCAAACATAAATAAACTTTATATCTATTTGTCTATAATTTCGCATTGTCAGATTATATGGGATGCCATAGCAGTACGTTGTTATGCATTACTAATTATGTACTAGAGAAAATAAAATTATATGACAATTGCATGTAGATACATGTATATTTTATCTAACCGATATGAATAAATCAGTAACCATTAAATATCTTAATTTTTAACCTCATATATCTGTAACAAAGCAAATTATGATAAGAAGCAAATGTATATAGATCACTTGCAATAATAGTGACAGTAGACTGTAGTGTGGACAATACTAGGTAAGTACCAAATTACCAATTATGCTGTGTTACAAATAATAATACTAATAATAATGTACAGGGATACTACAAAATAAATCATGAATCGGTTTGCAATATTTAAAGGGGGCTCGGAAATTTAAACAAACTTTAAAATAATACAACATTCACTATATTTTTTTGCGATAATTGTTATTTTCTTCGTTGTAGCAAAACTAGCAAAACAGTGTTGTAGACATGGGATAGCGCCTAAATAAATTTATTTATTTTAATACCTAACCTTTTAGGTTACTAATTTTGGAGGCAAATTTGAAGAACACTCACTATGGCAAATGAAAGATTTCGCAATTTTAAAATGGACGCAATTTCTACCCGTAACGGGCTAAGGCAAGGGCATGGAGTACCAATAATAATGAACAACGAGGTATGTACTTTTATTCGTAAACTGACATATACAAATTATAGTAAAGTAAAACACCTCTTTTTTTGCAGCTTAAAATTTATGTATTTATACCAGACCGGTTTCGCCCTCTCAATCAAGGGCATCATTAGTGAAAGTGTCAAAGAAGTTGTACCAACGTCAGTAGACAAACATAAAGGTAAAACGAAAAATACAAATATAACGGAGGCTTCATAGACATGGAGATAAAAACACTTTAAACATACATTTAAGACTATGGATGTTTATTGATGAACGATTCGTCGGTCGACAAAATAGTTATAATCACGTCTTTCATGGGAAGGATTTTGGATACATTGATTTAACATCAATAGTCTTAAATGTACGTTTAAAGTGTTTTTATCTCCATGTCCATGAAGTCTCTGTTATATTTGTATTTTTCGTTTTACCTTTATGTTAAACAGCATGGCTACCGACAATGGTAGGTACAACTTCTTTGACACTTTCACTGATGATGCCCTTGATTGAGAGGGCGAAACCGTTCTGATACAAAGAAATAAATTATAAGTTGCAAAAAAAGGTGTTTTACTTTACTGTAGTAAAAAATTTGCAATATGGATCTCCAGCTAAACTAACTAATACACAAATTATACAATCAAAATTACCCTTTTAGATGAACGCAAGAGCTCGAATATGGTCTGATACCTGTTTTTGGAACAACACCATGTCGTATCGGCATGTCAATCAGCAACCTTATGTCGTTAAAGATTGGTACAATGGAAGCAAGATTTCCAGAGGTAAGAACGAAGAAACTACAGAACAAACTATTGAAATTAAGTTATCTGGAAAACCTCTACAAAGCTTGGAGGGATTCCTTAGGTCAGACCAAAATATGTTGTAGCTACAATCCATGTGTAAATTATGATAGGTTTTTTTTTGTTGAGAATATATATTAAATTGTATGATGTGAATAACAATTTTAAGATTAAACTTACAACTTACCTTTTACCTTTAATTTAGATTATAGGAACACAATTCATAATTTCGTATTTTGTACGATTAAGCCATTGTTTCAGAAACTTTCTTCAGCATACTATTTTGGTATTATCGAACATTGCTGTAACCACAGAAGAAATTTTTGGCTGCGGCTTTGCTCGCGTGGATACTAGAATGTAACACGGATAAAGAAACCGGTAAAACAGATTTTTGTTTCTTATCGTATAAAAGGCTGTGTGTTTTATTGAAAACTTACGAGATTCACTTACGTTGTTTCCGATAGCTATAGATTTTTATAAAGTAAATATACACAGTGTACCCAACTTCTTCCCCGCAAAGATTATTTTTAAAAAGTAAATGTCATTCTGAGGAGAATGTTTCATATGGAACTAATTATTTTTTAATTCTTAAAAAGTTACAGCCGCCTGAAATATTAACAAAAAAAAAATAAACAACGAAATGCATATCAAACAATACGCCATTACAACAACTAAACTAAATAAATGTAAGTAAGAGTAAAAAACATTAAAAGCTAATTCACTAAACAAATGAAGGAAGAAACTAAATATATAAGTACGTAGGCTTTCACGGCCAGAATCATTTAGAAAATAAACTGCTTCCGGGTTATGCCGTGTGTCAAGATTTGTTAATGCTGACGTTTCGCGAACCATGTTGCTCGCTTCTTCAAAGCTAATTGAATACTGAAGACCTACCAAGGCAATCTCTCGAGAGATTGCCTTGGTAGGTCTTCAGTATTCAATTAGCTTTGAAGAAGCGAGCAACATGGTTCGCAAAACGTCAGCATTAACAAATCTTGACACACGGCATAACCCGGAAGCAGTTTATTTTCTAAACTAAATATATATTTGAAACTTTTTAGACATTTATTTGTCTACGAGTAAATGTTATTCTGACTAAAAAGTTTCACATCGACTTATTGGGGTTTTAAATACCTGAAGAAGCTACAACCGCTTAAAATTCAGTTTTGCTGTTATTTCAAATGCCTTTAACTTTTGAAAGAATCATGAAAACAAATGCCTATATGATCACTGTGATGATCACTCTGATATTTACTATCAGGAAAAAGTTTTGCGGGTAAAGTTTTAGGACAGCCTGTATAAGATTCAATAACTGAAAAAGTAAAAAAAGATCGTGCCACCAAAAGTTTAACCGAATTTTGGTGGTATATAACTTTTGTTATCTTTTACCGATTTTGATAATTATTTCAGCAACATGTAAAGAAATTCATGAGCATTGTCACAGGCTGTTTGAATTTTTAAAACTGAATCGGATGAAGCTTATTATACCTAGTGGGTAGTGACGATTATCAATTCAATACCATGCCGTATGCTGTTATTGCAGTTCATAATGTTTAATTAAGTTTTTGTTCATCGCTTTATACAGGGTGTTTTAGAAATAACGGCTAACCTTGAAGGAGCATATTCACCAAGCACAGAGAAGCAGTTTTGGTCAAATGGCCTATAGTCTATTTCAAACATTTAAGTACTAACAAAATTGTATTGAAGAATTCGTCTAAGGCCGGCCCTGGTAAATAGCCGAACGCGCATGACCCGAATACGGTTTCAAACGTCCGTACAAACATCTATCAATAGAAAATTAGAGAGATTAGTACGTACCTAATCCAAAAATGTGATGCGGATTTACGAACATTGTGATTACTAAGCGATATCCGTCGAACAAAACAAACCCACTCAACACAGCAACTATTTATGTGTCGCGGCCGATCAAAGTTATGTCGCATTCTAGCTATAGAATTGCCATTCATCCGTCTCTGGTACTACACAAATTACTACACAAACACACCCACATTAGGCTTCCACAACCCAAATGATTTTTATTGTTCATAAACCAACAAATAGCTGACCACGCTTGTGTACGTTCATATCAACCTGGCGAATGTAGGTCATTGTCACGGTCAGCGAGAAAGGCCGGAGCGGCAGGAGACCCGATATGTTCCCGGCGGCATTGATTTGTCATCAGTTGTAGCAGAACTGTAGTGGAGTGTTGTCGATTTTCTTCCGCTGATCAGGGACGGACTCCGTCTTTCCTTATTAATTTTCTCAAGTATGAGTTAAGTTAGACCATACGTTATATGACAAAGCATGCTTAGGAGGTCATTGGGCATGTGCGCCTAAGGTTTGCCGTTATTTCTGAAACATCCTATGTATTCTCTTCTGGTTGTGTCTAAATTAATAAATTACTGCCATCTAAACAAAAGTATAAAAGCACCACAAGAAGAGGAAAGAAAAATTTCTTATCGTTTTCAAATTTTTAAACCCTGCAATAGTTTTAACAGTTAGATGTGGACCAGATTAGGATGTTTACCAGGTTAGGAGCTTTGAGTGTATTTTTACGCTTTTATTGAACATTACAGAATATTGAAAAACATGTAAATTTACCCATAATCTATTTAAACTTCCATGTGTCATCATCAGTAATAAAGTTATAGTTGTACGTAACTAGTCTACACACCAAGAGTTTCTGAAATAACAATACATAATTCTTTGAAGAAATAATATTGTAGCAACTGTTTATTATTTACTAGCTTCTTGGAATAATATATCAAAAACATAAACAAATAACAAATTATTGCATAGGTTGAAAATTGGCGCGGTTCATGTCAGAAATTAAAGGTCACATCGCAATAATAAAGAGGTCATCCGTCAGGCATCGCAATTTTCAATTAGCAACAATTCATATTTCCAACTCCAATAAAGGGGGCAACATACGCGACGAAGATGTGGTCCAAACAACATCACAATCCTAATACTACAATGAAGCATTAAAACATTTGAGTTATTAGTCAGAATCTGTGATAAGAGTCATTGAAATCGGCCGTAAAGGCGTAACCTTGCGGCTACTTAGCTATTGTTCGGCATATTTGGTAAGTTTATCAAGTTATTGTTATTTCACGCATATAAACTTGGCACAATTGCATATTTTATAGTGGTAGTTCGTGGTTATATATAAGACTTTTCTTTTCATAGTAGCTTGTAATATTGACGATGTGGTGTTATAGATTACGTGTTTATAAGTTCATTGTGTTTTTTACTCGATAGGTATTTTCCAAACTTTTGAAAAATCGCGAACAACACTTCATTTCTGGGATACAAACAACTTAAGGTGAGTGCACAATAAGCCGACCATCAATAGTAATACAATTAACATTACTATTCAAGATTACTTTCATTACTCAAAAACTTTGTGTATTACAATTATATGAAATGTCTTCATTAATTAGTACAACAGGTGCTGACGTTTTCCGTTTTCCGAGATATGCCATTTATTTTAAGTAATTTTCATCCGTTTTGCTTGATGATACTATTAACATTTACAGTTACAATTGCAAGATAAATAAACCATCATTTTGTATAAACAAACATTACGGAAGACGAGTCAAAAATTCTATGAAAGATCAGTAAAAAGCAAATTTCTACTTTTTGTCTAGTTTTTACTTATGATGGAATATTTATTTCTCGTGGTCTATGGCCACTGATTATCCGAAGTTCCTTAAAAAGTTACAGTCGTTTGAAATGTAAACAATTTCTATCTTCCAACTTCTACTTTCAAAAAGAAAACCGTTCCATGTGGACTTATTTGTTTTTCATCTTTTATTAAATTTAATTTTATTCTTATTAAATATTATATTTATTTGCTTTTTATTATTGCAATGGGTATTCCTTGTTTTCATCGTTCATAATCGGAGTGTTTAACATTTTTTACTTTATCATACGCAGTATGGTAAAGTATTGTAATCATGCCGAAAAAAAATTGAGATTTTAGCGGAAATAGGTCTTTTTTGGTCCCCTGAACATTTTTGACCAAGGTACAAAAAAATGTCTGTGTGTGTGTGTGTGTGTATGTGTGTGTGTGTGTGTGTGTGCGTATGTGTGTACTCGATTTTTGTGGAGACGATTCCGGAGAAACTACTAAAGGTATCGGGACGAAAGTTCATATTTGGAAGTTTTATGACCAAACTTAGAGCTAAAAAGCTTTTGGTTCAAAAGGGTCCAAAGGAACTGGTAGTTTATTCTAAGTCTTTTTCAAGGATTATAGAAAGAGCCGCCATTTCTGTAATTTCGTCAAAATAGTAGTAATAAATTAAAGCAGAGGAAATTTTGAATTATTTATGCCTATGACATTTTTTGGTAAAATTAATAGTTTAGCTGCAAGAGCAAATTCTATTTGATCGAGATCGGTCGCATCTGCATTGATATGCTACATAGTAGCCAGGATTTTGACAAATATTTTTTTGTGCTGTCACCACAGAAATGTCTATGGCTGTCACCACGCTGTCACACTAGGAGAACCATCGACTAAATCTGTCAGAATTTGAATTTGCTTTTTAAACTTGACATTTCGTAGAAGTGGTATCAACCTAACATTTTCTCTAGCGAAATATAACCATTTTTGATTTTTTTTAAATACGTATTTCTCAAAAAGCAATACAAAAAACGTTGATGTCACTCCTGCCGAAAACTACACAGCGCGACTCGCTCACATGCGACGACGACGCTCCGCCATCGGTGACGCGCCGCATCACCGCTCGTTGTGCTATTCCTTACTTTCGGCACTTGTGAGATAAACAACTATTATTCTGATGACAGTAGGTAGTGTCAAATGCTGATGCTTTGACAATACCTTCGATTGATACTATTGACTATCAAAATATCTGTCAAATGCTGGCTAACTAGTTTAATTTTAATACAGACACGATTTATCTCAGTCAAATAGATTCTCATGCAGCTAAACTATTAATTTTACATATTGTATGATAAAGTCATGTGCCTGGCCACATCAGATTTTTTTTCGCTTTCTTCTGTTTTATTAATATTTCAAACGGCTGTTTCTTATTGATGGATTAAAAAAACAAATTTGGGTATATGGAACTTTTTATTCCGAATGACACTTACTTTCTAAAATGTTGCGGGGAGATATAGTGGTAGGTATTCAATTTTCCAACCAAAATGAATCGGCGTTTTGTGGATCTATTTTTATGATTTCAGATGAATGCAAAAAAAAACAAAATCACGTTTTTACACTGTAGCTTCATTTTCATTTCCCAAAAAAGTCCGGATTTATATTTTCCAAAATTCGTCAAAACTATTGCCCACGATGTCACCTTAATAGCTGTACTGAGTTCGTATCTAGTAGAAACACAGTACCTACGCAGTACACACAACGGTTTGTGTAGATGTAGTACTCTGTACAATAATCAAATCGTTTTGAGTAGATGCGTACTCTGAGAGAATCTACTCATCGGTTTGAGTAGAGTACTGAAGCGTTACTTTTACTGAGTACTCACGTACTAATACTCAAATTATGAAATCTACTCAGGTAGTGCCCCACTCTAATATCTGATGTGCATGTGTTACTAGAATAGCATGAGAGTAATTTTGATTCTCTTTGTCGTTTCGTTGACTTTTTGATGCTTTTTTTCAAAATTCTTTCAATTCCAAAACACCATTTATTTTTTTTATAAATAAATCTAGGAAAATACATATGATGAAGACACAAAATCACTGATAATAATCTATCTGATTGACCGTCAATAAAAAAAAACAACACCAGAATCTGCGGACGTGTTTTAATGTAATTTGGCGTTACGTGACAAGAGAACAGAAATCGAATAGAATCTCTTAATAGCACTTAGGTCAGTCACGCAACCTAATAATAAAATCGATAGTTGTTATGAACCTTACCTTGTGCGACCTTGCTTTCTTTCTACGCGTTTACCCCAGTGAACTAAAAAACCATACAAACAAAGGAAGCTCGCTAGTGGATAGGTCGTGCGTCGTACTTACTAGGAAATACTACAGGAAGTGCATTTGGTTGTGTTCATATTTTATTCATGCTGATGCCTTTATATGCCGTTCAATATTCATGACTTCAATAATTAATTTTTTCTGCATATGGAAACTGTTATTGCCAAGTATTCATAATTATGTAAAATTTTGTCCAGCTATTATACACAAAAGATAACCTAAATTTAACTTTAACCCAGACCTTAAAGTAAAGTGATATTTATATTTGCTTATTATGTACATTTCTTGTAAGACTATCTATTATACCACTTCACAGTAGTCACTTTTTTCATCTTAGCTATCTGGTACAAGCTTTCGTTTCAGTCTACTTACAGAATTCTATTACTTTGCAATATTTTAAGTATTCACTTTGGTTATTGATATATTTTGAAGATAATGATGCAGACAAGAGGCAGTTTTAGGTGGTAGTCCAATAATTCTAGATTGTGCATATTGAAGCTCAAATGCAGTCGATGAAACTAATCGTTGAAATGATATGAAATTATTCGGTTATTTTCTCGCATAGGTTCCCAAATCCGTTTAATGGTAAATGTTGTCGCTTAATATTTGTTATTTTCTATTAAGTGGTTAGATTCGAAAAATAAAGTATTAGACACTAAGGTACTATATTGTTCGATAGTTTTTCATTAATTATAGATTTTCCTATTGAAGCTATCGACTGCATTTACATTTGATCTTCATATACTCTGCAGATGATAAGTCGAGAATGACTGGACTGTGGGAAAAATCCAGATACGCCCCATAATTAAGTTTTCTCAAAATATCTTATTTCCAGCACATCCTAGACAGAAAATACTAATTATCAAAGTTGTAGAGGATACAATTCTCTACAATTTTGTCCCATTAAGTTTCTTTCCGATATCAATAGATTTAGAGATAAGCGAAAGTGAATGGTTCAAAAACCTATAAATGCTCAATTATTGTCCAAAATTGTACTAGTTGTTGATTAGTTCTTAATTTTACTATAATACTATGGCCAATAAAGATTTTTATTACGGAATTCTTAAGAACAGAATAATTTTTTGTTATACTAGATTACTTTAATCAGAAATATCCCGCGAAGACCAATAGAGGCAATAGAGGTTCTTGCGTGACAAAAATACTAGCAGGAAGCCGACGGTCCCAGGTCACGTGGAACAGTCCGTAGATGTATTGTGATGTGTTTCCTACTCACAAAATACCATTTGTTAATTTGTTATAAACCTATAAACCTAAAAAAAACGTGTTTCTTTTCGTTTTTCGCTTCTAAAAACTGATCTGATGGAGCAATCTTGATGCTTTCAACAGACGAATTGTAGAGAATGAAAAGACGAATTCCGGTTTTACGATTTTTGCGATTTTACAATTTTTTTGAGGGTTTTTGTTTATAACAAATTAAGAAATGATATTTGCGAGTAGACAACATATCACAATACATCTACGGACTGTTCCACGTGACCTGGGACCGTCG
The DNA here is from genome assembly GCA_964023965.1 of Melinopterus prodromus. Lineage (NCBI taxonomy): Eukaryota > Metazoa > Arthropoda > Insecta > Coleoptera > Scarabaeidae > Melinopterus > Melinopterus prodromus. Next base: position 11,176,870 of record OZ030390.1, on the reverse strand, counting down.
GCTTCCTGCTAGTATTTTTGTCACCAACTCAGTCATTTTCTCCTCTATGTCCTGATCATATTTTTTTGAAGAAATCATAGTTCTATATGTTTTAGAGCAAAAAGTAGAAAGGTAGTCTTATTTGTCTAAAAACATAATTTTAAGAAATAAATTATACCTCGACCACTAAAAATTTGTTTGATTGATGTTGAAATTCTATTAAGAATGGAAAGTTTTATCAATTTCAAGACACTGACTAGTTTGCATACAGCGTGTACAGCTGAACACTTGCAGTTTCAACAATACCGATTTTCTTATTGGAACAATCTGAAAAATAAGGCGACCACGCTTCATACAATCGACGTAAACATGCAATCATTTCTAACACTGTAGATTTCCCACAATTAAAGTATTCTAGTACATGTGTATGTGAAAAGAATAAGTAGATTCCAAAAAATAGAACCATATACAGTGTACTCCAATATAAAAGTCCTAATTATAGAAATGAAACTATTTGCAATAAAACTGCGAAAAGACAACCATAACTGTTTGTGTGTGATGGAATACTAAACCCATACTAAACGATTGTTAAAATAATGTTAAAATAATTATTTTTTCAGCCTGTATAACGGTGTCAATAAACATTTGACTACGACTGTATAGTGTATAATAAGCAATTTGTCCCTCTTAAGAAATTGAAGACGGTATATTGTTCGATTATTATTTATAAATTGAAATTATGAATATGAATTTTATATAACATGCGACTTTGAACCTGCAAACAGCGTTAGCTCAAATATTGATGTTGGGAAACTTAATTATAGTTTATAAGCACCAATTACTAAATGTCGCCATTATTTTTATTATGAACGATATTGACCCACATCTTGCCCAAAGCATGCAAAAATACATATTTGCCTTCTCCGATAAAATGATTACTTTAATTGGAGAAAAGTTTAGTTGTTTTCCAAACATGTATTAGTGCGTTTCTGAATGTAGTAACAGGTATGTTTGAAAATCCAAAAATATGTAGTTGTAAATGGTGTATTAGGTACAGAGTTACAACTATAACTCAACTATTCAATCAACATCTACTTCTGGATTGCCTCGTTGTCACCAAATAACCACGCTGTTACATCAGCAGATGTTACAATGACCTCTTAAATTACACAACTTTACTTAATTTAAACTTGAAACTGTTAAACCCGCTTCCTTAAACTGCCTTAATCTAAACCGACTTTGTTCAGTTTACATAAACTTTCCAACGATGTACGCACACACACATCAGCATCGTAGGGAACCTATACAACCGGAAGTATACGTAGTTGTATATTGTATAGCTTACGAAGGCCGTTAAATAATGATAACAATTATTGTTACAGCGAGCTATGTTTGTGGTTAAATTTGCAGTCGCGATTTTGCAACTGGTGCACTGCCACGTTTTGAGTCGCGAAAAATGAGTTTTTGTGAAAGTTTCAAGTGCGTTGGGGATTTTAAATATTATTGGATTTAAGAATAGTGACTAGGTTATATTGATAAATTGTTATTTCTGCTTAGAATTAGATAGGTGTTTGTGCAAATCGTTATATATTTATGTATTAGTGCCTTGAGTAAATAAGAGAAATTAAATAATTAAATTATTCTTCCATGAATATCTTCATAAAGAACAAAATTAAGCGTTAGGTATACAAATATAGAGTATACATACCGGGTGGTCGTTTTAACTTGAGACTCCTAAATATCTCGTTAAATATACATGATACGACAAAAGTGTCTTTAATAAACTTGTAGGACTCAAAGGGGGAAATGAGATGACGATATCATTTACATTGCAGATGGCGCTGCAATCGGTGAAAATGAGGCTAACTTCAATTTTTTAAATGGGAATACCCAAATTTTTTATCAAATTATGATTTTACGCTAGATAAGAACAATCTTTTGTCTGAATATTTTTTTCGTACAATGCATCTATTAAAAGATATTGACGATGGAAGTTTGTGGCGGCTGCGGTAGTTACGACAGCTGCCACTGCATGGGATGCGCTCGCCGTCTGGCAGTCAAACCGATGACTTAGTAGACACTCATGGTACAACATAGGAACGTATGTGCGTAGCCAGGACACGTTTTGGTATCCCGGGCGTTGCGCCGTCATGCGCATAGGGTTTGTTTACGCACGAAAAAAATGCATCGTACGAAAAAAAGTTTCTGACAAAAGATTCTTCTTATTTAGCGTAATATCATAATTTGATAAAAAATTTGGGTATTCCCATTTAAAAAAATGAAGTTAGCATCATTTTCACCGATTGCAGCGCCATCTGCAATGAAACTGATATCGTCATCTCATTTCCCCCTTTGAGTCCTACAAGTTTGTTTAAGACACTTTTGTCGTACCATGCATATTTTACGAGATATTTAGGAGTCTCAAGTTAAAACGACCACCCGGTATATAGGTTTTTAAATAACATGTATATGTGACGTTAAATTCAAACATAAATGAAATAAATGCCTCGTCATTTTTACGTTTGTTCAATAAAATTCAAGGTACTGGAAAATTGTTATTTTGCTTGCGTAATGATGTTCCCATAAATTATATGCTGTGATTATATTATTATTATAATAGCGTTTATTGCTTTTTAATAGAAATATCCAGTGGCCCTGGGCTATTAACCACAATAATACTTTATTGAAATACAAAAATATTATTTGCGGATAAAAATACATTTACTTGGAATATTGGTTTGGTAGAAACAACGTTTATTTGCGTCAGAGAATTTACGTTTTCAGTTAAAATTTAGAACTTTTATATTATAAGGAGCGAAACTTTTTTAGATCAAATAATCATTATGGTGTTGAGTGAAAGAATTATAATTTTTTATATTAACGAAATTGTTGGTTGAGTTAAAACGCGATATGTTAAGGTTACAATAGATGGTACTTTGATTAAAGAAGTTATTAATTGACTGAAGAACTAAATGAGGACCTTTCGCCCTTTATTGAAAAATAACTTTTCGGGTAGACAAAATTTTCACACTAACAATGTTATTTAGTCAAAATTAGATTTATTTGACGGAATTAAACGTATTCTTAAACCAAACCAAAAATATTACTTTAAAGGAAGTAATTTTTGTTTGAACCCAAATATATTTATTTCACTAATATTCCAATAAGTGCTCCAAATAAATTAACTTCTAGAAGCAAATCAGACTTTTCCATTTAAGTAAACATTTTTTGTACGAAAGAAGTATGCTTTGATCCAAAGGAACAAATACAATTAATAACAAAATTTCTTTACAACAAACAATTTTTCCATTTGTGTCGACCAAATATGTTTCATCCAAAATATCAAACCAAATATCTTTTGATCCAAAACAATAAATACAAATAAATATGTTTCTTAAAAACAAAACAAAAATCGATCTGTCTACGTACCAAATATATACCAATGAGTTCCTGAAATGTTAATTTACTTTACAAAAATAAACTAAGAACGTATAGAATTACCAATCTAAAAAAATCGACAGCGTCTGGCAACATTTGGATTATTTATTTCTGAGAAACCTTTCTATCTATACTAGATATCTCAGAAAATAGGAATTTAAGATAAGAGCAAAGTGCATTTGTTTTTTCATTATTACCGGCAAATTTAAGGTTGTTTAGAAGTTGGGTTGTGCCAAGAAAAATATATTCAAATTATAAATCAGTCAATAATCTAAAAAAAAAAACACCCAGCCAGCAGTGACTCAAGGTCTCGTCCTGATACTACGTGTCAAAAAATTTATCAATTTTGTTATGTGGCTAAATTTGCGGTTTTCTTGTATTGAACGTGTATTTCTCTCTTAAATATCTACCTATTATTTCGTATCTCCTTCAGAACACTTGGCAGTCATACTTTATATAAGAATGTGATAATGTATTTAAGTCCTACATGATCATAAAGTGAAATTTTACATCTTAGATACCGGGGCAAAAACTGCTTCTTAACGCCCGCGCGGGCATTAATGGTTGCCATGGTGATATGTCAAATATTTGTGAATCAAAATGTAAATTTTAAATTGTCTGTATATTGTCACTCAACTCCGAATTGTTTGTATTGTTATTCAACTGCGTAGATACGCATGTCATTTGATAACGCCAAAATATTTATTAATATTATTCAAACGGAGGAACAAAACCATTGTAGGACATAAAATTTTTTATGCACCTCGGGCATTACTTGATGTTTATACCCTCGGGCGACTTAAAAAGTTTGAGGGCCGATAGGCCCGAGAGAATAGTCCCTCTTGGGCATAAACATCCGTGTAATGCCCTTGGTGCATAAATAACTATTGCCGATAATTGCCCTAGACGTAAAACATTTATAAATAGTATTATTTACGCAGGTGTTTATAACCGCCAATATAAAACAAACAAAAAGTTAATCATTGTCTGCAGGTTTTCGGTTGTATCAATAAAATTAATTGCCAGATACGAATTAATATTTATCATCGTCTCAATATAACGAGCCAAATAAAACAAATTATCGAAAAATATATTAAAATGAATAAAAAGTGCCCGTATAATCAATTGCAGCTCCTAATATTTATTACAAGAGTGAGATTTTAAATTTGATGTCTGGAAATTTCCTGAATAGATACAATTTTACATACACAGACAGAAAAGATTAAAAGTAGGTAATATTTTTTTACAAAATTTTCTATCTGTATGATCTTGACTTTTTGAAGGTCTTGCTACGATAATTTCATGGTTAAAAAATAATTACTCAGACCAAAGTAGTACTTATTATTATTATTATTATTTTACCATTACTAAAGAACATATCGCCATTTTCATGTGCAATGCTAATTTATCAATGTTGTTTATCAATATTGCAACAATTTAAATTTTTAATTAAATGTTTTTCCTTTTCATGTACTCAAAAATGTTCTTATAAAAGGTGACAAATTTTTCGACAAAATTTGTCACCATCATCAAAATATAAAAGAATTAGCACGCCCATTGATTAATCTTTACATTAAATTGATAACCGTAACTGCTAACAAAAAAAAAACAACTCATCCTCGGTAAATTATATGACACAAACATTATAAATCTGATCTACAACACATAAGACACAATTAAACATGGATATAAAACGATAACACTCGCATAAAACGCCTTATCTTACATTTTTAAGCTGGTAACAATAAAACTTCACCTTCATTCATTCACATCATTATCAAACTCATACACACACCGCAGCCCGATACGCAAAATCTCCTCCAACATTTCCCGTGGAAATTCGCAAGGAAATGCAGCGGCGCATGCCCGCAACTGAAAACGGAAAGAGGGCGCAAATCTGTGACTACCCCGTCGCGTTACCGAGCGGATAGAACACGGTTAACTTCAGTGAAATACGGGTATCAGGCGTGTGCAGTGCATGTGCAGGAATTCGATCGATATTCAACTGTCAACATGACATCGGGAACGCCGGTAAAAACTTTCAGGTACGTAAACAATCGCTGAAACCGTATAGATACGATCTTGAAGAATAGCTGCAGTAATTGTGCAGGAACTGCGTGATGTTTTAGGTTATGTGGCATGTGCCGGTGTTTCTGGTTTGCAGTGTAAACAAAAAACAGCTTTCTGGGCTGTCAAAGATAAGCGTATTGTCGAGATTAGATGTGGAAATAATATTATGAAGATAATGTGATGGATAGGTATATTTGTTCTGTAGTTGTATTGCTGTGATATAAAGATATAAATTGTTTGATTAGAAACGTAGGTACATATTTACATAAAAAAGTGTAGTATCAAAAAATATACCTATATCTAGTGGAGAGCTAATATTTAGAAGTATTTATTTTGTGAAAATTATACATTAAGAGTATTCATGATGGTCGTTTCAATATTAGCTACCTTAAACAGCTAATCAAGGTTGTTAAATTATTTATTATACCGCATCATCCAATGCAGATATAGTTTGAAACCAAAAATAATATGGAAAATATCGAAAGAAAATAGTTAGGACTTCTAAATAACATTCATTATTTCATTATTTGACATTTAGAACTACTATTGTTAGTAAGTATCTCTGTCATAAAGACCAGGTATGCTAAGAATGTCTGTCACCTTACGATCTTTTTCTGTTATGTGGACCTTATCATATTTTTAAACGGTTTTATGATCTGATTACAGTGCTTTTTTTCAATTTAAAAGAATATTAGGCGGTTGCTCCCAGCTGTCAAACTTAATTAAAAATAATTAAATTTGTATTTAAGAAATAATATTTTTTTAATAGTTTTTGTGTCAATATGTCAAAGCAACGGCAGATTTGCACTTATTTAATTTGTAAAAAATCTGATGTGGCCAGGCACATGAGTTTATCATACAATATATAAAGATAATAGTTTAGCTGCATGAGATTCTATTTGATCTAGATCGATCGTGTTTGCATTAACATAATACGAATTAGCCAGGATTTGACAGATATTGACAGTAGGTATTGTAAAAAAATCAGCCTTTGACACTACCTACTGTCATTAGAATAAAAATATCTGGCAAATCCTGGCTAATTTTATATTAATGCAGACACGATCTCGATCAAATAGAACTTTCTCCTACAGCTAAACTATTAACTTTACCAAAAACTATCATAGACATAAATGATACAAAATTTCCTTTATTTTAATTTATTATTTAACTATTTTGACGAAATTACAGAAATGGCGGCTCATTTGCAAAATCCTTGAAAAATGCATATTGCTATCCGCACTTGAAATACACATTGACTTTGTGTATGACACCAAGATGTTTCAATATTGTTTCACATAGCGTACGTGCGCGCGTGTCTCTCCTCCTCGTCGCATTCTCCATGCATTTGCGTGTTGAATTGACGTTTCGCAACCGCTGACGTTCTGAATACTGTCAAAGTTTCAATATATCCTGGCTACCTACTATTAATGCAGACACGATTTCGATCAAATAGAATTTGCTCCTGCAGCTAAACTATTAATTTTACCAAAAAATGTCATAGGCATAAATTATTCAAAATTTCCTCTAATTTATTATTTAACTATTTTGACGAAATTACAGAAATGGTGGCTCATTTGCAAAATCCTTGAAAAATGCTTAGAATAAACTACCAGTTCCTTTGGACCCTTTTGAACCAAAAGCTTTTCAGCTCTAAGTTAGGTCATGAAACTTCTAAATATAAACTTTCGTCCCGATACCTTTAGTAGATTCTCCGGAATCGTCGTCACAAAAATCGTTTACACACACACACACACACACGCACACACACACAGACACACACACACACAGACATTTTTTTGTACCTTGGTCAAAAATGTTCAGGGGACCCAAAAAGACCTATTTCCGCTAAAAACTCAATTTTTTTTTGGCATGATTACAATACTTTATTATACTGCGTATGATAAAGTAATAAATAAATTTTTATGTTCTGCTCTTATGGATTTATATGGACATAATGATAATTCCAAACATCAATATAATTATAAATTATAGGAATATAGTATGTGCTACCTCTGTAATATAAAATAAAAGATAAAAGGAGGTGACAGTAAATTAAACTATGCGAAAGTTATGATAGTGAAAAAGTAACTGTAGATAAAGGTGTTATGGAGTGGAATTCGCCGCTAAAATGAAATCACATTTTTGTGCGTTTTTATTTTCTGCGGTTTCTATAGCAAAATGTTTTTCTACATGTTTTAATTATCAATTCAATTATATAAACTTAAAAAAGTTTGGAAACCAATAATAATTCAATGCATATTTTAAAAGTAGGTACTAGGTTTACTCAAAGAAATATACGTACACGGTCCTGCTTTTTATCGGTATCTTATGTCTGCATCTGTATCTTATGCATATTATTAGTTATACTCAAACAAATATACGTAATAATAGAATTACTAAGTGAACTTTCATTTTAATACAATTGTCCTATGCACCCATAAATAAATATCAGTAGGTAGTAGGTAGTAATATAGGCCAGATTTTCGGCTTATAGAGCATGTATCCTAGGTTGATTATTTTTATCAGGAAACAAAATGCCGTAGTCAAACTATAGTTCGTCTAAGTCCTTCATTGCGGCTCATAAAAATAACAAATTAGGATATACAGGGTTCCCGTTTTTTTTAACCGTCGAAGATTCTTATGCTAATCAATCACTTGAATGAAATTGTCCAGTTTTATATTTTAATTTGCCCCAAGCCATTATATTATATAGTCAAGGGGTGGTAAGAGCTTTTAGCATCTCTCATAACTTTAATGATGGAGAAGACTGTGATTACGATGATGTTTTGTTTCTTTATTAGTGCGTCTTGATTTGTCTATGCATAAATTAATTGTTTCTACATTTAAGTTTTTTTGCAACGGGTGCTTAAGACCTGGAATGGATGTTTAAGAAAGTGACAACAGTCCATATCTACAACGGATCAAGTGAAACATTTAATTATTTATTAAGTGTATTCATAATGTTCGTGATAGAAATATTTCGATTAAAATATGAAAATGTGAGTTTTGATTCTACATATTTTCACTAATATCTTCTAAATCAGCGATTCTCAACTGGGGTTCCGCGGAAAAATAGTACCAAAGTGGTGGTCACCAGTTCATGGCCACATTTTTTTTTTACTAATGTTGACTTCAAGTGACAAGATTATTTATAATTATCTGTTAGTTAAACACGTGGTCAATATCTAACATTATTTGTGTTGAATATTTTCCCCTTTTAACACAACTGTGTGTCAAAATGAACCTAAAATTTCAATCTACTGCTCTTACTGTGCACTTGATTTGTGTTTCCAAAAAAGGACAAGAAACTAAAGCGAAATTCAAGAGTTCAGGTTGTAGTAAAAGCATGACAACCCAAAATAATTAAAATTTAGTTCGCATTTTAAACGATAGAACGCCAAAGGATTTGAAACGTTTCACTTTTTTACTTTATCATACGCAGTATGCTAAAGTATTGTAATCATGCCGAAAAAAAAAATTGAGATTTTAGCGGAAATAGGTCTTTTTGGGTCCCCTGAACATTTTTGACCAAGGTACAAAAAAATGTCTGTGTGTGTGTGTGTGTGTGTGTGTGTGTGTCTGTGCGTATGTATGTCTGTGTGTAAACGATTTTTGTGGCGACGATTCCGGAGAAACTACTAAAGGTATCGGAACGAAAGTTCATATTTAGAAGTTTTGTTACCAAACTTAGAGCTGAAAAGCTTTTGGTTGAAAGGGGTCCAAAGGAACTGGTAGTTTATTCTAAGCCTTTTTGAAAGATTTTGCAAATGAGCCGCCATTTCTGTAATTTCGACAAAATAGGTAAATAATAAATTAAAGTAGAGGAAATTTTGAATAATTTATGCCTATGATATTTTTTGATAAAATTAATAGTTTAGCTTTAAGAGCAAATTCTATTTGATCGAGATCGGTCGCATCTGCATTGATATGAAATTTCAAAGTAGCCTGGATTTGACAAATATTTTTTTGTGCTGTCACCACAGAAATGTCTATGGCTGTCACACTCGAAAACAGCTGATTTCATCAGAGGTTGGAGAACCGCTATGGAACGTTGCCGCTCTACTGCGGCAAAGTAGAAAATATAAAATTCAAATAAAATAAGATCGCCAATTTGATTGTTTGTTGATAAGAAATATCAACCCGTTGTTATCTAATTGTAAAAACGATAATTGAGAAAATTGTAAATAAAGTATAGCGATGAGTATAGTTACGTTTTAGTATGTTGGTACGGATGTGACATCTACAGTGTCATGAACGAATATAAATCTGTCAGAATTTGATTTAGCTTTTTAAACTTGACGTTTCGTAGAAAAGGTATCAACCTAACATTTCCTATCCAGAAATATAACCATTACGTATTACGTATTTCTCAAAAAGCAACACAAAAAACGTTGATGTCACTCCTGCCGAAAACTACATAGCGCGCCTCGCTCACTAGCGACGGCGACGCCTTCGGTGACGCGCCGCATCACCAGTCGCCGCGCTATTCCGTACTTTCGGCACTTGTGACATAAATAACTATTATTCTAATGACGTAGTGTAGGTAGTGTCAAGTGCTGATGCTTTGACAATACCTACGATTTATCTCAATAAAATAGATTCTCATGCAGCTAAACTATTAATTTTATATATTGTATGATAAAGTCATGTGCCTGGCCACATCAGATTTTTTTTCAATATTTTTATAATTGACATTGTTAAAGTTATCTAAATATTAACTATTCTTTTTTCTTCCTTTGGTAATATTTAAAACGATTATAACTTTTTAAGGAATTGCAAACAAAACAAATAAATATAGACACAGAGAAAAATGTCTGCAAAGTTGTGGAAATGAATGTAACAAATCAAATGCAAAAATGCCGTAAAAGAAGTCTTATTTACGTTTAATTTTAGTACGACTTTTTTTACGTTATCTTTGTTTTCGCATTGAATGAAAATTGACAATCTAACATTCAACACGAGAATAAACAAATCATTGCAGCAGTTTTCACACTTTTATTTGGCAGCATATATACAAGACACAAGTTGAAAACTATTGAACGTACAACTACCACCATACCAGAAACCCACACTCGTTAATATTTATTAATCATCAATCATATCGATTCATTATCCGGTTAAGTTCCGCTTTCTATGTCCGAACAAGTGGACAATTAATTACCACTTTCAATTTCACTCCACTGAAGATAATATATGCTAGAATCGTAATCACAAAACTAAATTTCAACAACTTAACGAACAAATCAAACCACCAACCATTCCAACGATTCTCTTCCACATAATTCTCATCCACCTCAATAAAAATCAATCCATATCGTTCAACCGATCATCCAATAACACAACCTCCACTTGTTTACTCCAAATAAATACCGTGTTGATGTTTATTTCGATCGGTCACACTTGGCCGGTGAATTGAAACAAACCAACGAAAGGCAATTTGATACCTCGACTGCGGTCTATCCATCAGTCCGTGATCAAATGCGGTAGAGCACGCCGGGCATAATTTCCTATAGTAAATAGTGTTGCGATTGTCGTCAGATTGTAAACAAGTGAATTACGTTGCGGCGACATGCCGTCCGTCGAATTCTCTCGTCAACGGTCAACGGCTCTGAACAATATGTTTTGTTTTCCCAGGAGCAGACAAACGTTTCCGAATAATCTCACTGACCTCAGTCGGTTTCGGAATACGGTCCATGGGCACCACGATGGGTCCAGCAGGATTGTCATGGTCAGGAAGACGGACCAGAGGACGTTTGCTTCTATGAGGAAAGGAGAGGTATGTACTTTGTGGATGCGTGTTTTTCTTTTTAATTTCCACGCAAAAGAATAGTTAAACATTGTCATCAAATGTGAACCACTCGGAAGAAAGGGGTCTTACTGCTAAAATCAAGTTTTAGAGGAACGCGCGTGTAGAGTCAAACGCTGCCCGGCGTTCCATAATAGTATTGAGCTCTGTGTTTGAAGACTCAGACGATATACCTACTGTCTAATCATATCTGTATAAAGTGTGCCATTATCAATTTTTGCAGTTTTAACTATTGTAATTAATACTCGGAATCTCGTCTATAGATTAACATTTATGTTTTCTTATGTTTTTATGTAACAAAGGTTGTAAACAAATTTGTAAAAATCGGGTACGATTTGTTACTTCACTTGCGCTCAAGTTGTTTAAACTCAAACTGTTTAAAAGTTTACAAAATTAAAAGATTTCAACATACTGAAACCGTCAAAACTTAAAAATTATTATGTGGCCAGGCACATGATTTTACCATACTAAATATAAAATTAATATTTTACCTGCATGAGATTCTATTTGATCAAGATCGGTCGTGTCTGCATTAATATAAAGCTAGTTAGCCAGGATTTGACAGATATTTTTATTCTAATGACAGTAAGTAGTGTCAAACGTTGATGTTTTGATCTCGATCAAATAGAATTTGCTTATGCAGCGAAACTATTAATTTTACTAAAAAATGTCACAGACATAAATCATTCAGAATTTCCTCTACTTTAATTTATTATTTAACTATTTTGACGAAATTACAGAGATTTTATTTGCAAAATCGTTGAAAAATGCAACGGCTAAACATCCAGTTCTTTTGAACTCTTTTGAACAATAGGTATTTATGTACCAAGGGCATTACACGGATGTTTATGCCCCGAGGGTGACCTATCGGCCCTCAAACTTTTCAAGTTGTCCGAGGGTATAAACATCAAGTAATGCCCGTGGACATACAAAATTTTATGTCATACAATGGTTTTGTTCCTCCGTTTGAATAACACTAATAAAAATTTTGACGTAATCAAGTGACATGCGTATCTACGGAGTTGAATAACAATACAAACAATTTGGAGTTGAACGATTTATATCCGATGTGTTCAAGTCGAATACGACGTTTTTCTACGAATCATAAATTCCATTTTATATCAAATATTTTAAATGTATTTGTCAATGATGGCGGGGCCAACTGTCACATAACTGTCATCCACGTAGGATTTGACAGACTTTGACACTAGCGTTGTATAATGATGAGAGTTCGTTCCAATAATAAAGTCATTATTTGAACGTACTGTCATTATTATACAACGCTAGTGTAATTATAAGCATTAGTATAGTCGTAGAGAAATGTCATTAATTCTCATTAATCGACATGTGACTTAAAATAAGCCGCCTTATGCAGGGCATAATGATAAAAATAAATAGAAAGAAAATAGACAGACATTTCAACTAGCGTCCATCCAAGTATGATATTAACATTTTCCATAATTTTTAAGTCGAGTTCCAGTCCGAGAAATACAAAATATTTCCAAATTGCACAAGTGCTTTTCATAATTTACGCGAGCATCGCATGTTACGGCTTTATGCTTTATTAAATTAATATACATTTCTTTAATGTTTTCAATGATGGCAACTTCATGATTTGAAAATATAAGATGACTGAAAAGTGCAAAAAAATCATCAGAAACCAAACTTTTAAATTTTAAATTAATACTTACAAACTACCACAGACATTTGGACGAGAAAATATGAATTAAAATATACTTACTTCAGCGCAAATTGCAAAAGAGACAGCTATAATTGTTTATAAGGGCCTTTTTCAATTAAACATGAATTATTGACATTTACAATTAAAAACAATATTTTTAATTGAATGTTGTCTATACTATAATTTTACAAAACTAATACTTTTTTAATGACTGATAGTTTTAATTAAATTCAATAATAATGTCATCAAACATCCAATATAAATTTCGATATATTGTGTAAGACATTTTTCTGAACCAGGTATTTTTTCTTTTCATAGGCGTGGGTTTTATATGACTACCGAAATCTAAATTGACCAACAGCTTCATTCAAACCTTAGTTTCACACGTGTAGTTATTGAAATTACCATAAACTATTAAAATACATACGTTATTCCGTAGAACATATAACTTATAAGTACAACGTAGCACATCAATTACCTTAGCAGGAAAATTCAGTAATCATTGTTGATTTCTTAATTACCTAAATTACCCAAATTACAAGTGAAAACGTAAATTCGAAGACAATAGCTGGGTAATTGGCCCGTTGGCGGTGATCCAAATATTAATAACACGGCGTCGTGACTCACTTAATGATGACAGCTTATGTCAGAGATCAGGTTTCGAACAAGACAATTACGTCCAAATTGATTTATTTTGGAGATCATATTAATCAACTCAGATTCACTACGTTGTAAATTTAAAGTAGTTATATTTTGTGTATTTCGAATTTTGTTCACTTCTTCACACTTTCCAAATTTATTCAAACAAAAAAAAACACGTGCCACATATTTTTAAATTGAATTGCCCCTTTATTATGTAATCCATTTAATGCTGCATGCAGTTTTATTTATGGCACTCGCTGATCTTGCTGATATAATAAAATTACTATATAAATACATACAATTTGCACGGAACAATACGAATCTGATTTTTTAAGGCCGTATTATATAGATAAGTCGTTTAAGTCGATTTATCAGCCGAATTTCGAGTAGCCAGATTGTTTTATCATTCATTGTACCCATTAGGTACACTTATCTATGCACATTCAGTACTATTCGCGTACTATTTCAAAGTAGAATTTGCCGATTGTGGAGTGGTTCATTCTTATTGCGGATTTTATACAATAACTATAAGTATTATATTTTATTGTCGCAGTTATCACCACAGTTTTGTTTCTAAAGGCGACAAAGATATACACACTGGGTACGTAGAAAAAAAAACATTACATATTATTCGTTTTCATGCTCCTATAGACCTTTATTGTTATGATTTATTCATAATATTATGTTATATATCGATGGCCTAGCTGCTGTACCACGTATTGTACCGATTTTGATGATTATTTCACCACATTGTAAGTAAATTTACTAAATTGTTCAGTGATTTTGTAATTTAAAAATATTAAATGCTTGAAGCCTATTATACAGGGAGAACCAACATGATGTTTTGGCGGTCTAAGTTGGAATGATGTTAAAATGTTATGCAATCTTTGATCAATTTTGATGTTTTTATCATCACTGTGTAAGAAAAATCATTATGCATTCGATATTTTGGGAAAATCTTTTAAAGCTTGTTGTATATATGATACTTTCAACTTAAACATTCAACTCTAACAGCTGATTGTAAGATGTGAAGCATATTTGGTTGCATATACTTTTTAAACGCAACCTGAAAATAACAAGCTGGAGTTGTTAGCTCAAAATCTAGAAGATAATGAATACTTTCTTTGTTTTGCTTTAAAAGATGTTATGTTATGAACTATTGGTAGCCCAACATTTCTATCAAAATTAGCAAATCTTACTTTGTCAAACTTATCTGTCTTATCGCACGTGTTTTTTTTTAATACCGGTAGTTTCAATGACTAAAGTAAAACAAAACACATTAATACTTGTAAATAATTATCTTTACACCATTTATGTATGAATACTCCGTAGATTATATTTGATTTGTATGATTTCCAATTATTTTAACTGCGCCACGTAATTTTTTTAACAATGTATTAGCTTCTCGGAAGATGTTATTAACTTATTATACTATCGCTTGGAACTGATAACATACAATATACAAGGTGACTCATTATACGTCGAGGCAAAAAATGAATGTGCCAGACTAAAAAAAAAACCGTAATATTTTTCCGGTCGACCTTTGTGCAATATTTCATAATAATAATAATAATAATCATAATCACATAATCATCATAATCATAATCACATATGCATCAGTCTGCATATGTAGTTCAGGATATACAATAGGATATACACCAAGCGATGACATTTTATTGTACTTACATAATGATTATTGATCTAGGTAAGTTGTAAGAAAAACGAAAGTTTCATAAAGAAAAAATATTAAAATTGAGTATATTTGGTTGCTTATCAAATCACTATAGCTTAATAATATGGTGATATACAGGCGGGATGTAAGTTTTAAATAAATTAAAAATTACAGCTACAACCTGGATTTGAACCAGGGACGTTTGCGTTTTTCAGTAGCTCAGATAGGAGAGCATTGTGCTAGAAACGCAAAGGTCCCTGGTTCAAATCCAGGTTGTGGCTGTAATTTTTGATTTATTTAAAATTTACATCCCGCCTGTATATCACCATATTATTATTAACCTATAATATTAATTTGACAAAATATGTCGTTAAACATTTTCATTTATAATTACACTGGTCGCCAAAATGTTGATAACTTTAATGACAATATATTTTGTTTTATATCAATTGCGGAAAATCTAAATGCCAATTTTCAGGTAATAGGTACATTCTAATGTAACATTTTCAAAAATTAATGATTTTTTTATTGCACAACATTTAAAGAATAGAATTCTTCTAAAAGTTATACAGGGTGTTCAAATTATAAGATCAAAGTTGAATTCGAGAAAAGTATTAAAAGTCGATTTTTTCAACTGGCAACCCTAACATATGAATTCATTTCTCAATTCAATGGAAAATTTTAGATCAAGTTTGTGTACAATATCCTATACCTAAAATGTACTTGTACCTACTGAAATCGATTTTTAATCATTACAGTATAAATTGCAAACATTGCCAAATCTAGATTGCGTTTAAAAACAACTGAACAATTTGGAATATACAGAACTTTATAAAACAAGTTTTTTATCTAATTTGTCATTATAATTAATTTAGTATTTATAAAATTACAAGCCTACAATAAAATACAATATTAAAAATAACAAAAACCGTAAAGTAAATTTTATAAAAATGGCTTAGTTCAATTTCAGTAACTCTTCAAAAACGTTGCCGTTTTCCGCTAAACATTCTTCAGTTCTTTTTAACACATTATTGTTGGTGGCGTCCCTGATTGAGTTAGCACATAACCCATTGAAAGCAGCTCGAACTCTATCTTTCATGTTCTCCTTATCAATTATTGGGTCCTCATAATCTACGTCTTTAATAGCTCCCCAAATGAAAAAAAATCCATTGGCGTCAAGTCGGGGAACGCGGTGGATACTCCCAGTAATGGAGGACCCAATATTTTTTCGGCATGACTTCTCCCGCCATCTACAGTTTTCTTAATGGCAACCCGTTATTTTATGTAGTGATTTTGGTAGATCTATTAATTCTATATATTGCAACCACAACATTTGATGGCAGCACATCAAAAAATCGTTTTGTTCATTGATCCAGTACCGACCAAGGTCCTTATTTACTGATTACGATGTGTCAAACTTATACAACAAAACTCCATGTTCCAGTATTTTCTTAGTATAATACCTAAATCTGTGTTTCTTTGTTAAAATTGTAATGGGATTTCACAATTCTCATGATGTTCTTTACATTCTGCAGACCAAATCATAAAAAATCGGGGAAGTAGTTCAAAAGTTACCAAACAACAAAGTACTAATTAATTAGTAGGTACCCGGAAGTTTGTATTCATGAATTCAATTTTTTAACATTCATAATAACTGAAAATCGAGACCACTAACAATTTTTTATGCCTATAATCGAAATCAGCACGTCCAAATAAACAAAACAAAGTATATTTAGGTTAAGTTACCGCCAACAAATTCAAATTTGCCGACCACTGTTCTTATTTTTCACTCACATTTAATGGAATTTAGTCACCAGGCACAGGTGTCCAATAAACTCAATTTACCTTCGTAATTTTTTTTTTAATTCACCTGTATTATGTGCAGAAATTGTCACCGTTAGTCCGGTTTCATAACAATAGCCACAGACCACCGTGACTTATTATGATTTTTAGGTCAGGTGACGACTGATAGATATGAGTTCAATACGCCTAATTGAAATAACATTATACCAACTGTAGGAACCTTCGGGATTCACGGATGACAGATCTCGCAATGTCACAAAAAACTGCTCTTCCGTATCCGTGACCAAAACCAACAAGCAATAAAAAACTTTCTCATTTGCTACTTTGTGTCGTTTTATCATTCATTATTAATTTATTAGCCAATGATTAAATTTAAAGCATAATATATATATAAATTGAGGATTTTCTTCTTTATGTTGCAGGGTCCAAAGTTGGAGACTATCACACGTGAGACTATTGAAACTTTTCGTGGCCATAAGACGGAATATAAAGTTACCACAGAGAAGAAGGACGAGGAAAAGTCAACGGAAGACGTAATAATAGCGATATTGGGAAGGAGCAAGACACCGCAAAAGACCTCTTCTCTTAAAGTTAGTATTCACTTAATTAATTAATATCGATTAAACGCTAATTGGATTAACTACTTTAGATCAGATTACGTTCCTTGTTGTAGTTGGTCGATTAAATTTATCTTTTGCGCGTTTACAGGAATATTATGTTTCGTTGTAGGATATTGTCTACTCTTGACCTATCCTTTTGCGAAACAGCGTATAAAGTAAAATATAGAAACATGATATCTGGGGCATTTTGTTATATAAAAAAGTTTAATGGTCTTAACGGTAAAATACATTTTCGAAAAAGGGGCAAAATTACATATTATATATACATATACACTGTGGGCAAAAAAAAACAATACAAATGTTCAATTACTCATATTTCCAAAGATTTTAAGTAAATTCAAGCAAGCATTTCTTTGAAAACTAATTGCTTATGTTGTGAGGATTGAAAACATACCATATTCGCAATTCCACTTCTTTTTTTAGTAAAAACAGCAAGAAAACGTTGTTTTAAAATTTCACCCTGTATACAAAAAAAGTCATCCTGTTTACGATGCTATAAAATCTCTACTATGGTACGGTTTCAATCTTCACACTATAAGCAATTCGTTTTTAAAAGAAATATTTGAATTGACTAAATATTATTGGAAATACGAGTGATTAAAAATTAGTAACGTTTTTTTGGTCCACTGTGTATATATATAATTATACCGGGTGATTCAAATTCGAGCCTCACCATGGGGATCTCGCTTATTACTGGAGATAGAGCCTATGTTTAAATTTGGCAAAGTTTCGTATTTTTGTGCTAATCAATTATCTGAAAAGAAATTTAAGCTATCATTTTTCATTTTGAAGATATCCACAAAAAAACTGAAATCTTAAGATATCGTTTTTAATTTTTTATTCAAAACCGAATATAGCTAGACATTTAAAACAAAAATATTCTACAGGTACTTTTTAACAAGGAATGCTGTGTTATTTTTTAATTTGAAATAACATCAAAGATGGCGGCGTAACCATGGCTAACTTTTGTTTTTCTTATGGGCGCCATATTGAATTTTGGCATTTTCCGATGCTCGCGTTTTTTCTCATTTCCGCAATGTATAACATGTTACCATTCTTTTTTTAAATAATGGTGTAATAATCAAAAAACCTTCAGGTACCCAACTGGAGCTTGGTTACAGACCGCCGGAGTCGTTGCCAAGCAACACCAGCAAAATGCACAAAATAAACCTTAATTGTGGTTTATTGTGGATGTAAAATGCCGTTTACCAATAACGAAAAGCGTGATATAATAAGGGTTTATTATTGTTCTCTTAGAAATGTCGCATCGTACAATATTCCTAACATTGGACGGAAATTTAGCGGACCTTGGATCGTTTAGTAAACCTTGCAATTCTTATAATCCTCATGGAAATGTTGAAACTAATCAAAGAGGTATTTTAGAAATGGTAAACGTTAAATTACATTGATTTGCAATGGTTTTGACTGGTTTTTAAATAAATGACGATTCTTGGATTTCTAAGCGGGAATTAGCCCTTAATTTGTAATTGCCGCAAACACGTGTTTGCAGACCACGAACAAAGATATTGAAACCGTACAAACCCCACACAAGTCAAACTTTGCAATTGTATGAAATTATTTAAATCAACAATTTCCGAATCGTTGGATTGGTAATGGCGGAGTGGTGGATCTCCTGGTTTAAGTCCTCTGGACTATTTTCTTTGGGGAACTGTGAACGATAAAATTTATCACGATACTCGCAGAAATATCGACGATCTGCGGGATCGAATAAGAAATGCGGTCAATGCTATTCCGGGAAGAACAGTTAGAAGAGCATAACAACATGTGGAAAAGCAGGCACGCTTTTATGCCTTCAAGAAAATAGCGGCCAATTTGAACATTTACTTAAAAAATAATCTTTATGTTGTATAAACTTGCTTCTTTTACAATCTGAATGTTTTAAATCCAAAGCACTCCTTGTCAGTCCGGCGCCGGCGGTCTGTAACCAAGGTGCAGTTGGTTACTTGATAAGCACGACAAACAACAAGAAAAAGAAGAACGTGTTTTTTTTATAATTAAACCATTGTTTTAAAAAATAATGCCAACATGTCATTCCTTTCGAAAATGAGAAAAGGCACGACTATCGGAAAATGTCAAAATGCAATTAAACTCTTAATTATATCACGGTTTTCGTTATTGGTAAACGGCATTTTACATCCACAATCAACCACAAGTAAGGTTAATTTGGTTAAATGGCAAACCTAACGCTGAGGGCGCCTTGATCCAAGTGCATTTTGTTGGTGTTGCTTGGCAACGACTCCGGCGGTCTGTAACCAAGCTCCAGTTGGGTACCTGAAGGTTTTTTGATTATTACACCATTATTTTAAAAATGAATGGTAACATTTTATACATTGCGGAAATGAGAAAAAATACGAGCATCGGAAAATGCCAAAATTCAATATGGCGCCCATAAGAAAAACAAAAGTTGGCCATGGTTACGCCGCCATCTTTGACGTTATTTCAAATTAAAAAATGACATTGCATTCCTTGTTAAAAAGTACCTGTAGAATGTTTTTGTTTTAAATGTCTAGCTACATTTGGTTTTGAATAAAAAATTAAAAACGATATCTTAAAATTTCAGTTTTTTGTGGATATCTTCAAAATGAAAAATGATAGCTTAAATTTCTTTTCAGATAATTGATTAGCACAAAAATACGAAACTTTGCCAAATTTAAACATAGGCTCTATCTCCAGTAATAAGCGAGATCCCCATGGTGAGGATCGAAATTGAATCACCCGGTATATTGACGACTTTTATTTGTGAATGAGCAGCGAATAGTTTTGGATTGATTTATTTGCCCTGAATACGAATGTTGGCTTGAAAATTAGAATATTGCGTTTGTTGTTGTTTCTTTTATGACAGCCCCCACCCACCACATAATAAATAACTGGAAATATTTCAATTACTTTCAGTTCACATACATTCACGTTTTAAGATAATTTCTTTTGAGGTTGCAAGGTACCCAATGTTTAGGGGATAAATCTGAAAAAAATGCCAAAATTGCCACAATCACATATTTTCAAGTTTTTCATTCACAAAATCCCGGTTCCCCAGATTTTTCAATTGTCACTTTCTCAATTATTTTCTTATTTAAGAATGTTATGTTACCGCTACCGTTAGGGAAATTTAAAAAAAAAACTACAAAAATCAGTAACAAAGACAAGGGGTTGCTATTTAAAAAACGTCGATGACGTCGAACCTCACCAACAATTGAAGATAGGAAACAGAGTTTCATACAAAAATGTGTCTTTTGACAAAAATAGAGTTGTTTGGGGATTTTTTTAATACAAATTCATCTGAAATTTTCTCTAGTTTCCATACTTTACGCGCTGTATATTTGGACAAATGTAAACTACAAAATTATTTATACAACGATTGATTAAATAAAACTTGCAATTTTAAAGGATTGTTAAAGTAATAAATGCCAAAAAAACTAACTCAAACATTGTAGGTACTTAAAGTTGAAATATTCTTAAGTAATATCCTGAACAAAAACAAATCACCATAAAATATTTTAAAAAAATATTAACCGATTTTGCCCATTCACGAACTTGTCCTTACTTTTTAATAGATAAGCTTGTATACCAAATTTCAGATCAATTACTTCAAAACTACGGCAGTTATCGTGTACGCAGACACCCCTCACCACAGTAAATGTGGGGGGTATAAAAAACGGGGACAGCAAAGTGAAATTAGGCACTTATAATCTGAACAATTTTGGTTGTGTACAATTTACTTTGACCGTATTTCTTAACCTATGAACTCTAAACTTTGACAGTATCTGTCAACCTACAAACTTGTTCCGGTTTCAGCAATTTTAGTCTTGCCCACACTTAATTCAGTAGCAATTTCTCGAATGCTGATTAGTCGAATTTGAATTATTACCTTCTGAAATTCATTCAATTGCGGCGTTTTTATTTCTTATGATATTTCTCATGATAGTACATAATTTCTATACTCTGTGACATAACGATTGCAAAAGAATTGCGTCTTTGAGGATCAACAACATAACGAAAACCACCTGCAATGTGAATGATTCGCACTAATTAATTATAAAAACCACAACAGAATTTTTATAAAAATTTAAGCAACATTATTTTTAAATATGGACATAACTTAATAATTAATTTGTCATGTGGTCCCAACCGTTTTGGTATACTGACAGACGCTTACTTGATTTAACATTTAATTAAACAATACAATTATTGGAGTTGTTGACTAAAATATCTGATGTGGCCAGGCACATGACTTTATCATACTCTATATAAAATTAATTGTTTAGCTGCATGAGATATATTTGATTGAGATCGACCGTGTCTGCATTTAAATAAAACTAGTTAGCCGGGATTTGACAGATATTTTGATACTATTGAAAGTAGGTATTGTCAAAACATCAGCGCCTGACACTACCTACTGTTATTAGAATCAACGTATCTGTCAAATCTTGGCTAACTAGTTTTATATTAATGTAAAACACGACCAATCTCGATCAAATAGAATTTGCTCATACAGCTAAACTATAAATGTTAACAAAAAATGCCATAGACATAAATTATTCAAGCTAAGAGTAAACATCCAGTTCCTTTTGGACCTTTTTGATCAAAAAGCGTTTCTGCTTTAAGTTTGGTCATGAGGCTATATCTATATACATCATCATGATCATGACGGTTTTATGGAGAAATATCTCCATAAAAACATTCTCCATAAATACATGCCCCAGAAAATACAGAAATTATACATTAGGCATTCCATAACATAAAAACCATACGCCTCCTATTTTAGACAAAACTTGGGCGGTTTAGGAGATCACAAAATACTTGTACCAAAATAAAAATAACTGGAACTAACATGTTTCCCAATACATGACCAGTGTTCATATAGTGATGTTCTTCTATAATTTTGCATTGTTTTTCTAATATATTTCATACTTTCTTTTAATTACATTTTATGATAATAAAATCCTCAATTGATATTTCCATATGGTGCAGCCACACAGTGCGTTTATATACGCGATGTCAACAACGACAATCTGTCATCAATCTGTCAAATCTCGCAGTTATCCGTCATCCTACCACATGATGTTCTTATAACATTTTCATCATCATATTATTGTAACTTTGGCATTATTTTAGGACTATCTAAATCACAATGTGTTTAGTCTGCGACGACGTTTGCATGTTAAAGTCCTTACTTCATTTCGTCACACCAGTACGTAAATTAATTCACACAACATAACTATATTATGTAATATCTTCGTTTCTAGAAAAGAAAACCAGTCATGGACTTCGAACAGCAATGCTTGGAAGCCCATAACGCATTTAGGCTCAAGCATAACGTAGGTCCTCTAAGATTAAATCACACGATGTGCAATCAAAGTCAAGCGTGGGCCGAGGAACTGGTCAAAAAGGGCATCTTAGAGCATAGCCCAGGCAACAAATACGGAGAAAACATATATTGCATACAGTCAACTACACCAGATTTTACCATAGTCGGCGCGGATCCCGTCGATAGTTGGTACAAAGAAATCGAATACTACGTCTTTGGGTATGAACCGTACGATCTAACGTCTGGTCATTTCACCCAAGTCATCTGGAAGGGTTCCACCGATTTAGGAGTTGGCATGTCAAAGAGTGGCAAACGGATAGTAGTGGTCTGTAGTTACCATCCTCCAGGGAACATAGTTGGAGAATTTACCGATAGCGTAGCACCACTCGGCGGCTTCCGCGTTGAGAAAATAGTAAAATCGATAAGCCAGGTCGGTATCAAGCAGTCAGAAGCCGCCGTTGGAGGTAAAATTGGAGACGTAACCGAGCACATAGAAGGCGACTTTGAAAGAGATTTTTTGCATTCGCACAACGTGTACAGGGCGAGACACAATTGTGAGCCGCTTATGCTTGACGAACAAATGTGCAGGTACGCACAAATGTGGGCGGACACCTTAGCCGCTAAGAACATCCTCGAACACAGGAAACATTGCCCGTACGGTGAGAACATCTATTGCATGTTCTCGAACGACCCAGGCCACAAAATAACCGGACATACGCCAGTCGACACATGGTACGAGGAAGCCAAGTTGCACGTCTACGCGAAAGAACCGACGACTCTGAAGACGGGTCATTTTACGCAGGTCATATGGAAGAAGACTCAAATGATGGGTGTCGGGGTCTCCATGAGCTTGCAGGGTTACATTTACGTGGTTGGCAACTATTCGCCAGCCGGTAATTACCTTGGGGAGTACAAGCGGAACGTGCCTCCGCCGATGGAACGGGCGAAACTGCAAGGTAGTTTGTTCGACATAGGGCCTATTGACACCGCCTCGAAGGCTTCTATGTTGGCGGATACCGGGGAGTATAGCGTTTTTCAAATTGATGCTCTGAGGGTGCACAACGAATACAGGAAGAAACATGGATGTCCACCGCTAAGGCTCAACACACAGGTATTTATATTTTTTTTATTAGAAAAAAATTTGAGTCGTTTGCGTCGACAATTACTCTAAATCAGTTGATTATTTTTCGATGACTAACTGCCGCCAACTACAATAACACTGCTATCAGTAGCAAATGAAAACTAGCCGACAGAATATGTCTTTGCCCAGTCACAAAGTAAACACAAAAGCCACAAATTTTGGAAAACTTTCACGACTCGATTCAAGGTCAATGAAGATGAATTTTTTTTTTAACAATATCTTGCCTTCTATTGGTGGGACGGCAATGGATGTTGTTATGGGACTTCTAAATCTTTTATCTCTACAAGAAAAAAATCATTTAAGTACGAGTTGGCGTTTTTGTATGATATGTCTAAAATACGCCAAAAGCACGTAAGAGTGGCATATTTATTTGCTGGGTGGTCCATTCCGCATCCCAAGTCATTGTAAACACGCTTGAGCATCATATTTTATATTAAGAAAAACAAGTTAAAACTTGACCATTTCCAAGATGTGTTTGTTCACTGTGTTTTCTAGCGCAAATGCAACAAAACTCTTGTAAGTATGTACTCAAACATAAAATACAAGGGAGGTATTTATTTGAAACGCCTTTTTCTTGTGAAGAAAAAAGCGATTTATGATCGAGACTGTTTAACGCGCGAGCGATTAGCAAGCGCGTTAAACAGTGTTCTAATTACTACAGATAACAAAAACAAGGAATGCTTTGGTAGAAATGAAGTGTTCTGTAGAAATCCTAATATTTCTGTAACCATAACACACTGTCAGTAATACCTTCATAAGAATAAATAATTAAATAAATGGATTATTGTAAACTGAATAAGCAATAATTATTTCGGTACGATTGTGAATAGTGCATAGGTAAAGGCGTTTAAGTCAACTTCGCCGAAAATTTGTGGTGGAAATATTACATTGTCCATGGTTTCCATCAAACTATTTTGAAAACGCCATATTTTTATATTCTTCATGTTCGGCTATCATTCTGTTGTTGCAAAATCCCCTTGAATGTCTGCCTCCAGAGGCTTAAAAAGGTCTTTGATAAATATTATTTACACTATTTTAGACTGGTACATAAATTACTAATTCTCTTGACTTTGAAGAAAATCAATATTACAAATTATCCGTTTGTGTAATGCAAAGTTATAGAAGGGTACATTACAATAACTACTATTGAAAACACTAAACTACACTAAAGACAAATTTAAGTTTGTGAGATTGTTGAATTTTACCGCACCGTCTGGATATGTAATATTAATTTATAAATTATTGTGTGTAAGTTACAAATAATATCAAATTAGATGCTTAATACATTTTAAGCTGTTGACGATAGACCTATAGAGTTAAGATATGCAGGCTGTTCCATTTAAAATCTATTGACATTTAGCAAATCTGCAGTTATTCGGGATAAGTCATATTAGAATCGCAAACCAATAATAGGTTCGTTCGAGCAGCCGTAAAAGCCAGTCAAAACAATTGGGGATTCTTGTACGCATACGCAATGCAGGCTTTTGCAGGGCAAAACCCCCATTTGGCATGCGCAGGAGAAAGAAAAGTGCTTTATGCACTTATTTTGGTGCTGCTCGAACAAACCTAATAACTGTCAAAAAGTGCGATACTTTTACTATCCAAAATGAATTCTTTTCTATCTTTATACTTCGTAAGAATAATTTTTTGGAAAATTGATGTTTTGACATTAATTGCAATTTTTGCCGCGCGCATTTGGAACCCGGCCCCGCAAAAGCTTAGGCCGGCCCTGGATGAATTGGTTTGTAAGCATAACTTTTTACGTGACAGATACAAGGTACACTTAACTTGAAGCGTTACTTAAAACATAAGGGGAGTTGTTCGATCGGGCATTAACCACACAACTGTGGACTATGTAAAAACAGTATCAAACGCAAATACATAAATACAAAAATAAGAAAAACTTCTTTTAGAATAAAAGAAAACCCAAATTAGAAGAGATATAAACGCCCTGTCACATGTGTTATCCATCGAAAAACCGAAATTAACCCGAAAACATTACAAAAACATACAATAAAACAGCGAATCTATCAAAATGTCAAATCTTAATACATAGAAATTCGATACAAACAAAACATCCCTATTCTAACCGAAGCGCACAACAGGCAAGCAAAAAGTACCCAATACGTTTGATATGAAAAAACACAATTGTATGCAAAATAAACTCACCGATTAGCAGAATACCTCTCGTTTTTTCTTAGGAATTGGCATGGAGGCACTCAAAAGTAGATGCAGGTAAACAAGAATCAGTCAAACACTAGCGAAATTGCGCTCACCCCGAAATTGCACCAAAATATTCAAATAACCGACGCGAAAACACAAGCACCACTGTTCTTCTGTCTGGCCGCGACGCTTGTTTGTATCGAGAACATCCAATCATGTCGCTTCGTCCTGCAAATTTTAACCGCGTTAGTCAACCTGTCAACCGTGTGGTGAAAACAAATAAAAAAGGAATACAACATAATAATCTATAAAGATTTTATCTTTGACGTTTAGTAGTTTGGTTTGTTATTTGTAATTGTTTGTATTGTACAGTGACGTTTGCCGCATTCAATAGTAATTGAATAGCATCACTATTGACAACAGCGTTTCATCAACCCCCCTTCCAAATGTGACGTAAAATCCATAGGCGCGCCTTATAATTTTGTAATGGGTACTGGTAAAATTTAAATCAATTATAAACAGACAATATATGTGCTGCTCAAATTATGCACATAACGTTTATTGGGGAGGGGGGGGGTTACTTTGTCCAAACTTTGTCTACAAACTCCGTTTGTATCAAAAGCGATTGCAGCTTATCTAGTATTTGTATGGATATAGCGGCTCCTAAGTGCTACAATTTAATGATTTTTGTGCTAAACCAAAACCCTGACGAACCCGATTTGTTATCATTAGCTATTTTATTTTTAAAGTGTGAATTTCATTTTAAAAAACTAAATATATGGTATGTTTTTGCTTCCTATCGCGCGTAAACTTGACACTGATACCCATAAAGTAAAACTGTCGTAAGCTTATTTTTCATTGTTTTTATTCAGACATTAAAGTGTACTTAGGCCTAGAGCGCGCTTGCCATTTTCAGTTGAGCAACAATTTGATTGCATGTTTGTGTTATATGAATGGATCTGCGCATACATGCAACTGCAACTGCTAAACGAGTTGCAGCAACCCAACAGTTTGTGGTCTGGCTCAAACTTTTTAGTTGGATCTAATTGCGCAATCGCCTTGTGACGCACTAGATTGTATGGTGGTGGGCTTACAGGTTTTACAGGTTTACAGGTTTTACATGCGTATATTTCTGGCGAATATTCCTTCGTCAGAATGAAATATGAATTGTTATTTTTTATGAATAATAGAATAATGTATTCTACATTTACTTTTTCATTTTTTTCCAGAATACATTTCTTGAACAGAAAACTTAATTGCAACTGTTGTACTTAGATTTTATCATATTGCCAGGGAATTGATCCTTCGGGTGATGTGAAGTAGTTTACAAAGTTGTTCCTTGACCAAGTAGGTACATTCCTTTTGGCCTCTTAAATTATTGGGATTACTATTTGTAAGAGGACATT
This sequence comes from Melinopterus prodromus, assembly GCA_964023965.1. NCBI lineage: Eukaryota > Metazoa > Arthropoda > Insecta > Coleoptera > Scarabaeidae > Melinopterus > Melinopterus prodromus. The sequence goes on along the minus strand of OZ030390.1, from coordinate 11,149,120 downwards.
CATACAGAGTGTCCTCGTATGCTACTCCATATCGTTTTCTAACAAAGTATTAAAGAGTACAACATGCTTGAACATTGTACTCGCAGAATGCAGGCCTGAACACTATTGGCCGTAGAAAAGTCTGCCATTTACTTTATTCAATACCAAAGGCACACTTCACCATTCTACTGGCTCTGTAATAGGTCGTCGGTTGGGTATAATCTGGTTATTAAGTGACCATAATTTTAATTTTAAGAACTTTACTAAGTACAAGTACCACAACCTTAACCATTATGGAATTTATCTCTCTAAACACTCTCAGCACGTAAGTTCTTGCAATAGGACCAATGCAGTATTTTATCAGACAAAGCCACTCTCACCATGATAAACACTATTTGAACTCAATAAAATTTGTAATCAGAATCTCTACCATTAAATTGTAGCTGTTGAAATTGTACCAAACTTTTTGGTTGCTCTTTAGTTGCAGTGGTGTGCCCAAAACCATGCAACAGCAACTAAACAATTGCTCAATTGAAAATTGCAAGTGTGCCCTAGGCCTAAACCTAATTTTTGTTTCCAGTTGTGCCACCTTGCTAAGGATTGGGCAGACACCTGCGCGGCGAGAAAAACAATGGCGCACCGACCTCACGGCAAGTACGGTGAAAATATCTTCTCGATGTATTCCACAGACTACGGTCACCTCCCATCACCACGAGATGTCGTCAAGAAATGGTACGACGAGCATGACCAACACACTTTTGGCGCTGAAAAAATAAACTACAACACTCTACATTTCACACAAATCATTTGGAAAAACACTGAAGAACTTGGTATCGACATTGCTACTGCCGAGAAAGGTTATACGTATGTCGTAGCCAACTACCATCCTCGTGGCAACGTCGTTGGACAGTTCGTCAGTAATGTACCGAGACCGATAAAAAGTACTACAAAGATTGTAAAAATGCCTTAGTTTTTCTTCTTTTTTTACTCAAATTTACTCAAATAATTCCGATTGCCAAAGTTATCGTAAAGTTACAATAATAATAAGACATACATATGTACATTTCATTATTACATATTGGTTTGTACTAGGCGAAAATTGTTTACAATAAGCTTTAAATGAGTTGTACATTCATAAGTGGTAAGAGAATATATACACCAAAGATTTACTTGTTTTAATGCGTTAGGAATTCATTTTTGTGGTTTCCCATTTTTGTTGCAGAAAAGTGCACTAGACGATGATAATCATCTACTCCTTAAAGACCAGCACGCCTTATCTTAAGTAATACACGTAGAAAAGACAAAAGGACCAGGTGAATATAAATGATTGAAGTCATTTGAAAGGGTAGGCAACCCTGGGCAGTTGTATACCACGCCATCTACTGTGTTACCGTGCATAACTTTGTTAAGTTAGGTGTTTGGCCTTCAAAACCATTTATACTCATCTGGTACTTTAATCATAGCTTTACTAAATAATACAGGGCAATCACTATTGTAATCCATTCCACTTAAATCTCTAGTTATCAAATCGATCTTATTTTTTTTTTTTTTTTTTTTTTTTTGGGGGGATGTTGCCGTGTGCACAAAGCCAGTGGCTTGTCTGTGCGGCAGTCGGGGAGACGGAGTATTAGAAAAATCCCCTGCCTAACCTGGGCTTGAACCCTGGACTTCTGAGTGGAAGGCATTCACCTTAACCACTCGGCCACCTCCGTTCAACTACCATCAATTACTAGTACAATTAGACTGAAATTTTGTAGTAATCACAATTATTGCATTTATATACTACTAATTCGTCCAGTTGTAATCCTGGGTAAGTTGATGTGTTGTACTGGAGAGATGCTGGTATATTTTTTAAATCGTATATACAAGAAGACTGCTGGTAAGGATAAATAATCTTCTTCCATTCCGTATAGGGTTAGTAGTTAATATTGTAGATCTTGTGGTACCTTTTAAAGTACCTTATCACGATTATCATTTGAAATTATACTACAGTATACTGTTACGTCCAACTGTGTTATTTTGTTATGTTCAAATATATTTGTTGAACTCTACTATGTTGTTTTATTAAAGAAATCATCTGAACCTTGTTATCATTTTGATAGTTATTTGAATATTTGGAATATTTATGTAAGATGTTTCCCGCCACTTGAATACGTGAACCCCGGCTTTATCTTAGGGATACTAGTTTTTAAATACCTGCTCGATGATTTCATGCCTGTGACCGTTCGGATGACACAATTTGTTGTATTTGATACGAAAGGTTGTGCGGAGCAAATTGATTTGTAGCAGTGATATTTTGTTTTATTTTCACGAGTTTTCGGCTGATCCTTAACATCTGAAGTGGGATTGAATTGGCATGCAAAAACCAAGAAACAAAGAATTGTTATTTGAACAAGGGCGCTCCGAGAAAAGAACAAAGACACAACAGGAAAATATCAACTCTCACAACCTTGCAAAAGTACTTAAGATCATATTATGGAGATTATGGTACTAGGTATCAAAACAGTTTGTTTTCGAGTATTAGTGATGCTAAAAAACGAAATCTTATAATTTTAGTGAGTCATAATTGTTGAGATGATTATATGCACTACATTGAATGGAAAATCGTGTAAGTAGGGGTGCGCATAATTGCAATTTCTAACTGTTGCCATAAACCAACAGAGGTATTTAGTTACTAATATTTATTCTTTCGGATTTGATTTTGAGTAGACTGTAGAGATCACCGCGTTTTGTGATTCGGTCTCTGTCTCGTTAGTGGTAGAGCCAAGATGTTGGCTGACGTCCCACCAGTGATCTATTTTTGTTTCTGTCCTGTCAGTGGTTGCGCTTCAGGGATGGCTGTAGTCCCACTGTGTTATTGTTTTATGGACCATAAATGGTCAAGGACCATACATGGTCAAGGACCATGTTGAATTATTATTATTAACCTAGTAATGACTAAGAAATTAATTTTATTCTTTGAAATTCCTGTTGATCAGTGATTGGATATCGAGTACGTGTTCATATATTATTTCCGAAAATTAAGAATAATGGAAGCTATTACCTTGTGGACGAAATAAGTTAACGCAAAAATAGGTGCGCATCCTAATTTTGGTGGGTTGCCAAAGAAAGTAATGTGGCTATGCATACAAAGATTCTTCTTATGCATATTTTGTTCACATCCAATCACAGAAAACGTAGCATTGTTAGTAATAAATCACTCGTAAAACTTGAACACATATAATCCAGAAGATAGGAAGAAGGCCACTTACTAGAGCAACCATAAGATTTATTTTGTTACTGTAGATAACAAGTTATTATTTGTTTCATTTCTTACAGTAGAATTAATTATGAAGACCAATTGTGTAGAGCAGGGTTGTCAATGACAAAAAGGCAAGAAACGATGTGGGCCCGTTATAACAGCTTCTGTTTACATATCTTACAATGTCTGGTTATACATCAAGAAAAACAACGAAGGTTTGTAGAAAATAACTTTATTTTGATAACTTGTAGGTCAATTTTAGGTTTCAAATAGTAACGGTCAAACTTACAATGAAATCATATCAATATTATTGTGATTATCTTTCACATATAGTAATTCTCTTACGACTAGTATTTTGAATTTTCATCTAGCTATAGTCCTGAGGAGCTATCTGAAGGATCTGTCACGTTTGTTGGCCTATAGTCTATCAAATGAGGGGATTAACCGCTGCACTTGAATATTAGATATAGGTGACACGTTCTCCTCACCGGTGCTGATATAGTTTCTCATTTTATGAAGTATTCAGGACGTGTATTTTATACGTTGGTGAAAATACAAGATCATAAACTATTTCGCAATTACTTAACGATTTAGGCTGCATTTGCAAATTATCATTAACATTCACTCTACAAAAGATTATTTCTAAGTTAACACTAATATTTGTCAGTTTAACGATAGTAGTGGATGTTAGCTCCAACCGCGGCTACATTCGAATATCTCTGTTGACAAATTCTAATCTGGATAAATAAAGAAGCGACATCTAGTGTCTGACATTTCAAATTTGTGATCATAACCTTTTTGGCTAAACGGAATAACTGCATAAACAGAAGCCAAAGTAACTCAAACTATTTGCATGCAGTACTTACATTAGTTCTAAATTGCATAAGAAATAGAAATTTGAAGCAAAGGTGAATAGGTTCAGATGTAATAAAATAATTTAGTAGCGACACCTGGGGCATGATTTTACAAACTTTTATTTCTATAGTGACGTTGGTTTTGTTGGTTATATCATAAATGCTAAATGACAAATAATAAACATAATTGGAACCTATGGATCCTCTATATCAACAACTGACGTAAGTTTTAATAAGTATTGTGTGTAGCAGTGGTTATTTATTGTTAATACTTACTAATGACCATTTTATGATAAGGAATTAAATATGGAAACGTTGGTGCTGTGGAAAAACTTTGTTAAATTTTTGTGGTTATATTTTTACAGCAAAGAATTGGCTAATCCAGTTGAGGAAATTAAAAATGAAGTTGAATGTGACAACGATGATGAGACTCATTTTTACGAGATCGGGGACACGGAACTTAAAGAGCACTTACCAACTTTGGAAGTTTTGACTACAAATGATCTTCAAAACTCATTTAGTGGTAAGTTATTGGCTTTCTCCGTAATAAAATAATATTGTGGCGAATATGCTCACTGTATACGCAATTCTTGATTTATTGTTTTCGTTTTAGTTAACTTTGAGTCGTCATATTTGCACAAAAATATCCGTGCTCATTGTAAAATTATTTCAATAATTAGAACATCGTGTTGAAAACAAATTTTTAAGCCACATTGACCTGTATGTGTGCAATGGCCAATCTTTGAGATTTGGCACTTCGTTTGCTAAAAGATCGCAATAAATTTCCTTGTTTAGATTTTGCGGTAATTCAAAGGGGCCAGCTATTTTTTACGTTCAAGACATTACACAGTAGCTGTCAAAAATTAGTTGTACCAAGCTTATCCACACAGATGGATCAGCTGTGTTGGGTAAATTTTATGGCCTTCCTGTTCTCTGGATATTCTGGATATTATGTCTAATATTCTGTTTACGTTTTTAACAAATGATATGTTTTCAGTTAACAGCCAAAGTAAAACCATCACAGCATCTACGATTGCTCATTCCAATGTTTCAAGGTACGTAAAACAAAATTTGAATAATTTACCATAAGCGCATTATTTTTGATTTAAAATAAAAATTGTAATGTTAATATTTATTTTAGGGTGAAGGTTGTTCCGATCAAGTTGAAACGTAAAGACGGGTCAGAAACAGAAGGAGATATACCGTCAAAACGTAGCAAAAAGACGGTTAAACAACCTGATGAGTTAAAACGATTGAATAGATTAGCTGAACTTCAACAACTGAAAGAGCTAGCCGCTAAATATGGGTTAGAACCATTCAAGAGCCAACAAATTCGTAAAACAGCGTCTCCAAAAGTCACATTACCTGAAAAGAAAAATGCCTCCAACCACAAGAATTCTGCTACAAATGAACGGTAAATAATTAGATTATTTAATTTTAAAACAAGAACATCATGGTTCCAAATAATCCTTATAAGACTTCAATAAATCGAACTAAACCTGAAACTGGAACATGCAATACGTAGCAATTCTATAAAAATAAGTTATAATAAGTATTAAATTTGTTAGGGTTTAATTTTATTTATGTTTGTTTCCGCAGGCCACAAATAGAACCCGTCAGTTCTCCCAGCAATAAAACAAATCCTCCAGTTTTAACAGAAGAAAGAATGTCGCGTGTTTCTAACAACAGGCCTGTAAGTGTCAACCAAAATTCTGTTACTCCTGCTGCAGAAAATTATCGCACAGATTTGGACTATGGTTTGGACAGTAATTTGGATCATAATTTACTAATCTTGGAATCCTTGCAGTAAGTTAATAATCATAAAATATTTCAGTTTAACTATGCAAAATTGCTCATTTTTTTGTAGCAAAGGTGATTAGCACCCTGTAGATAATTAAAATCATAGTATTGTGACAGGTAGTCTATTTAAAAACCAGGAAGAATAAATCCGGAAGTTAGGTTCACAGTGGAAAACAGATCTCCCAGAATGTCGCCAGTTATTTTAGTAGTTAAATGTCAATTATTTTCAGGTTAAATGTGTTTGCTATCCCCAGTAAATCTCATATGGTTAAAATTCTAACAATTCTCCCCTTCTTAAGACTGTGAAACCTTAAAAAGTAGCTAAATATGTCGAATAGAAGCTTGGGGAACATGAATTGTTGGTGCCTAGTCCTTTCGAGATCTTACTAGGGTAATAAAAGGATACGATTATATATGTCATACATTATCATTAATAACTACTACATCTCAATATAATGAAATCGCACATAACAGACATGTATTAGGTGGATATTATTGGAGACGAAATATTTTTGCTCTCCGCAACATTTAATTGCCGTATTGAGCAACATTTGATGAGAATTTTCATGATGCGTAATAAAACAAACACTAAACTAACACTGGTTATTAAATAAACTCTAATAACATTTATTTTTGGTTTGCAGAACTTTAGAAGACCAGAATAAATTGATAATCGCACAGAATAACACAATAATGAAACAAAATACGCAAATACTTGAGGTGGCGAAAGGGAATGTCAATGTTGACACAAAACTTCAAAACACATTGTACCAGCCGCTAACTGGATTTCCTCTACAAACTGTTGAAGAGTTTGATGAGTTTTGTGAAGCTAAAAGTGATGTTATTCAGACAGTGGTAAGTACCTTTTTCTTCAAATTCTTAGTTAACGACAACTATTACCTTATCAATAAAGATTATTTATCATTATCATTTCCTATTGTACCGATTTTGATGTAAAAACTCTTAAAAGAAGACCATAGTATTTATAATTATGTTTTGCTTTATTGAATTAATAATGTTTCTATTATTTTAGTATATACATTTACTACAACTCGGAGGTACAAAACTTCGAGAATTCTTAAGCAATGCTTTGAAAAACTTAATGACTGATGAACTAGTCAGTAGATTTTCATGGGTTGGAAGCCATGATCGTCGAAAGTTTGGCGATACCAAACTTTCAAACCTTTTATTCGGTAAGTTTTTCTTTTATATATTATTAAAATGACTTCAGTATTTGGTTATTTGGCAGTGACGTCGCAGAAGTGTCCTTGTTTCCCTGGTCCTAATAGCAAAGCGGAGTTTAAAACTGATATCCTAGAAGTGATGCGATCTACAAAACAAAGATATAGGAACTCCCTCAAAAAGAACGACGAGGAATTAATTGCTAAAATAGCTAGCTTGGAGCAATTGCAGCAAGATTGCGACGAGCAGATAAGCATCGTAGACGATGAGGATTCCTCCGGTGCCGCAGATATTGATTTTTAATGCAAGTAACTGTTTTTATTCGTGTACATAACCTGTTTCTATTCATCCTTGTATTTTCCTTTTTTTGATAAAAGAAGTATTTATACAATGTATTTTATTATTTTAGTTATCAGTAACTAAATAGAAAGTGTATAATTTGATTTTTTTTTAATCCTCGTGCTATCTTCCTGCAAAACATGTTTCCAGCAACACATGCATGCCGTTTTGCAGACACGGTGCGCTCATTTTTATTATTTGTTTAGTCACAGGATCAATAAAAAGAGAGGGAAGTACCTATTTGTTGTTTAGAATTTGTATGCCATATAAATCACCCAATAAAGGGATATAATAAGAGAAAGCACTAATAATGACAAAGCTATACCATACCAGATATTCTCATTTAGAATAATGAAAACATGTTAATGTATGGTAGTGACATCTATTGATGTCTGTCTGAGCCTTAGCATTTCAGTGGCGACATCTCTGAGTACGAGTTGTAACTGTTACTCTGTCGGTAATACAGATACCTGTTTACTTCCATCAACGATTCATCTCGTGTTGTTGCAGCCAGCAGCACAGAGCGCGCATTTCGCTCGCATTTATTTTTAGAGTGACACTTATCGGCGGCAAAATGGATTGTTCTTCACACGCACGCAATGTAACCCATTTGAGTACGTTGTCGTAGTCATAAAATGCGACAACAATCAATAATTGTTTAGGCGCCATCTCTGAATAGTGACATGTGGTAATACCGCGTGAGTAGTGTGCGTGTTGCGTGACCCGTGCGCTGTCTTCGGCAATTATCCTCAGATTACATACACGATTGGATGTAAAGAACCCTGAGTTGTTTGTTATTTGTGACTGAGTTTGATATCAAGCTAAATTCAGTCGAATGGATCATCAAGAATACACGTAAGCTTCAACACTATACATGTTGTATATCTATTGTATACTACATATGTATCTATCACGTATGTTTTACATGATGGAAACGTGACTTTGTTTTGTTTGAGTCAAAGTGTTAAGTTTTTATATATGTTGCACTTGTTGCATGTTGTTGCAGCAGTGATTTGGATGATCCCCTTTGGGTTAAGGATGAAACTGAAGGTGTGACCGAAGAAGTTATTTGGTTTACTGAAAATTTGGACAATGATATAAAGCCGTTAAACATGGATGTTGGGGAGACTGAAGTTACAGAATTACCAACTACAACAGATGCTGGAAGTATGACGAGTATTAAAAATGTATCAAACGGTATGTTGTAAACCGTGGTGTAAATGTGTAATTTAGCCATACCCTAAGAAAATTGCTATTATCATGTTTTTGTTTCTTCTCCTCAAAATCTATCATCTTTTATTTGAACTTAGATACTCATGATTTGATGTACTCTGAAAACCATGGCCACCTGTCGGATCACAATTACGCTCAAGATAAAAACAATGTCCTTAAAAGTAATATTTGTTGATTTTAATATATGGTTGTAATAAGTGAATCTTTTACAGGTAGCAGCCAACGTGAAAATTTCAGCGTTGTTGACAATTCCCAAGTTTCCAGGTATGTAAGGAGTGACTTGAATGTTGCTCTGCTGTAGAAATTCTATTTGGTCTTTCTGTGGCTTATACAGTATAGCTAATATAATTGCTAATAAACGTCACCGGCATAAGATGTGACTGGTTGCTACTAAATTTTCATGAATAAAATTGAAACTTGAAAGTTCAAATTCAAACAGCTTCCTTCCTCTTTGTAACTTTATCTGGGGACATATTTTATGCAATTTTCTAAAAGTACAAAACCAAAGTAGTAAACCGTTTATATTTCTTTTAGCGCTAAGCCACATTCCATAAAGTTGAAAGGCAAACACAGGTTAGCAACCAAAAGAGTGATATTGTTGACACGTAGTGGACGACAGGTTAAACCAACGTCAAAAATTTTAACATTCGAAAATGTGCAACTAGAAGAGAAACGAGAACAGATTTCCACTGACCTGGAACGATTGAAAAAAGTAGCAGCACACTATTGTGCTGAAGAATACAAGAAATATAAAAATCGCTGTTCTAAAACTTTGTCTCATGAGACAACACCACGTGAAGAACAAAGAAATATCAGCACGATCACTACAAATGAACAGTAAATTACAAAGTAATGGATTGTTAGGATTTTTTTGATTTATTTTTTGTTCCGCAGGATAAATGCAAGTCAGCCCTCTAGCGCTGGCTTGTATATATACATACAATCAAAAGAAAACTGCGGTGATGAAAGAAATCCTTCAATTGTATCACAAGAAACAACATCTGACGTTGATCTCAGACTAGAAAATGTTGAAATGCAAGAAAATGTAAATGCCAATAACCATTGTGATAGTCAGAATGAATCCCAATGCAGATTGAAAAGTAATGTAGATCAAAACTTACGAAAAATATTGGAATCCTTACAGTAAGTAAATTACTATTAAATATTTTAACATTGCTAACGTTTGTTTGGGATTGCAGAACTTTAGAAGACCAGAAGAAATTAATAATCGAACAGAACAACATAATAATAAATAAAAATGCTAAAATACTTGCGCTACTCACAAAAAATAAGGCTAATGACCTTACAACATTGTTTGAGCCGTTAGTAGGTTTTCCACTGACATCCATCGAAGAGTTTAATAAGTTTAGCGAAGAAAAAAACAATGAACTTCTTCAGAAAATTGTAAATATGTCACATGACACCTCACCATGTCACCTCATGCGTTCAATTTTTAATCGAATTAAAAATATTTCCATTATTTCAGCACACCTACTTACTTAATCACGGTGGAGTAAAACTTCGAGATTTCTTAAATTTTGCTCTAAAAGCGCTGATGACGGACCAATTAGTCACTAAATTTTCGTGGCTTGGCTGTGCAAAGACGAAAAGACAGAGTTTTGGTGACACAAAACTATCAAACCTTATATACAGTAAGCTTCGTTTGTTTTACGTGATATGATTCATAGTCAATGTACTTTTTCAGTGTCAGCAAAGAGGTGTACCAACTTCACTGGCCCTAGTAACAAGGCGCAGTATAAAGCTGAAATGCTAGAAGTGATCCGGACCACTAAACAAAGATACAGGCATGGTATCAAGAAGAGCAATGATGAATTGATGGCTAAAATAGCACGCTTGGAGGAGGACATAACTACTATAGCAGATGATGGTTCATTGGATGCAACAGATACTGTTTTTTAATATAATCACTATATTTAATGTAAATATATGTATATTTTACTGTGTTCATACAAGTTCTTATTAATAAAATATTATTTTTTTTTAATTTTATCTATCAATAAAGGTGTGTTCCGATTGGTGGTAATGGCGGTAGTAGCATACGAAATTATAGTATTTCTCACATCTCGTGATAGTGACACATATTAGTTTGCATATATATATATATAAACATGAGTCACTAGCAACTGCTATTAGAAATACTATAATGGCGTCTGCTACCACTGCCATTAGCACTAATGCGAACGCACCTTAAATACAAAATGGGTCCAGACATGGCGCAGTCGTATTATGGTCAAATTGCGAAATATGTTGGTATTCGTGGTTGTTACTAATCGAGTAAAAACTATTGTAAAGACAGTAATCAACACAATAAACCCGTTAGAACCAGCAAGTAACCACAACTGTGTGATATACAAGAAACGCTGTGACCTTAAGGTGACCTTTGTGTGACATCATCCCAATATTAGCAATAATAAAAGCAAATAAAAGTCTAAATTTCCCTGTGAGGAATCAATAAAGCTAATTTTCGTAGCGTGGCGACATCTATTCGATGCACCACGAAGGTCAAGCGCCATCTGGTGACGATACTAGAAACTTTTGATCCCGACATTTGTGTTTGACTTGTGGTTTGACTGTTATCAAACAAATTAACTAAAACCGAGCTAAAAGATGAATAAAGTCTAGTTTGTAAGAAGTTTGAATATACTGGACCAAGAATTTACGTAAGTTTCGACGAATAATACGTCTACCAATTACTATTTTTACATATTTTGTTGCAAGTAAGGCTTGGTTATAGAAATATTTGTTTCTTTTTGAGTTAAATTGTTGCTCTTTTATACATTTATGTATCTTACAGAATGGATTTGGCAGTTACCATTAAGTCTGAAGCTGATAGTGAGACAGAAGATGAGACGAGTCCTCGGTGTTCGGAAAGTTTTAAAGTTGCAATTAATCGACGGTTAAAAATGGCAATCGAAGAGAAAAAAATTAAGGAGAAATTACCAACTATGGATCTTGGGACCACGACAAATATTGAAGATGCTTTTAATGGTGAGTTAACTGATATCGGAAACCCTTGATCTCTGTGTGCAATTAGGACATTACTTTGATCGTTTAGTTGTTTTTTTAATACCTAGAGCCTAAGAAAATAAAGAATGTGTTTCAACAATAAAGAATCTGATAAATGAACACAGATATATCTTAGATTAAGAGTCAGTACCATTGGTAGCCAATAAAAGAACATTTTTAAGAAGTTGGTAACATACTACCAACTGCATATTGGACAGTAACCTTGAAATTATATTTTGTATTCAAGAATGCATAGTTGTCAGAACGACAATGGTTTTTATCTACGTACATTGTATCTATTTTATGTGGTTATTTTAATTTGAATTAAATAGCAAATATATTTTACAGGGAGCTGCAAATATACAAAATTTGGCATTGTTGATCATTCCATGTCGAGGTATGTAAACAACTGATTATAAATATACTTTTCTTGTTTTTATTCTTTATGATTATGATCAAAACCATATGCGTACATGGCCTCTGTTAGGTTTGTTAGAATTATTTTAATTTGTCAATATTGTTGGGATAAGTGATGTATTTTTTATTAAAATAGTTAAAAATACACCATTTGTTTTGAGCGAAACATAGTTAAATGTTGTTTCTTAGCATGGATTTGCCTGATCTAGTTAAGGTAGAGGAAGAATCTTATGACGGCGCTAATGCAGATTCGCAACATTCTAAAATTTTAAATGTTGAGATAAATCAGCAATTGAAAGTGGAAATTGGAGACACAGAAGTGAAGTCAGAGTTGCCAGCTTGGACTGTGCCCAAAACATTATGTACTGGTGAGTTTCTACCATATTAGTTTTTCAGTTATAAAGATAATTTTGAGAAAATTTGGAAATATGTTTTTTTAAGAATATGTAATTATGGATACCAAAGATTTTTTTCTCATAGCTCCAGTGTATCCATTAAGGTTGTAACAAGAAATACATATATTTTATTTATTTTTTTGTCACAGATAGCAGAAAATCTTACAAGGCCACCATATTGAATCCTACAAAACTTTCAGGGTATGTATTACTGTATATCAAGAGGCATTACTGAATTTAGAGGTTTAGAATCGTATAGGTATACAGAGTGATCCCTAATTGCCAACAAAAAAATTAAACCGCGTTCAATTAAAATGAAATATTTTATTTTCAAATTGAGAATTGTTCCCACGTTATCTAGATTTAAGTGTCTATACCTTGTTTTCTGCTGCAATTGTTTCTTGTCTATGATTCTTGTTGTCCGGTCATGAGTATCAGCCGGCCATAAAATAGAGCCATGTCGTCCAATCCATTTGTGAGGAAATTGTAAATTTATCCATTCCGTCACAATTTTTGAATGATAATCTGGGCAACCGTCTTGCTGATCATATGAAATTTAAAGATAATGATGCACGTTGTTCATTAAAATAATTTTATAACAGCAAAAAATTTATTGATTAATATTTCCATCAACAAAATATGGCCCAATTACTCTGTGATTTGCTTTAGCACACCACACGTTTACTTTTTCGAAATGTTACCAGCTTAATATTTTGTTACTAATCTCAAGATAGAAATACGGTTGACAAAGACATGTTTTAAAAATCAGTAATGATTTTTTTCCGCTTTGTAACTTGTAACTCCTGCTCTGGGGACATATTGGTATTAAATTAGCCTATAAAAAAGGTTATTTGTTCGTCAAATTATCTGAACCTGAATTAATTATATTTGGCATCCTAATTAGTGTTACTAATTTACTTATTTAAGAGGTGTATTCTGACATGAACAGCATTTTTCGTCTATTGTTATTGGGTTATATGACTTTTTGTGACGTAGCTAAAGTGTAAATGAGCTAGTGGTCGCAATCGTCAAGTGTGATGTGTGGGTGTGTTAAATAATTAAGAAAAGATCTTCCTATTCCTATTAACAGTAAGGAACTATAGTTTGGTTATAGTATAGGATGCCCCAAAAATAAGTTATAATTTAAAATTAAAAGTATAAACCATGAACTTCTAGGTATAAAGAAATTTTGTCGCATTGAAAACATGGGAATATGGGAAGACCTCTGGCACCTTGAAATTGAAGAACTCCTCTGGAACACAAACTAAATAGTTAAAAGTTTTATTTATATGTGAAACTGATAGTAACATTTAGGTTAAACCTTTCAAAAATTTTCAACAATACTGGGAAAACTGAAAAAGATCAGCCATATAGGTGCATGCTGTATCTTGTATATTTATATTTATGTATCTTGTTTTTTTGCAAACAAATAAATTGTTTTTATAATATGAAAATGGTTCACAAGAATCTTACATTTTATATTAAACCTTTCGCGGCCCCCTGTCGTCCACGCTCCCCCGAATTAATTTTGTCACAAACCCCCTCACCGGATCTAAGGACCCCGGAAGGTTCGTAGGAACCACTTTGGGAACCACTGATTTAAAACAACGAACACTGCAAAAATCTAGTACATTTTTACACTTCCGGTCGGCTTTTGAAATAAAGCAGGAAGAAGATAAAGCAGATAGAAAGATAGAGCAAAACTGGCTGAAGAATAGTTTTAAATACCCACCAAGAAATTGGCATTCAACGCCACACAGACGCACCTATTGTTGTTTTTATATAGGAATACTACAACGTCAGTAGTTAAGTAATCAAGTTTACTGTATCCTACTAACACGAAATAATTCTATTTTTGTGTATGGGTGAAATTGATAGATGTGTATTTCTAGGTTCACGATTTTGAGCAATAGCACTGAACCTGAATCTCAATATGAGGATAATCCATACAAGTGCAGTATATGTGACTACACAGCTAGATATTCTACAGTTCTAGGAAGGCATATGAGAACTCACGGCGCTGTGGATAGAGACAACCCATATATCTGCACGATGTGTGGCTATTCTGCTAGACATCCTGCAAACTTGACAATGCATATGAGATCCCATACAGGAGACAGGCCACACAAATGCGAGTTTTGTGCGTACGCTGCTACAAGCTCCACAGCCCTCAAACTGCACCTGAGAACCCATACTGGTGACAGGCCATACAAATGTGATTTTTGTGACTATGCTGCCAAAGAATGCTCAACTCTCAAAAGGCATCTAGCAACACACTCCGACGATAAGCCGTACACCTGTGATTTATGTGATTATGCTTCTGCAAATATAACAAGTTTTAAAAGACATATGAGGATTCATACCGGTGATAAGCCGTACACGTGCAATATATGTGGGTATGCTGCGAGGCGTATTGAAAATCTAACAGTGCATAGGAGAACTCACACGGGCCACAAGCCATATCGTTGCAAAATTTGTAACTATGCTTGTACGAATTGCACAACTCTAAAATCGCATATGAGGTCGCATACAGGGGATAAGCCACATAAATGTAGTATGTGCGAATATGCTACAAGACATTTACAAGTTCTTAAGCGACATATTAGTACGCATACTGGTGTTAGACCGTATAAGTGTGATGTATGTGACTATGCTTCTACGAATCCTACAAATCTTAAAATTCATAAGAGAACTCATACCGGAGATAAGCCTTATAAGTGTGATGCGTGCCAATATGCTTCTACTAATCGGGGAGCGCTTAAAAGGCATATGAACACTCACAAGGAGTTACAGGATGCCACTGAAAAGCCGCCTACATTTTCTAAAAGCGCGTGAAATACCGATCAGTTTCAGTTCAGTTATATAAGTGCTTGGTGCTAAGTATAAAGAAAATAAAGAATGTATTTCAACAATAAACAACGAATTTGCACCACGAGATGGCGCCACCCGTCTACAGGCATGATTAGACTACATTATTCTAAATGAGATGTTCAATAATAATCTGGCCAGCTGAAATATCAATTGAATTATCTCTAGTGAATGCCTTGTACATTTTGATTTTGCAACATTTCTGTGTTGTGAGCTTAATCGCCGGCCGATCCTTAAGTACATTGTATATATTTGTTGCGATAACAATAAAGAGTTACTATATGCCCCAGTGTTTTTTTATTATATAACTTGTGACAATATAAAATTAAGGGAGGTATAATTTCTAAATAGAAATTATGTATATATTTGTTGCGATAACAATAAAAAGTTACTATATGCCCAGTGTTTTTTTTTTTTAGTATATAACTTGTGACAATATAAAATTAAGGGAGGTATAAATTCTAAATAGAAATTAGAAATAGAAAATATTTGTAGCTGGGCTTTTCTGTGTATCTGAAGTAACTGCTAACTATGAAAGAGTATATGTCCCAGTGTTAAAGTAATAACTACCCTTAGTTGGTTGATATGTATCTGAAAATAACATTTTTAATTTAATTAATACCATCTACAAAAAAATCCCAACACAAAAGCTTGCCTACAGAAAATTCCACAGACATTTTATATCCCCAAACTATTAAAAATCATTAACATTGGCCTCCATTAGTTTCTTCGTATCATCGTAATAAGATGTTGACCCTGCTTAGCCGACAACAAAAATGTTTCTAGAAATTGAATGTTATTTTGTGTATACTTTCACAATAGTCACTATTATAGACATGGTTGCCAACTCACTACAAATACGCACTACAATACTCCAGAGTGCAAGTCTAGAGAAGTTCAGAAGAAAATAACTTGTGCTCTTATAGTTAACATTTAATTATATTTTATAATGTATTACAGCAGACAATAATCAGACGCAACTGCCATTGGAAAGCAGTTCTATATTTGTAATACACAAAAATTTACATAAATAATTTTCATAAATATTGAAATTCCTTTCTGGTGGCAGTTGAATAAGGACCTTTGGAATCGAATGGTAGCGAGCATTTCATGATGGGCGCAACAATTATGGGTTATTTTTCCATTTTGTGGGTTGGAGACTGGAGCCTTAATGGTGTGCAGTAATGAGTTTCTATAGCTGAGTTAGAGGGACGCAACAGGTTTACTCTCTTAACACCGTTTTGGTGCTATATTTTTATCGCCAAACATCTATACTAGCACACATTCCAGCAATGCGCCAAAAATTGACCAACAGACATCGCTTGGAAACTTCGTTGACCAATTCTTCTATCTCACACTTAGTTCCCTCATTTCCTTGTTTTGTTTAGCTTCTTACATTCTTCTTATACTCTATGGTTAATAAACTAATATACGTGATTGACTGGACTCACCGTAGTTTCAGTATAAGTAATTTATAGAAAACTGATAGTTATATATTTTCAGGTCGAAGATTTGCCATGATAACGTCAGCACTCATTCAGTTGACGAGCTTATGAATAAAGTAAAGTGCACGCAGTGTGAATTTACCAATGCCAATCCCAAAGTAGTTGAAGAGCACGCATTATCGCATAGTCTAAAGGCGGTAGTGGTATTGTTTCCCTGCACGCTATGCCCTTATATCGCGAAATCAGTCGCGTCCATGGTGGAGCACATGCAAACACATAAGGAAGACAAACCTCATGCTTATAAGTGCACCAGATGTGACTACGCTACTGTATGGCCAGCTTATATCAAATCGCATATGAGAAAACATTTGATAAATAAGCAATACCGGTGCACCAAATGTAACTTTACCACTAAACGTGATAAATTTCTAAGAGAGCATATGAGAAGCCACGTTAAGGAGCGGCCGTTCAAGTGCAACTTATGTGACTTCACCGCTATAGGAAGAAATTGTCTTGCAAAACATATGCAAGGACACAGGAGAGGTTTGCGCCCACCACATCAATGCGCCGAATGTGACTATGCCACTACTCGAGAAGAACGCCTTCAGGAACATATGAAAAGTCATACTGAGAAGCCATTTAGCTGTACTCTATGCTTATATGTTGCTGGACGTTTCGGAGATCTTAAGGAACATATGGAAGGGCACATCCGAAATGAGATCCATAAGTGTACTATGTGCAACTTCACTGCCAAGCATCCTTCTATTGTTGGTGCTCATATGAACAAGCACACTGAAGACCAATACGTCTGTACTAGATGTAACTTTACAGCTGGAAATATGTCGTCTCTTAAAACGCATATGAGAAGTCATAGAGCGGATAAGCCAAAGAAGGGTGGCAAGTGTAAGAACTCCACTGGACAGCTGCAAGGTTTAAAGCGGCGTATGGCGCCTAACCCTTAGATGAACCTATGAAGCAGTTAAATGTGAAGTTGATGTGTCCCCAATAGTTGTACAAGTCAAGTCAAGTAGCTAAGAATGAAACCTCAGCATATGCGACAACTGCATGGTCATCTGTCTGCTGGATATTATTAAGATAGTAGACAGGTTAATTCGTTCGTAATTTAGGTTGTACAGGGTAGCCACAAAAAGTTGTCACTTTAATAACAGAGCTATATGTGATGAATGCATGGTGTGGTGAGGCAGGATAATATTTGACCATATAATGAAAAACCCACAACACCCTTGCAGACTTGAACTATGTGTACGTGACATTTGCCATATATGTTATCTACCTGTTCACAAATTGTATTCAATAGTAGGTACCTAGACAATAATCAACGGCAACATAATAAAAGCAATACAAGTGCAGGAGTTTACTTATTAGGGCAATGTCATTACTAGTCATTAATTTACTAGTCGAAATTTACCAACCAGAATACGAATTAAAGAACTCTGGAAGAAGAGTAACCAGAAACAGATAAGACGCCAGAACAGCTCAAATGGAACTGGATAAGCAGCACTATTTGCTACAATGCTGGCTCCATTACTAGTCAGGCCCTAGGTGGAACCCGTGAAACTGCTGTTGCCATGGAATGCCATGGTGATGTGGAGTAGAATAGTCATGAATGAGGCAAGGATGGGTGGGAAAGTCTGGCTGGAGTGCAAATTCCTGCAGGAAATAGGACAAGTTGGCGATGGATTGTTTGGATACCCCATGACCCTCATTGATGTAAAACGATCCTATATATCGATGTGTTCCACTATTATAAGCAATGTGTAGCAATAAATATAATGGAAAAGAATAAAATCATTGTTTCTAAGACCTAATCTTGTATATATAGTTCTGTTTTTATGAAAAAAATTGGTGGTTTCGCCGATGCAGTCTATAAAGTTAATTCCACGGCCGGATTAAAACCATTATATCCCCTAACAATATTTTGTTCCTCAAAACGTAATTCAAAATATCAACATTATTGTGGCTATAAACAAAAAAGAATAAAATAATATTTAGGTTAAAATTGTACTTATAAAATAAAATAAAAACCTATTTTTGTATCATGAGTTGGGATAGATGTTTATATTTGAAAAAAGCCAAACATGTAGCAGTAAAACTCATTTTTAGCTGTCCAAAAAAATATTTTTTATCCACCCCAAGTCGTTATTTATCTAAGAAGTTACACTGAAAGTTTCATAAACTTTGAATAATAAATAACGTGTTTACTTGAAAACGCGTTTCAGGAGAGGTAGAACTGGGTCTTCATAATTTATTTCACGGCAAATTATTAATATTTATAGATGCTATAGTAATCTGTTTAATTTTATTCAAGAAAAAACTTAAGCTATTTTTCCTGGTTTTGAAGACACAAAAGGAAACTGACATTTAAGTATTTTGTAATTTTTTTTTATTCTAATGGGTAGAAAATCACAATTTATTACCCAAACATTATTGTGAAACTTTTTTGTGAAACATGGTGAACTTCTATTATGTACATTTGTCCATAATCAAAATGCTATTTTTATTTCATAGAATGGTTAAAGATTAACGTCAAGGTCTGGTTGTCACACAAAAAAAAAGAAGCAGAACTTCCTATATTTCTATGCTATTTTAAAACTTATTTTCCATGCAATTCCACATAAGCAAAACGCTCCAATAATGATCGGTTACAAATTTTCACTTACAATGATTTTTTTTTTTAGATTTTTGTTCATATCTTCATAATATTAAATCTATTAACCTGTACAGTCTGTGGAAGTACACACTCACATCTTATTGGCAGTTTCCAAAATTATTAATACCAGATTACGTTTATACAGCTTTTTTATCCGTATTGTTGCAAGAAGTATCAATTATTTTTTCATGTTGTAAAATATTACTTCTGAGCACAGTCATACCAACTCTACTGCAACGTCCAATTTTGGTATAACTGGAGCAATATCCATAGACGAATACAAGTGCTCAATATGCAATAAATACACCAACACACTACATAATACGTAAAACCCATAACAACAAACCTATTCAAATGAAATTATTCCAGTGCACTGGATGTAGCTATACTTCTAAGAGAACCCGAAGCTTTTAAAATTCGAATACAAACTCATAAACGATAAACCTTATAAGTGTGATTATGTTACTACAAATCAAAAACCATAAATTGCAAGTGTGGAGGATGTCGAGGAAAGAACATGGTTTTCCGATGACTTTGATGTTGATATCACCCGTTAAAAGTTGAGGTTATAGGCACAGATATTACGGAGGAAGCACGAGCTTCGGATAAACCAATTTCATCATCAAAAGTAGAGCTCAAGTAGTGGATAAGCGACATAGATGTAACTATGCTTGTGTAAATGCTACATATCTTCGAAGGTATATGATCACTCATACTGATGATAAGCCATATTAGTATAGTTCTGTCCTTTCCGTGCAAGAAAGCCGTAAAACCCCAAAGTTCATACGAGATCTCACACTGGAGAATCTGGAAATAATTGTTATGATGATCATACATGTACGATTTGTAACTATGTAGCTACGCAAGCTGGAACTCTCGGTGAGCACATGAAAACTCATAGTGTGGATAAGCCACAAGTGTAGTGTGTGTAATTATGCTACTAACCGGCCTTCTTATATCAAATTTCATATGAAAAAGCATACGAAATTATAATAATAATTTAGCGCTTAGATTTCAGAACAATTTTCAGAAATTTCATTTGTAACAAGTGACGACATCTACCGAGAAATCGGGCGACATCTGGTGTACCATTTTATTAACTGTAAAACATAACCTATATTTGATTACCTTGTTTGTTATCAAGTTTTAAAGTCAGGTAAATTAATTATTAAAGTGGGAATTTCCTGTCATTATAGAATAATGTAAGAAAATCTCTGTATTCTCAGTTATGTTTCCATGCATCTTATACCATGGATTTTATTGACTATCCTGAACTAGTATTGGTAAAGGAGGAAGCTATAAGTGATGATGAGGCTGAGGTTGAGACAACTAATGTATGTTCCAACAATTACATAAACTACCAATATAAAGTGGAGATTGGAGACACAGAAATCGTTTCAGAAACACCATTAAAGGAAGAGCCCGAGAGCGACGATGCATACATCGTTTCTGCTCGGTTTTCGAATGTGTTTAGTGGAGTGAATTACCAGAAATCTGGAGGGTCAGAAATTAGTACAAACATCCCAACTTTGGATGCTTTACGTGGTGAGTTATCTATTGTTGTCTAAGCAACTGATTAGACAGGCCAAGTATAGTGAAGTAAGGTGCTGTTCGTAACCCATTTGTTATCAATTTCCTAATTTTTAACTTATATAGACCATTGCGATAGTATAAAAAGGGGACGCTGACATAGTTGTTGGGTGACAAAGTACAGTACAATTCTATGTTCTAAGCATTTCACCATTAAGGCTCTCGTCTCTGAGCTCCAAATCAGGAAAATAACGTACGTCATAATTATTGCGCTAATCTTGAAATGTTTGCTACCATTCGATTCTGAAGGTCCTTATGCAACTGCCATCAGAAAGGAATTTCAATATTTATGAAAATTATTTATGCTAATTTTAGTGTGGACTCCAAATAAAGAAATGCTTTCCGATGGCAGTTGCGTCTGATTATTGTCTGCTGTAATACATCATCATATATAATTAAATGTCAACTATAAGAGCACGAGTTATTTTTTGCTAAACTTCTCTTGAATTGCATTCTGGAGTATTGTAGTGCGTGATTGTGGTGAACTGGCTACCATGTTTACAATAGCGACAATTGAGGAATTATTATATCATCGACTAGAAAACTCAAACACAGTCCAGTTTGAATATTTTTACAAATAGAAAGCAATACATTTATTTCTTTAGGTTATATCATACGTTAATTGTAATAAATACGAAATTAACATAGACATGTTTATAGTAGCATCTGGAGATTTATTTCGATGCTTTGGAGAGAAGTTTGCTACAATTCGCTATTCGAATTGAGACGGGAGCCTTAAATAGATACAAATTTAATAGATAAAATGCTTTGAAAAATTAACGTTATAAGTAGGTAGTTCAAGCTTGACCAGACAGACAGTTGTTAAGTCTTATAACCCACACGTAATGACACTTATCTCTATATGTCTGTAAAAGGATATTAAGAATCCCTATGTTGTTTCTTAATTATGTTTGGAAAAATTATCAAATATTTTTTTATAGGTGGCAGTGAACGTCTTAAGCTGAATGGAATTAATGTTTTGAGGTGTGTATGAATATTGGATAGTTAACAACAATTGAAGAGCTCAGAATGAAAAGTGGCTAAAAACCAAAGGAAACCACATATTTTTATCGACTTTGCATTCTCATGCCTTCAATTGTTGACAATTTAAATATTCCTCAAAAATTGAGGAATTTTATTATTTCTTTTGTTGACACATTACTGACAGTGGTAACATTTGTAATACTACAAACACTACTGCAATGATTGTAACATTGCACACTGCATTGTTGTCACAAAAATATATAGTACATAGTATTTTATTTGACGAGCACATAATTAAGGATATAAATCGCTAGCATGAATATATAGGGTGAGTCACTATAGTCGCCGCCATCGACACTTTATTTTTTTAAGAGATAGAAAAAATATTTTATACAGAAGTTGTTTGGCCCACCATTTTCTTCAACAGAAAAATATTTTTATTTATACTGGATGTTGCATTTAGGTGTGAAGGAAAAACTATTATTTTTTTTTTAATGGAATGCCCTTTGTTACATCCCATACTATGAATACTAAATAAGTTGTTTTTACAACTGTGTCTGTTTGTAGACAAGTTAAGAAACCAGTAAATAAAGAAAGGTATGCTTTTATTAGTACCTTGATATTGCTTTGTAATACTGTGTTGCGTAGCCATTTAGGCCATTTAGAACCTATTTAACTAGATTTATTCATATACAAAGTATTACGGTTATCAAGATATTACAAAATTTAATAATAACTATTTTTGCAAGGTTTTACTTATTTGGTTTCTGAGTGTGAGCACTGGTTTTGGTGATCGTCTGACAAAGTTCTATGATAATTAATGCAAAAATATAGTTTTCCCGTAGTTTTTAAGATTGTGCTGCTCTTCAATTTTTGACTATATCTTTTTAACAAACAGTTGAATATCTCAGGAACTAACTTGATATAGTATACTTGATATACTAAAGAGAGACAATTTCCTTAGTATTCATAATATGGTATAATATACAGGGCATACCATTAAATAATATAATATTAAATAATAATATTTTTCCTACATGCCTAAATAACATTCTGTATAAACAATTTTTATATAACATATTTTTTTATCTATTACGATAAATGCAGTGCGACCAATGTGACTCTAGGGACTCACGTTGTACACATGCATACCTTAGCGCATGTTCTGATGATTATCTTTTATTGCTTTCTAGCTAGTTTCATGTAGTTTTAGAACTACTTTGCATAAAGTTCTTAATGTTGCACTGCTTCTATCAAACAATTTCCATTCTGTGAAAGTGTCAGATTGAAAAAAAAAATATATTGATTGTTTTTGATTTTGTTTTTTCTTTCTTAGATCCAACACGAACATTAAACAGATATCCAAAAAGAGTATTAAGTCTGAACACAACTTCAGCAGTACTACTTCTGAATCTGTTGGCACCAGTGACAATCGAAGGAGTCCAGATAAGGATCCACTATCTGAATGTTATACAGAAAACGACACTACTCCATCTTTTGAAGCCGGTAAAATTCAAACAACATCCACACACTCTTATAAATTCGCAAAGTGCCAAAAAACCAACAGAAACCACTCAACACTAGAAGCCCACAGAACAACGCATGACCGGCGGAAATTATTCAAGTGTAGTAGATGTCCGTATACTTCTACAAAAGTCGAAGCTATCCTAGAACACATGCGAACGCACAAAAACGATAAACCTTGTAAGTGTAGTACGTGCAACTATATTGCTAATAGTCCTGCAAATCTTAAAGTGCATATGAAAACTCACATAGCAGATAATTCCTATAAGTGCAATGAATGTGGTTTTATTGCAATTCACCTTGCAGTTCTTCAGTTGCACAAGAAAATGCATTTGGTACTTAAACCACCTACATTGTTATACAAATGCAAGAAGTGTGAGTTTACTGCTACAAATTCAGCAGATGTTCAAAAACATTTACAACTTCCAAATGTACACCGTATTTATGCGTGCCCAGTATGTGACTATTCCACTATTAGTTCTACCAGGCTGAAGTTGCACATGACAAATCATCTTGCGGAGAAGCCGTTTGAATGTGGAATTTGTGACTATTCTTCTAGATATTATTCTGCTCTTAAATTGCATGTGCAAATGCATAAGGCCAAACCTCATAAGTGTAAGGTGTGCCATTATGCTACAGATCAGCCTGGGAATCTTGTGAGTCATATGAGAGCTCATTTCGATGAAAGACCATATAAATGTAGGTTTTGCACATATGCTGCTAGAACATCTGCAGCTATTAAGTGTCATGTGACTCTTATGTCGAAGAAAGGTCATACAAATCATACGTAGAGACTTGAGTCTCCTGTGTGATTATATGATTTTCGCTGTGTAAACTGTAATGATTAATTTGCAATAAATCCATTTATTATTGAATAAAAACCTGTTATTTCTAATTACGAGAGTTTGCTTGCTAAATATAACGGACCCTAGTTCAAATCCAAGTCGTGGCTGTAATTTTTTAATTATATTAAACTAGTAAGAAAATTATTTTCAGCTGTGCTGAAATTAAATACCCCCCCACTGTAAAATATATATAAAAAAATGATAGTTCTCTTGTTTTTTACATATAAGTTAGTTTCATGCACCATCCCTACATTGTATTGAATACCGGCACAACTTGTATCAAACGCTGATGTTTTGACAATACCTATCGTCAATAGACACGACCGATCTCACATCATAAATATTATCTGACAATTCCTTTCACACCGAACCTCCCGTATCAAATTCCGCACCTCCGTCTCTCATCCAAGTTATCCTGAACAAGGTGTCCCACAAGGTTCTCCCATTTCCCCTTTATTATACAACATTTTCTGTTATGACATACCCAATTCTCAAGTGTTTAACCCCCACCCGTATACCCTCCTTTATGCTGATGATGCAGCAATAATTTCACATTCCCGTTCCCTTGATGCAGTTGTCAACCACCTTCAATCCTTCTTAGACCAAATCGAAATCGAAATTTATATCATTCATCATTTATATTAAAAAGTTTTAAAAATTACTTAAAAATGATTGTGCAATTCTTCTTCTACAGTCGCATTAATTAAAATTTGACGATTATTTACGTGCATATCCCGTTATCGTACTAATATTGATTACTGAGATGTACGCTTCCATAAAAATCTTGTTCGCAACATTTATTACACAAAAACTGAAGAAAAGCCAATCTATAGAAGAGGCTCTAAATGCAACCTGGACAAAAATTGAAATTTTTGTGGCATACGGCATACATTTTTCTCGCGCTCATGTTTACAACCTACAGCCATACAACTTATGTAGAAATGATTCAGGAGTTTGAGACACTTTATTTAATTTTTTTCTGTTCAGTACGTCTTCAAACATAGGAGTCAATATTAACGAAACAAGAGATGGCAGTTAGGGCGTTTTAGTCGGTGGCGTTAGTGTAAAAATCAGTGCCGGATACCAGCACCAAATTTTGCACACATCTTGTACACATATTAAGGTTTAAAAAACCACCCTCCTGGTGGTCAAGATCATCCCTTGATGACGTCATCAGAATAGCGGATTTACGTATAATGTTAACGCACGTATCTTCGTACATTATTAACCAATTTGGAAGTTTAATATATCATTTTAAGGCTCAAGTAACGCTCTTTAAAAAGTGTTTTATTCAATTTTTGTGCAGGAAGGGTGGTTTTCGCACAACCCTCTAAATTTCGTTATATATAAAATTAATGCTATTCTAAGGAACTGAGGTAAAAAAATATTTCCGTACCTACGGAAATATTTTTACTTTATCATACGCAGTATGTAAAGTATTGTAATCGTGCCGAAAAAAAATTTTGAGATTTTAGCGGAAATAGGTCTTTATGGGTCCCCTGAACATTTTTGACCAAGGT
Source organism: Melinopterus prodromus (assembly GCA_964023965.1). Lineage (NCBI taxonomy): Eukaryota > Metazoa > Arthropoda > Insecta > Coleoptera > Scarabaeidae > Melinopterus > Melinopterus prodromus. The sequence goes on along the minus strand of OZ030390.1, from coordinate 11,123,206 downwards.
CCAAAAAAAGTCTGTGTGTGTGTGTGTGTGTGTGTGTGTGTGTGTGTGTGTGTGTGTGTGTGTGTGTGTGTGTGTGTGTGTGTGTATGTCTGTGTGTGTGTAAACGATTTTTGTGGCGACGATTCCGGAGAAACTACTAAAGGTATCGCGACGAAAGTTCATATTTAGAAGTTTTATGACCAAACTTAGAGCTGAAAAGCTTTTGGTTCAAAAGGGTCCAAAGGAACCGGCTATTTACTCTTAGCATTTTTCAACGATTTTGCAAATGAGCCGTCATTTCTGTAATTTCGTCAAAATAGATAAATAATAAATTAAAGTAGAGGAAATTTTGTATAATTTATGTCTATAACATTTAATGGTAAAATTAATAGTTTAGCTGCAGGAGCAAATTCTATTTGATCGAAATCGTGTCTACATTAATACTAGGTGCCCAGGATATTTTGAAGTTTTTGACAGTATTTGGAACGTCAGCGTTTACGAAACGTCAATTCAACACGCAAATGCATGGAGAATTGCCATGAGGAGCTAGGTGAAATTGAAACAATATTGTAAAACAATATTTCGAGTGCGGATAGCAATGTTATGTTTTCGCGAATAAATATACAAGAAAGATTGTAAGACGGTATGTTAACCTTAAAACTTATTTGGAATATTGAGCATAATTCTTTATGAACTTTTGTAGTTAGCACTGAAGACGGCGTAAAACTCGAAAATATAGTCTGCTAGAAGCCAATATAATATATTAATCATCAGAACCAGAACCTTTTTACTTTATCATCCGTAGTATGACAACACTCCATATTTAGAAGCTTTCTGTTGAACCAAGGGTCCAAAGGAACTGGCGTTTTAGTCTTAGCATTTTTGAAAGATATTGCAAATAAGCCGCTATATCTGGAATTTCGTCGAAATAGTTAAATAATAAATTAAAGTAGAGGAAATTTTGAATAATTTATGCCTATAACATTTTTTGGTAAAATTAATAGTTTAGCTACATGAGCAAATTCTATTTCACGAGATCGCTCGTACTGCATATAAATTAGTTAGCCAGGATTTGTCAGATATTGTGATTCTAATGACAGTAGGTAGTGTCAAATGCTGATGTTTTCACATTACCTACTGTAAATATAATCAAAATGTCTCTAGTCTAGTACTAGTAGTTTTATTTTAATGCCGACATGGCCGATCTCGATCAAATAGAATCTCATGCAGCTACACTATTAATTTTATATATGGTATGATAAAGTCATGTGCCTGGCCACATCAGATTTTTTACATTAGTTGCCTAGTATGGAAGTAATTATAACAAACAATATTCATTTGTTTTCAGACTATTTTAAAAACATTTCTACTTTCAATTTTGGTCACGAGAAAACTGTACTTTTCTGTTAACCAAAAATACTTTGTTTGGATTTTAGGTAAAAAACTTAATAATGATGGGTGCAGACCAGCAATAAGTAGTTATTGGAAAGCAAATAGTTTGCATGTATGCGAGAACCGTGTGGTTGGGTCCAATAACAAGAAAGTCTACGACCATATATCTCAAATTTTCTATTGTCTATTGCTTCACGTGTGGTATGCCAGCACCTTCGAAGGACATACCAAAATTACCATTAAAACAGTGGACAGCGATGTAGTTGTCATTGCGATGTACGCCTGTTCTAAGTTAGATAAAGTAGAGCAATTCTGGATTGAATATGGAACAGGAAGACATCTGCAAATCTTCCAGTTAACAAAGTGCAGAGAAAACTTTCACCTGGGGTATCAAACCTGCTTCCTTTCTTTCATGCTTTTACTGTGGCAGACACTGTTTCAAGTTTAGGAGGTATCGGCAAAATCACTGCATAGAAAACGTGGATGGCATTTAGAAAAATTGACAAAGATTTGGTGAATTTTGAAATATGCGTCACACGCAGACTTTATTACAAAACGAGCATGCTTTCATGCTTCTTCACCGTTTCATGCTGCTTATGTATCATTCATCAAGCTCAGCTGAAACCGTAAACGAATCAAGGCGAATCTAACTTTGTCAATTTAATAGGTCCATTAAAAACATTCCGCCTATGTGTGAGGTTTCATTCAATCGTCTTAAAAGTACAATACGTCAAATGATGCAGAAGAGACAGATCCAAACGACTGGGGATGGAAGAAAATTGGCGATAATTCAGAATTCTTAGTACAATATTTATATTATTACTTTCCGCCTTAAAGCTTATATCCAACACTGTCAAATAATACACACATCATAGTATCATAGTGAAATACCTCATTTTATGAAAACTTGGGTTAGTTTGGATTATTTTGTGAACAGCTTGGCCGGCGTTTCATGACTATGCCTTCACTAGTGGCGTATTTCATGACATCTACATTAGTCGTATGTTTATAGAGGTTAGGAGAAGTTTGTAGGGGTTTAGTGGGGACTAAAAAAATATTAACATTTAAAAATGTGACTGGATACATTAATACCAAATTGTCGTACGCAGATATTTTTTACATAAGCTTAACTGCTTATACTCATTATAGCATATATACTGAATTGCTTATCCAACAATTTACTGGAATTTATAGAGGTACGCAAAAACTACCTTTCGTACAGAAAAATTAAATAATACATTTTTTAAAGAACGCTACCTGAGCTTTAAACTGACGTAGTAAAACTCAAAATTGGTTAAAAATTAACAATAATACATGCGATAACATAATTCGCTACTCTGACTTAAATCCGCCATTTTGATGACGTTATAAAGGGATGATCTTGACCCCCAGGAGAGTGTCTCCAGGCAGTTTTTTAAACCTTAATATATGTACATGTTGTGTGCAAAATTTGGTGCTGGTATCCAGCACTGAAATATTTTGGTGCCTAATGCTGCTAACGCCACCGACTATTTATACTTACCTCTACTCTTTGACTTCTTGCTACACAGAGTTGAATCTGTAACATCGGAAGGGATATTGGGGATAAACAGGTGTGTAAATAAAACACAAATTCTTGAAAATACGTTGTATATAATGTGCTACTTGACCTACTGTACAATTCATGAAAGCGTAAGTACACATGAGAGGGTACGTTACAACTTCTCGTGCAACAAACGCGTTTCCAGGAAAAACAAATTTTGCTTGAGTAGTAGGTAGGTTATACGGTTATGTACATTTTATTTGAGGGGTGTCAAAGAATACCCTAGGGTCGCTTTTTGTTGACCTAGCTTGAACGTGTTGAATATTCGTGGTGGCTATCGTTGGCGAGAAAGAATATAATTGCGTTTCTGATAGTAAACGCCACTTATGAGTAAAACTACATTTAGATAGAGATGTTCGTGAGTATTTTATTTTTACGAGTATCTGCGGTTCTCTACCCATAAGCTTAAATTGAACATGTATGTCCTAGGAGTATGTACAACTTTACAATTTTACTTATATTATGTATACACACACACACAGCATGTACCAAATTTTTTAAGAACGCATTTGTGATCTTGCCTACAAAGTTGATAGGGTATATAATTTTTATGGTCATCATAGTTTTCAGGCAAGATTAAAATGTATAGATGAGTGTTAAATTTGGGACACCTGTATCGACATAGGTTAAACACTTATAGTAGTGGTACAATGGTGGTTCTGGCCGCCAAATGTACGCGTTTACTCAAATAAAGCAATGATACCAAAGCATCTTGGTCTTAAAGTATTGACTTCCATCTCAACTTTTCCCTAGAAAAATATATATTATATTGTATCCACTTATTGTTAGATATGTATCCATTTCTAATAAGTGAACGTACGTCACAATATTGGACCACACCACAGTCTCATGATCTATTTGTGTATTTTTTAGTTAGCACTGGGCAAATGCTAGACAAAAGTTTGCTGTTTTTTTTTTGTTTGTTTGTTTTTATTACACAGTTCGTTTACCATATTTACAGAACTAGTATGGACGGCTTGGGCTAAGCTAGGTAAGCAATGAAAATTCATTTTGATTTTGTTCAATTTTCAATATTTTCGCTGTAACCGAATCCAATCAAATTTCTCTTCGACACTAGAAATATACAGGTAGGTAACGATTATGATAGAGGCAGCAATTTATAAATTAAATGATTTTATCAAATTTTGAAACAATCTTAGTGTACTATCGTGGCCACTCTTTAGACGTCAATTTTCTCGCAAATCTAGGAGCAAAAAAATATTGAAAAAATTGTGATTCTGTTCTTGACGCATAAAAATTAGAACTTAGCTGTATATTTTGGCGTTTACGCGATTTTTACAAATTAAGAAGAATTTTCGCTGTTTTTGCCCCATAAATTTCATTCGTTTAACTTTAGCAGTTAACTCCGGAAATAATCCATATAGATTATAACAAATTAAAAAGGTTAAATCACCTGCGGAATGTAAGTTTTCAATGAGCATTTTAAAATGCTCGGATTAGTCGTTGACCCATAAAAAGCTATATTAGGCAATGGCATCTATTCCGATGCTGAAGTATTGATCCTAGGTCACCTAATAAATCATACGTTTAAGGTTTATCTCGCATTTTCCCTACAAAAGATCGTGTTGAAGCATCTCATGATCGCCGCAATTCACGCGGCACTCTTCGATCTTTGGTGTGGTGCGGGGGAACGAAATTGTTGCAATAGTTTCAATATACAATATACAAAAATCGGGCATACCTTTTTGTATGTTTTATCAGTTTATCAATCAAACTTAATTTAATATTCACCACTAATCGGAAAATCTGCTAACTCCATACTCTTTAAGTCCACAAAAACGGACGATTCGCTTACCGATCTGCGCAAAATATTGTTCACGTTTATTTCGGTCCTAAACAATTACAAATAGTCGGAAAGCTATTAAATTCAAGGGGTATGTATTGCAGTAAATAAGGACTATATGCGTTGTCCTGTTAACATTCGTTACTGATATATCCTCCTCCATCAAAATCTTGTTTACAACCGTATTAAATATAATACGGTTTAATAAAAACTGAATAAAATAAAAACGAGAATCGATAGAAGAGACTCTAAATGCAACCTGAACACCCTAAAACTTTTGTGGTTAGCGGTTTAGGAGAAAAAAAAAACGGAAAGACGACCGCTAATTTAGAAACGCAAAAGGCACATATTTACACATCCCTCGCGCTCATATTTACACCGAGAGGCAAAAAATGTTCATAGTCATACAAGTTATGTAGAAATGATTGAGGAGTATGACACACTTTATTTAAATTTTGTCTGATTAGTAGTTTTAAAGTTATGAGCCGTGAAACACCGGAGTCAATACTAACGAAGATGGCAGTTAGAGCATTTCTCTCGCACCGGGTCACATATAATCGAAATTCTGCAAAAATTACAGGCAGTTAGGGCATTTACTCTCGAACCGGGTCACATATAATCAAAATTCTGCAAAAATTAAGAGTTTAATTCTGTTAGTTAAAATTACTACATTGACAAGTTATCGTTCTTTTTGTGTATTGATAATTAGGTAGCTGTCCGCGGTTCTCTTACTATCGACAGCACTACACCAAAGACCGAAGAGCGTCGGAATTCAGGCTGCGCTTCAGCACGATCTTTTATATGGAAAATGCGAGATAAATAACGATTATGTAATAAACTTTAAACATATGAATTATTGGGTAGCCCACAGTCCATATTTCGTTATTATAGCTCTTCTAATAATGGAATTGCTGGCATTGCATAATATAGCTTTTTGTGGGGCAACCACTAACTAATTAGATCATTTTACAAACTTGCACATTGAAAGCTAGCATTTCGCAGGTGATTTCACTTTTTAGTTCGTTGAAATCTATGGATTATTTCCGGAGTAGTTAATTGTTAAAGTTAAACAAATGAACTTTAAGAGGCAAGAAAGCGCCAATTCTTAATTTGGAAAATCGGGTAAACGCCAACATATACAGCTTTCTAATTTTAAATAGTTGTAGCATATTAATCAAGGATAGCATTAGAATTTTTTCAAATGGTATCGCCCCTAGATTTGCGAGAAAATCGACGTCAAAGGAGCAGACATAATATATGGCTACGATAGTACATTCCCTCAAGAGAAGTTAGTTCCGCAGGTTAATAGGCAACAACATAAATTTTCCTCACAAACCTTGTGATATTGTATGAAAAGCCACACCAAAGTGTTGGGAGCGTTCAGCGAACGCAACTGTTGCACAACCTTCTCAGCGGAAAATGTAAGTCTTAAGTTGTCAGCAACATATTCTGAAACAGTGATATTTAAAACAGTGACTACGATAGAAATTTGATTGGATGCAGATTGCGTTGAAACATTTCGTATAAGCAGTCAGAGTACGCACTAGAAAACACACTCGCGTCACCCTCTGAGGACATTTAACACATTTAAAGTCGGTTTTATAAAATGTATAAAGGTTTTACAATACAAGTACAATAATTAGAATAATCTGAGGTGATACAACGCACACGGAGGTGTAATAACAGGTTCTAAATCCATTTTATAAGAGCCAACAACTATTTTTTCTTTAATAATAACTAACTACAATATTTGATCCCACATTCAACGTACCTGATCAAATTATACTGATAAGCGGCATCAGCAGCCGGCATGGAAGAATCGTCACGTCTTAGAAAAAATACGTTATATATATGTTATGCTATTTTATGTTATATAATAATATGTATAGTATGTACAAACAACCGAAACTTTAAAAACTAGTTATTGAGCTAGAATATACGTCCTCACGAGAACAAACGCCGCGCGACGCCAACCCAGTAGTAGGCCCTCTATCGGTCGGTCGGCTAACCAGGCTCCTAACCTCCTAACGTAGAAAATTTGGCGAAGAACGAGTTATGTCGCAATCAGTCTAGAGTTCTGATGATAGTAGTTTCCATAAGGCCAAATGCGGTTGAGACTATCCCTGCGCTAAGCTAAGACCTAACTAGCCCGAGTTACTTGGTACAAGCTACAAACTTTGCTCGAAATCTATTTGATGAACTTGGTTTAGTGATGATAGAAAAATAATAATTATGAGAATTCAGTATTTCATTTCTTGCACTATTCAGAATAATGAAAATTGAATCAGTTTAACTGACTCAGTTTAGTTATGAAACTGAATACAGTATTACTACATATTCATTATGAAAACTAAACACAAAAGAAAACTCAGGCGGCGGTTATATTGACAGATGTTACGATTAGAAAATTTGCGGGCTAGCAAGCTTTACAGTTCTGCCATATTTCAGCTTGATACATTTACGTGATCGTAAAATTGAACATAAAAGTAACCAAAAAATAAAAGTATATTTTTGAGGCGATTTGATAGAATTCTCTAAGTAGACTGACTGAACTTTAATCTTAAAGTTTGAAGTTTCTAAACTCGGAAGAGATAATACATCTGACAACTGTATGACGTGTTAAAGCTATCATATGTCTGTCATATTACAATGCGATGTACCTGCATTGTTTACGTTACCAACAGAATTGTTTATTTTGTTGTCATAATGCCGAATAATGAGACTATTAGTCAATATTTGTGAGTCCTTAAAAATTATGAAACATTTTAAGAAATTTTTGTTTTAAATCTGAAGTCTGTTCACAAATTAAGAGCTTTACGTGGCCCACTTTTAGTCGTCTGAACATAGTTGGTACTCTATAGTCAAGTCAGAAATTGTGTCTCTCACGATCCACTCACACCGGTCTGCTTACTTCGTGTCTCAAATTCGTTCATTTCTGCGCATGACGTCACTGTGAGAAGGATGTTGACAGGGTCACCTAGGCAACCAAATACATCCGTAAGTTTTTGTCTTTTATAGGTGATTTAGGTTAACAAGCTGACAACCTTGCCAACGACTCAATTGTCAAAAAGGCTTGAACGCCACAACAACATATTAGCTGCCGTGGCAACGAACGCTACTTCTCGCAATGACGTCAGCGTATAACTGTAATTACAACCGTGACAACACCAATTGGCTACTAACATACCGAAATTCACGCCAGCTTAACGTTACTGCCGCTTCCTTCTTGCACTGACGTCACTTGTAGGCGTGGCCGATGCGCGTAAGCAGACCGGTGTAAGTGGATCGTGGTGTCTCTTATTTCCGATAGGATATTGAGGTTATAAATGTGTGCGCTTCTATACGCCTGGGTGAGTCCTGACATTTAGTAAAATTATACACTATTTTGTTATTTAAATTATTTTAAATCGCTTTTTATAATATCCAAATTTAGTGATTATGCATATGTGTTAGTTTGACTTCCAAGTTAATCTTCTTGCAACTGTAAAGTATCGTTTATATCCACTTAACTTAACGTAACGTAGAGAACTTAAGAATTAGTGAAAGTTGAGCTCCACTGAATTATGTTGGTTTGTCTACATTCACTTAATGTACAAAAACTAACGTAACGTACGGATTTGTTCACTCAACTTCAACCAACGTCAACTTCAACTCCGTGCGCTAAGTGCACCAATCACAGGCCGTCGATTTTGGCAATTTGGGTGATGGTGACAGTAACATAACCTAAAAAATATCTCGTGCGACTTAAACTTTGTTGTCTTTGTGCTGTTTTGCAATATTTTTAGCCGAATTTACAGATTTTTATAAATTTTTTAAAAACTCATAAACTTTTATAAAAATTCTGTGTACATAAACTATCTATGGTAAAACAGATAGATTTTATTTTGTGTCCTGTCAAACGTCATGTCAAATGTCATGACGATCAGCCCAAACGTAAGTGAATGTAAATGGAACCATTCTATATTTCGTACGTTAAGTACTTTTCGTACGTTAAGTTAAGTGGTAAATGGTACTTAACTCGAAGTTGTAACTGTTAAAACAATACGATATATGACACTCTTATCGTATGCTACTCCTAATATTATTAAATGCTCACTATAACGTAGACTTCTCTGTCACACACGCGTCATAACAAGTGAATATTGTCAGCGAATTGTTGTCGTCTGTGAGGGGGGGTTGTCTCATCTGGTGTCTTGTTTTTTTAGTCCGGCATAGGTTCGAAAAACTGACGTTAGGCTTTTTTTTCTTTTATCGTATCATATAATATAATGACACTGGAGGCAATCACCGTTCAGCGAACGCCAACCGTTTCGGCGGAAAGTTTGTTTTGAGTTGTGAGTTTTGAGTTGTGAACTCCAAAAACTGACGTTTGCGCACACAACACTTTGCTTATGGCAGCCAGTGAAATGTAAATACAGACGTATAACTGAAAATGACGCGGCATGGTGAATAAGTGAGGCAAATGCATTTGGTATGCAACCCGCAGTGATGTAGGGTAGGCATCTCTTTCTATCTCATACGATGCTATAGCCGTATGCGGTTTGACGGTTTGACACTTCTATTTGAGATACCGTTTTCAATTAAAAAAAAGAACGCTACTGCATTCCATTACCCATGGTAGTCAGAGAGTGACACATACCCCACATCATCGCTCTGTCTCTCATGCTTGCGCCTGCCTCAACTTTTGCCAGCTAATGTAAAGCGCGTGTGCCTTCCAGTTAGATTAGAGTTCACAGATGGCAGCAGAGTCGATCACGCTCGATCAGCGAATACTCAACTGTTTGACACTAATCACACCTAGACGCATTTGCGCTGACTCTCAACTGTTTGTGTTGAGTTGACGGATGGTTAACGGCGACACATTCTAACCTCAAAAAGTAAAGAATTTGTGACGTTTGTATGCAAAGTTCTTCGACGTACTTCATATTGACTTTTGGTCTGAACATTTGACTGGACATTTGTCAGTGGTTAGATGCTGGATATGACTCTCAACTTTTGCAATCGCTGAACTCGTCCAAAATTGTAGCAAAAACACATTTATTGAAATATAACGCAAAATTAAGGTGCGTTCAGACACAACTTGGCAAAAAATCGGAATAGACGAAGTAAGAGATGTCAGTAGCTGCACAGTTTTCTATCCGTATTTTGACCTTGTATCTTTTACCCAGGAAACAACTACTCTACAGCGAAACTGTAGCAACAAAACACATTAATCCAATTGTGAATACTAAACCATCACTAAACCAAGTTCCGCTAAAACTTCAACCTAACCTAAGAACAACTCGCTTCAAAACCGTTCGCCCGGACTAGGAATACGTAAAAACTATGACGCAGAGGTGGTGATAAGTAGACTACGTGTGGTAAAGAGGAGCGCCCTTAGAGCCACTTGTTCCTGAGCCCGCTGAGCCTCCTCCCCCACATTAGGTTATATCATACAATCGTCCCCTGAAGGTGCTGCGGGTCCGAACTCCCACCCGAAGACGACGAAGTCGGCGGCAGCGCCGTCTGCTGCGACGGCGGCGACTCCCCGAACTGAGTATTCTGCAAATTGATACCCAACATACTCTGGTTTAAACTCGAACCCGCCATACCGGCTTGAGCCAAACTCATAGTACTTCCGGTACCTACTCCACTAGAAAGCGGAGGATTCACTAACAGCGCGGTATTGCTTGTGATTATGGGTGGACTGCACTCCTCAGGAGGCGTCACCTCCAAACCAATGCTCCCATTTAACGCGATTTTGATGGGATTGGTGGCGTAGCTACTTGCGTAGTTATTGGTCGCGTAATTTGATGAGAAATGTGATAGACCGACATCTTCCAAGCTGCTTTTCCTTCTGGCGTTGCCCACGTTGGTTAAGCCTTGTCGGAGGGAGTTGGATCTGCGTAGGAGGATGTCGTCGATGACACGTAAGGAGTTTGAGCGTCCTCTCTGGTAGCCAGCGACGGTTGGACTGTCTGGTAGAGAAAGGGAGTTTGATTTTGTGGTGACCAGTGGTGGAGCTCTTGGTGACTGGTAGCCGGATAGGCCTAAGCCTGAGCCTCTCCTGCTGCCCGCTTGCGAGGCGTTCGCCATCGTGTTGACGAGCATTTGGGAGCAGAAGCTGATGTTGGATTTTCGACGGCTGTTGTGACGCTCGAAGGTCTTCTGGGCGGAAAATGGACTGGGTCGTACCAGATAGCTGCAATATCATTTAGATGTTTTATTTTGACGGTATTACAAATATAGTAAGGAATTACTACTATAACAGTTTGAAGTAGAACATTTCAGAGAAAAGGACGATTGAATGTAAATCTCAACATCGTTATCAATAACTCTTGGAAACATGGATTTTATGAATTGCAAGTCGGAGTCGTTTCGATAAATTTTGGGGAATTTTGGCAAATTTATACCTGTTGTGTTAAATCTTGTATTTTTACCTGAAATTTTGATTTTTCAAACGTCATCTTGAAACATTGACCGTGTTTTTGTATGTGGTTTGCACGGGCGCCCAAACAAACAACAAGTTTTTTTCCTTCTTAATTGGTAATTATTTATGTCTGTTTGTAGTTATTATCTGAAGAAGATTTTAAATAAAAATCGAAACGTAACAATGAATTAAAGGTTGTTGGTCTCTGATTGGTCTATCCCTATCAAGTTTTCCTAATATTGTGTCAACAAGTACGACCGCGAATATCCTACCTGAGCAAACAAACAACAACAAAAACGGAACCTGTCGTTATAATTTGTTGAGGTCGTCATATTCATGTTCCCAAATGCAATCGATGTTTTACGATTTTCAATTATATTCTTTTCGTACGTAAGGTCACAAAACTGATTACCTATGCAAGAACACCGAGTTATAACTAAAACCAAAACTACCAAACTAAAAAGTACCAAAAACACTTATTTAGCAATTTTATTATAATATATGAGATAGGAAGGTGGTTAGGATAGGAAGGTTACATATTTTACAAATTTAAATTATTTAATTAAATTAAAAAATCCTAGTCCACATCGATTTTTACTATTGAAATACTTAAATGTTGTTGTCATGTTACTGAGTTATCAACACTTTAAATGGAAGCCCCATTCTGGTAGGTCTTTTAGTTTGGTTTTTTGTCTTTATGGGAGAAATAATAAACAAAACGTAATAATCTAACGGTATATGGAACTTCCAAGCTTATATTCTTATTTAACGCAAATAAATCAATTTAAAATGCTTTCCATAAACCAACAAAAGTTCATCAATCATTCATTGTTTTTTTAAGTTTTCCTCTGTAAGATCATTCATTTTGTAAATAATCGCCAAAACAATTAATAGATTTATCGATACCACCACAGAAAAATATGATTGCCGATTTTTCATATAACAAACATTTCTTCTTTTTCTTTTTTTCTCTTATTTCTTACTTTATTATTTACGTCTTATATCAGTTCATAGAACTATTGTAATAATACTAAACGCTGCTAATACAGACCCTTTTTTACCTATTCTGTTTCGTTTAAGATAATTAATATCATGTAAATACAGGTCAGTGAATTCTCAATCCTAAAATATTGTGCATTTTTCTACAATGGAGAAAATAAACGAATTGCTCCTTTCAAAATAAATTTGCTTCTATTGTTTCTCTGTGACAATGGACGCTTTCTAAAAGTTTGCCCTATTCAACGTTTTTCCGTAAATTCTGATAGTGAGAGAAGATGGGGTAGCATTGTTAATAAAGTGTTAAAGATACTCTTATTTCACCATTTTCCGAAAATCCAGTTAGCAAGGTGATTTTTCTATGTAAATCGTCATTTATATCATCGCCTATATACAAACCCGTGTTTGAAGCCAAAGAAATCCATCTAAGGAATGTGGAAATGGAGGGTGATTAACTTAAAAATTAGTAGAAACAAGATGTTACAGAAACGACATCACAGGGCGAAAATGCGGAGTGTTTTTTGTAATCTTAAAAACAGACAATGGTATGGAAAATCATTCGAGTTTCTTCTAATAAACAATAAATAAATAAGAAATAATGACATGCATAGTTGGGCTATTTAGATATAATACGTTTCCTTCCATTTCCAAAAAATTCTACAAACTGTATGTGACTATTTGGTACGTTTCACCCATCATTAGAGGACATGTATGAGTAGAGTTGTTTCAAAATAAGAAAAGAGTGTCACGTGTTGTATTCTCAATGTATTCTAGAGCAATAAGGATGTAGTGGTGGGGGTACCCTCTTCTTATTTTGAAACATCTCTACGCCAGATTGAGATAAGGTAAGAGAATAGGCAAGAGCAGGAACTAGTTTGGACGGGACGAGAAGAAACGCTATCGAAAGGAAAGGGAACAGCATTGATATCGTAAAAATGATGGACGATGACTTTATGAAGAGAGGTCAGACGAAAGACCAATTACTAAAACAGACAAAAGAAACGAAGCGGAACAACTGAAAGAGTTCTTCATTAAAAATCTTACAATGGTAAATACGCCCAACTCATAACCCTAACCCCAATTCAACTTCTCTTTAATTATATATTTATACAAAAACGTTAAAAGTTGAAAAGTTTAAAAAAAAGGTAACAGCTCTAACCTCCACCGGGCTTCACCCACATTAAAACCGTCCCTACTTATCTATGTATAATTATTTGGATGAACCATATTACTACATCGGTACATCCCAACTAATCGAATCACTCACATGATGTCGCCCTCCTCTAGTTTCAGGTCGCAACTGGGGTTGATGATCACGTACGAGAGGCTGTTCCTCTTCTCGCTAACGTCATTATAGTCGATCGCCGGCAAATTTAAGCTGTCCATGCGGGAACGTACGAGGTTCGCTATTTCGGCGCGCTCGATTTGCTGCTCGTGGTTGTCCCTGGCCTCGTCCACCATGTTAATCGAATACTGTAACAGATTTCGGAAGGGCAACGTAAAATGTGTTACAGGATTTTGCAGTAAGCTTCCCACTCTAAGTTGATAAGTTGTGCTAAGTTGTGCTGCAAAACCATGCATGCGATTTTAGTGAAGGCGTTTTTGGGTTGAGATTAAAGCGAGGTACTACGTAGAAGATAGATTGTTGTACTCACGGTTTGCTGGTCGTTCGACGTGGAAGATGCAAACGGTAATTGGGGTAATTGAAGGGTAAAGTCAAGCTGGCGGGAACAACTTAATCAATGACAATGTTGTTACTTTTTGTGTTTAGATGATGTACAGTGACCAAATATATAAGAAAAACACCTGGGAACATAATTCTAAATGTAAATAGCTTCGTAAGAGCCGTTGAAACTTACGTAAAATAAGTTATGCTAACACTGATTTTTCTAGGGATTTTTATTTTAGTAAGTTTGAAATGGTGTATGAACAGCTTGATTTGGCATTTTATAACGTTATTCTGCGAAACTGGCGGGTATGAGCGGTCACAATTTGGCCACAATCCTGTTATGTTGATGGATGCCAGATGGATGCCTACGACTTGTCGAAGGATCTTTTAATGTCAAGGTGACATTCGCAACGTTGACGTGTTATTATTTTATTTATTTCGCTTATTGCGCTTTGGTTAAAGATACATACAGTGAATTAGTGTGAAGATATATAAAAAATAATGTCGAATTGTGCTGTTCGCAGCTGCAAGTGCAGAAAATCAGGCATAAACCAGATTACGACCAGGGCACAGGACCGGGGTAACATTTCATCGGTAAGTGACTATACCGGGTGATTCAATTTTGATCCTCACCATGGGGATCTCGCTTATTACTGGAGATAGAGCCTATGTTTAAATTTGGCAACGTTTCGTATTTTTGTGCTAATCAATTATCTCAAAAGAATTTTAAACTATCATTTTTCATTTTGAAGATATCCGCAAAAAACTGAAACTTTAACATATCTGTTTTAATTTTTTATTCAAAACCAAATGTAGCTAGACATTTGAAACAAAAACATTCTATAGGTACTTTATAACAAGGAATGCAGTGTCATTTTTTAATTTGAAATAACATCAAAGATGGCGGCGTAACCATGGCCAACTTTTGTTTTTCTTGTGGGCGCCATATTGAATTTTGGAATTTTCCGATGCTCGTGTTTTTTCTCATTTCCGCAATGTATAACATGTTACCAATCTTTTTAAAAATAATGGTGTAATAGTAAAAAATCCTTCAGGTACCCAACTGGAGCTTGGTTACAGACAGCCGGAGTCGTTGCCAAGCAACACCAACAAAATGCACTTGGATCAAGCGGCGCCCTCAGCGTTAGGTTTGCCATTTAACCAAATTAACCTTAATTGTGGTTGATTGTGGATGTAAAATGCCGTTTACCAATAACGAAAAGCGTGATATAATTAAGAGTTTAATTGAATTTTGAGATTTTCCGATAGTCGTGTCTTTTCTCATTTTCGAAATGTATAACATGTTGGCATTATTTTTTAAAATAATGGTTTAATAATAAAAAAGACACGTTCTTCTTTTTCTTGTTGTTTATCGTGCTTATCAAGTAACCAACTGCAGCTTGGTTACAGACCGCCGGCGCCGGACTGACCAAGAGTGCTTTGGATTTAAAACATTCAGGTTTTAAAAGAAGCAAGTTTATACAACATAAAGATTATTTTTTAAGTAAATGTTCAAATTGGCCGCTATTTTAGTGAAGGCATAAAAGCGTACCCGCTTTTCCACATGTTGTTATGCTTTTCTAACTGTTCTTCCCGGAATAGCATTGACCGCATTTGTTATTCGATCCCGCAGATCGTCGATATTTCTGCGAGTATCGTGATAAATTTTGTCGTTCACAGTTCCCCAGAGAAAATAGTCCAGAGGACTTAAACCAGGAGATCCACCACTCCACCATTACCAATCCAGCGATTTGGAAATTGTTGATTTAAATAATTTCGTACAATTGCAAAGTCTGACTTGTGTGGGGTTTGTACGGTTTCAATATCTTTGTGCGTGGTCTGCAAACACGTGTTTGCGGCAATTACAAGTTAAAGGCTAATTCCCGCTTAGAAGTCCAAGAATCGTCATTTATGTAAAAACCAGTAGTTGAAGCATTGCAAATCAATGTAATTTAACGTTTACCATTTCTAAAATACCTCTTTGATTATTTTCAACATTTCCACGAGGATTATAAGAATTGCA
The DNA here is from genome assembly GCA_964023965.1 of Melinopterus prodromus. NCBI lineage: Eukaryota > Metazoa > Arthropoda > Insecta > Coleoptera > Scarabaeidae > Melinopterus > Melinopterus prodromus. Next base: position 11,107,352 of record OZ030390.1, on the reverse strand, counting down.
GGGTTTACTAAACGATCCATGGTCCGCTAAATTGCCGTCCAATGTTAGGAATATTGTACGATGCGACATTTCTAAGAGAACAATAATAAACCCTTATTATATCACGCTGTTCGTTATTGGTAAACGGCATTTTACATCCACAATCAACCACAATTGAGGTTTATTTGGTTAAATGGCAAACCTAACGCTGAGGGCGCCGCTTGCATTTTGCCACTTTTTCCAGGTGATTTAATGGGGAGAAATAGAAATATCAAATCAAAGTATTATGAGAAGATGACACAATTCACTTCCTGTGAGACAGATTTTTCTCAAAATTGCGAAGCTAGGCGCGAGTACGCCACTGTCGTCGCTATCTTTTCGAAAGCAAGACTATAATGTGTTGTAAGGTTTCTCTTTTTGCATTTGACCAATGACGAGAATAAATGAAAGCCTTTGTAGACATTTTGTCACTACAACAGGCGTCATTTGGTTTTAGCTTCCATTGTCTTGTCAAAAGCGAATTGCTAGCTCAAGTTCACATATAATACAAAATATTGTACACTAAATACGTAACATTAACATTAAGAAAAGAATTAAAGAAATGCACAATGAACAATGACTCAACACGACAGAAAAGGAAAATTAGCGAGAAAAGACATGCAAAGTAGAATTTCTCCCCTTCTACTACACCCGGATATTCAAGGTAATTTCTTATTTTGACCTGGTTCAAATAAGTCCTTAACACCAACATACGTATCTCACAATATTAATATACTGGTCAAAACACAGCATTGCAACTAAAATTATTCGATAATACAACACGACATATTAACTACAAAATCAACAATAATAATAATAATAATAACGATATTAACTAATAGCATCATTTTCCAGTGCTAAACAGCTTGCCAATGTTGCCAATACAGTGCCTGCAAATGTGTCAAAAATTGAAGACAATCTGTATTATGTCTTTATTTTTGTTGGTGTTGTATGTGGTGTGTATAAAAAGCAGTCATTGTGTATTTGAAGATATAATATAAACATTTGATTTAGATTTAAATTGTGTGTAATCTGTGCCGTGTTGTCGTGAATAGTTATTAATTTATGGACTCACCATGGAATTTCGTTTATCGGTACATCCGAGACAATTGGTGCCCTCTTTCGGCCGATACGTAACACCTACGCGATCCGTTCCAAAATGCTCCTCCTCAAGCTAGCAGAAACAAGAAGCCCCCGTAACTATTGTCGTGCACTAATTACTAATTTATTCATATATCAATCGCTAAATTTTGGAAAACTTTTAAGGTATTTACCTATATCTTTTTTAGGAAACCTTAATTTTTTTTAGTTTATTAGTAAAATTTTATGTATGTAACGTTCGTATCTAAGGATATGTTAAAAAAGTAAGCAGCATTTGGGATACTATATAATAACTTGACCGCAAATAATATGCTTAAGGCAAGATATAAATAACGTGGGCTATTAAAAGAAAATCCATATGTATTTACAATTTTTATCACAAATCATTTTATACATTGATTTTATTTGCACTTTTTCATAAGTAAAAAATACACAAAAATTCAGAGTACATATCTGAGAACATAAAAATGGCATATGTGAAAAAGCACCAATAAACAGTTTGACCAATGTATAATCGAAAATTAAGAATAAAGTAAGCAATTAGTAGTGCAAGAAAATTTAAAAATGTAATATGGACAATAATGTTAATAACAAAAAACCTCGGTAAAAATAAAATAGCGGTAAAAGGTACAGTAAATCAATCAGTGCTCTTACAAAATCATGCCTTATAGAGATACTTAAAAGTTGGTGGGCGTGGTCCTGGAAACGTGCGTGCGCTGGTCACCAGACGTGTTCAAAACATGTGTTGCAAATCCTCGCGTGGAGAGAATTTGAGCCAAAGCAGAGAGAAAAAGTAGATCGATCCAGAGACCACTGGATTTTAGCAGATTCTGGTTGTGATAAAAAGTCGTAAACCGGGTAAACGAGTTTTATAAATAAAATCGGTTTTGTACAAACTTTTGTTTGTTGATAACAATGCAGAAGCGATATCATGCTGCAACATAGATTATGTCAATCGACTGCAATATGGCTGCAAAAAATAAGTGCTACAAACTCCATTAAAATATAATATTTAAATAATATGTATAGCAAAAACGAACTAAATTAAAAAAAATGGTGCATATAATGATTGAATCTTCCTTTGATATCTCTGAAATTATTCTGATCATTAGAGAGGGTGCGAAATGATAGGGTTCATCATTATCATTGTTAATAACGCAGATGCAAATATTTCCTACAAGCTCATCCTTATTCGTACACCCTGTATATACAGGGTCCTGCAACTAAGCTCCCGTCTTCTGTAGCTCACTTACTCATTAAGCTAAGAGTTTGACATTTTGCAGGCTTACCCTGTACTTCAAGGTACAATTCAAGAAATTATTTTTTATTATACAGGATGTTCCAAAAAAGTGCAACGCCATGGTAATATATTTTTTTAAATTGCATGCTATACATTTTTCTACACATTTGGAAGCCTGTTATGGTTGCCTACATATCACCAAAATTTTATTGAAATCGGTTGAGTGACCGCAGCGGAAAAAAATAAAAACCAAAAAAAAATTGATTTTGCATCGTAGGCTTTAAAAATCAATAAAAGCCACAAAATGCACCTCGTTAATAAAATTTTGCGACGTGCTTATTAAGTTAGATGTAATAGTCTCGTTAACCAAGTGACATTGATCCAAATTATACAGGGTGACCAAAATCGAGTGTCAAACTTGTCAAACTTCAAAGCGCGCTATTGTTCTTATTTTAAATTGGAACCCATAATTTTTTTTAGGTGAAGCGATGCGGAATGAAAGAATAAATATTGTTTCTGAATACAACCCCATCACAATTCCCAATATTTTAAAAGTTATTCGCCAAAAACTCATTTTTCAACGTTTCCAACGGCAATTTTAGGAAACAAATATCGTACGTGGCGTTGAAAAACAATTTATTACATAAAATACAACGCAGAGAGGTATTTTAGATTTTTTCTGCGGTAAGGTTTTAGCGGTAAGGACGGAAATGTGGCTATAGGAAAATTTTGCAGTAAATTTAGCAATTGAATAACTACTTAATTAAGTACACTCAAATCTAAAATACGTCTATTATTTTTTATGAAATAAATTGTTTTTTCAAAGCCACGTACGATATTTATTATCTAAAATTGCCGTTGGAAACGTTGAAAAATGAGTTTTTGGCGAATAAGTTTTAAAATATTGGGAATTGTTATGGGGTTGTATTTAGAAACAATGTTTATTTTCTAATTCTGCTTCATTTCACATAAAAAAATTTATGGGTTCCAATTTAAAATAAGAACAATAACACGCTTTGAAGTTTGACAAGTTTGACACTCGATTTTGGTCACCCTGTATAATTTGGATCAATGTCACTTGGTTAACGAGACTATTACATCTAACTTAATAAGCACGTCGCAAAATTTTATTAACGAGGTGCATTTTGTGGTTTTTATTGATTTTTAAAGCCTACGATGCGAAATAAATTTTTTTTGGTTTTTATTTTTTTCCGCTGCGGTCACTCAACCGAATGTCAATAAAATTTTGGTGATATGTAGGCAACCATAAAAGGCTTCCAAATGTGTAGAAAAATGTATAGAATGCAATTTAAAAAAATATATTACCATGGCGTTGCACATTTTTGGAACACCCTGTATAATAAAAAATAATTTCTTGAATTGTACCTTGAAGTACAGGGTACGCTTGCAAAATGCCAAACTCTTAGCTTAATGAGTAAGTGAGGTACAGAAGACGGGAGCTTAGTTGCAGGACCCTGTATAAAACATTGAAATACAAATTCATTAAAATTGATAAAACATAAAACACTACTACAGCCCCGTTGCTGAGGAAGCAACGTACTATTATTGAAAATTTATCAAATCGATGAGGATCGAAAGAAGCCAAATTTGAATACAAGTTTTATACCAATTTATTTCAAAGTTTCATACCAATTTTGTCTTTATTTACCTCATTGAAGGTAAATTGATATAAAGTGTTCCGAAAGTTGATTGTGTTGAAAGTTGAGTGTATGAACTCTATTATTATATATTACATACGTCAAAACAAGAATGAAAATAATAATAATAATAAGCAACACAAATCTGGCGAATAAGCTAATTACAATTAATTTAAGGTTCAGTGGAATTGATAATTTAAATATTTTCGAATTGAATAGAAGAATTTGCAAAGTCATATATTTTTTTAGGTTACGAGGTAAAAAGTAAGGTTAAAATGTAAAAAAAAATTATTTTGGTAATTTTTGCAAATTTATGCCTGCTTGCTGAACCCAATGTCCTTTTAAAACTCAAAATGATCTCATGGAAAACCTTGAACTTTGTACTGTTACCTGAAATCCAGAAAAAAACTGCAATAACCCGACTTGATATGAGATGACTTTAAAAAATTTCTATACGCTTTCCATTCATAAAGAAAAGTTATTAATATTCCTAATTTTCTATAGTCTTAAGGTCATACAACGAGCAAGCGAACGTAAAGACAATCAGTAAGAAAAATATGGGGAAGCCATTAAAAAATGTCGGTTACAGTCAAAATCAATCGAGGTATATGAGGATTTTTTGAAATAACCGACCGTTTCCGAGATTTTGTCAAATTTCCACAGTTTACGCTATATGAATTTTTTCTTGGAGCTTATAAATCAAAAGCTAACCATGAACTCAGAAACACAAGAAGCTGTCTTTGTTGGAAATTAGTTTTTTGTTTTTGTCTCCTGCATTGGTGATTGGCTTAACTATCCTAAATAGTTCAACATATAGCAAACAAATAAACAAAAAAGATGAGATTTCGTAATTGAAAAAGAGGATTTCTTGTTTCGCTCTTTTTAATTTACTTTATGTCTGTTCATAAAGCTTAGTTGGGCTAAGTTAATTTAGGAAAATAGTTATTTAATAAGAATTTGCAACTATCCCGGCGACTCCACCATTTTGTTAAAACTCCGTAATTATAATTTCATTACGTCACAACTTTTATTAAATGATTTTCTTATAATAAATGGATTCTCCTAGTAATGTATGATACCTAGCCTAAAAAAATATTGCAGCCGACTGACACAAAAAGGCACCATCAAGAATTTCTGTACAACAGCAAGAAAAATAAACGTGTCGCAGTTCTCTTTTCCCTTCTATTTCGGCAATAGTAAGGCAATTTTTGCTGGGAATGCCACTCATTCATATTCACGCATATAATAGATGTAATAAATACAATTTTGTGCGAATTTGGCGAGAATTGAACACTGTACGGAGACGACGAATAGCTACTCACCGAGACCAATGACGGCACACGCACGCAGCTAGACCAGCCGGATGACCGGCCGCTCATACTCACATGTGACGAGTCTGAAATTGACGTGTCCTGAGTCCTGTATATTCCTATCGGGATCTCGCACGTCGTCGAGCAGAGCTTCTGATAGAGACGACCGTACGTTCGTATCCACATGTCATCCTTGGTGATTTTCATCTGTAAAAAGAACACGAAATTGAATTGAATATGTCGGAATATCAATTTGTCATGCCAATTTTTCGACGATCGCTTACCAGAACAGCTGATTTTTTAAATTGAAATTGAATCAGGGTACGGTTATGGATTTATATTATTGATATTATTACCATAAATCCATTAAACAAAATTCGCTCACGAAGCTGAGGAAATCCACACAACAATTTTGAGATATTGTTGCAGTATGATTTAGCTTTTTTTCATTTGATAATATAGCTAGTCACAGAATAAAGGAGGCCAATATAGATGCGGCCAGTAAAATTTTAGATCTGCAAAATTTAAAATCTTCTTCTTGAAAAACTCGTCGCCGAGATAACGGTCAAGAGGTTTGGTCTCTAAACCATTTTTACAGTCAGTTTTATAGGATATTAAAATATGTAGGTATGGATAGATAAAATTTTCGTAAAATATACAAAACATTAAGTTCTGAAAATACTAAAAATAGATAATTTTAAATTTATATTTTACAATTTACAAAAAAAAAACTGAAAAGCAAAGGAAATGTCAACACTCTGGAGCAGATAGGCTGTCAGAGAGATTAAGTTTAATTAAGTAATATAGAATGGTTCTACATCTGATGTCTGAAATCTGTGAAGTAATGGTAAATCTAAAACCTAGGTATATAGGTTTTAGATTTACCATTACTTAATTTATTTTTTCCTGTGTATCGCATATTTTTAATCAATATTATTAATAGGCAAGAATATTTTCCAAGATAATAGCAAATTTTTAACTATAAATGACGTGCAGAAAGTAAAGTACTGGAAAATGGTCTATCTGGAGTTATAGGCTATTTTTTACAGCTTCGACGAAAATTAGTTATTTAGTAAGAACAAGAAGTTTCTTACGTACCTTTGTCTAAGAAAAGAAAACGTAGAATGTAAAAGTTTTATAATTGGCAATATATATATGATATATGATATATGATTCCAACAGAAATCTAAGAAATCTAAGACAGCATTATTATACCCAACATTTTAACTTTATCGTAAATTAGAATTTTGGTACATACCTAGCATAATCTAACAATAAAAACATAGTGAACAGGTGACAATCAATTACGTTTATTTTTTCGTACAGTCCGAACCTGAATATAGAAACTATGAATTAGCTCTATTTTCTGAGAAAACAACATACCAATTGCCATTTATCCAATATTTTTTCCGTTTGTCTTTCAGAAAATTAAATAACTGTAAATCTCCCTTTGCTTTGACATCTTTCCTGCAAGGTGAATGATATTTCAAAAAATGCAATAAAACATATATTATCGCAAGTTCATGTGCTACCGCGAACTAACCGTTAAACTTTCTTAACAATTTATTGGTAATGTAATATCCGAGTTTATTGTCTTCTCGAGTAGTTCACAGTGATTACCTCCTGTGTACAGTTATTTCAACATGCATTCTGAAATAGTCGAATGGCTCAAGAGGACCGGTAGCTGTCCTTCAAATGTAAATTTATCAGTCCCGCAGGGTCGAAATTTTTTTCACATAATTGAAATACAGCTCAAGTATTAGCTAAAAAATGAGAACTTAATCGAAAAAAACTTCAATTAGTGTCGCTGGCAAAGGTTTTTCAACATCAGGAAATACGGTTTTGTTACTCTTAAAACAAATAAGGCAACGTGATAGCATTGTCTTGAAGTGAAAGTTCGAAACTTGAACTTTGACGCTATAAAGTAAAAGAAACTTGATAACTCTGTGAAAGTGGTGCAACAGTGGTTGTTACTAAAACCCTAGCGGCATTTTGTTCTCGAGTTTGACAGAAATAAAGTTCACAGTATTGTCCATGGTTGTTTTATCACAACTTTCATGGTTAGGGTTCAAGCTTTTATTTCAGTCTATGGTCAGATCTCGATATTTTTGGAATGGTATCAAAGAGTGCTGACATTTTGTGTCATGCTACACCATTTTACAAAGTTGAAGCATTGATTTTCTGTTCCTAGTTTTCCGAAGTCCAAGGATTAAGCTTTCATTTCAGTCTACTGCCAGAGAATTCTGCGCGATCGTATTATTCTTTTCTGAGGGTATATTAAAGAGTGCCCCGTCATACAAGTTTTGACTTTTCCTAAAACCTCTTCGTATCTTCAAAAAAGAGGTACCTACATTCAATACCTATAATATTTTGCATACTCTAATAAAACTGAAAAACTTTTTTTACCGAAACTTTCACATCATTCATAGCCCCAATTCCAAATCAATAGTGTATTACGGTTCTTTCAAATAACATAATTTTAGAAAGAATGTGCGTTACTGATACTCGCTTTACAAATAAAATGTCAAACTTAACTCTTATTTAAGAGAAACTGCCGTTTGAAATTTGAATGAAAATTGTTTCTAATGACGTCACGGGAAAAAAATATAACACTGCAACAAAAAATTTCCTACCGGGAAATTTTAGCTAATAATGATTCTTTATGACCTCGTGACACTTCCACAAATGCGTTTTTCTAGGTTAGTTCGAATAAGGAAGAGATTAGCAAATTTATTTCTCATTTTATTCATATATGGCTTCACAACGGAAATCGCAAAAGTTTTCAATTTTTCTTGAGTTTATTGCGAAAAAGTCATTAAACTAAGCATGTTTCCACAGAGGCCACTATATACAAAACTAAAGTACACTAAATTTGCTATAAAATTTTTTGGAGCCCTTCACCAGAAATTCAGTAGACACCTATATTATTACTATTTATTTATTAACTATATGTTTGTTCTTTTGAATTAATACTTAATATATTATGTAGTTTTTATTTATTTTTTTATAAAAATTCGAGCTCTTGACTTAGCGGCTTCGCTTAGCTTCATATGACATAATATATCAACCCAATATCGCGGCTACACTGTTTGGCCAATAAGTGATTAAGATGTGTAATTTGTAGGGAAAGTAAATGTACAAGTTTTAGCACAACTTTAGTCTTGTTAACTACTCATAATCTGGGTTTTACATAAAGTAGAAGAGAATCTTGAACAAAATTTTTCGCACGGTGTAATAAGTTATTTGGTAACGTAGCTTAATTTCGAAGCTAGTTCAGTTCCATTATTGCGTTGGCAGCTCAGGCTGACAGCTGTAGCGTTATTGAGGTTAGACTACGTGAGATTGGTGTGATGTATAAACTAAATTATAGAGCTGGTTGTGTGCCGGAGCGTGGTAGCAAATCGGAAGAAACTTTGCCTGGTAAGATATTTTTTAAACTGCCAAGAAGCGAAATGAGCGATGGTTGTATGACAGCGACATCTCTTTAAATGGCTTACAATTGCTTACCACTTTCAATTGCAATTTTATCATAAACAAACCATCTACAGAGATAATACATCTCAGGAGTACTTCTTCCATGGTGTAAAATCATTTAGTAATTTTAGTCGAATTACCACATGACCGTACTACCCTATTTGCACCTAATAACAATTGAGCAGGCCATTTCAAAACCGCACACAGACCACAGCTAATTGCGGACAAACATCATTCGCCTTCCTTCGCTGTTCGTCGCTTTGCGAATCAAGTGAATCCATGCCCGGAAGCGATGTCGCGGCAATAGATTTAGTAATGAGCCAAGTTTGCTTCGGTATGAATGCCGGCAGTTTGAGATTCCTGTTTCCCACACCCTGTGAATACTGGGGGCGATTTCACACATCAAAACAAACTGTAAACAGCCGAACTGCTAGTCGGTATGCGCGTATTGACTTACGGAAGTTAGGAAGCCGGATCCTGGAGCTTGGTCAATGCCTAATAGGAGTCGAACGAACGTGATGACGTAGTCCTTGACGAAAGCTTGGTAGAGGAGGGTGTCCAGCATGCTCGCACTGAAGACGCTACCTGCTGCGAATGGCAACCGGAACATGTAGGATATATGGGAGCCGCGTTCTTTTTCTCTCTGAAAATAATGAGAAATGGGTTTTGGTAACGTTTTTTTGTTTATAGATGATAAGATATGATGGGTTCTATGACCTTTCTTAAGCCTAAGGCTTTTCTATTTTGAAAACTAACTTTTCTGACAACAAAAAACCAAAATGTGTTATATATAATATATATGTTTTGGGTGTACGCAGTATGTCGGCGGATCGAGTTGAAAAGAGGAAGAAAATGCTCATTACTGATTTTTATATCGTACCATTTAACTAATGCGTCCAAAAATATCCGGATATAAAAATAACTTAGGGCTTGCAAACTTATAAACAAATTTTTGGAAATAGTTTCTGTATTAACCATAGAGAAACAGAAAAACAAACTGAATGAGGAAGATGTTGCTTCTCTAATAGCATTCAGTTCAAGATACATATTCCAAAATTATTCCTTACAAAGAAAATCAAATTAAAACCATTTGGACCACGATTTAAATATATGTAACCCCGCACGAGAGAATCGACCTAACTGACATCCTAACTGTCAAAAAGTGTATAAAAGTATGTCATACTCCTGAATCACTTCTACATAAGTTGTATGACTGTCAAAATTGTTTACCTTTCGGTGTAAACATGAGCGCGAGAGAAGTGAAAAAAGTACTCGATTTTTGCAGTTTTAAATTAACGCTCGTCTTTGCGTTTTTCTTCTTTCAAACCACTCACCACAGAAATTTCAGTTTTTGTTCAGGTTGCATTAAGAGTCTCTTCTATGGATTGGCCTTTTTGTTTTCTTCAGTTTTTATGTAACAAAGGTTGCGAACAAGATTTTGATGGACGATATCTCAGTAACGAATGTTATCAGGACAACGCAGTTAGCATGCAAATAATCCTTGTTTACTGTGATACACATCCCTTGAATTTAATAGCATTCCGACTAGTTCTTAATTTTTAAGACCGAAATAACCATGAAAAATATTTTGCGCAGCTCGGCTTCCAACGCTTGTGGGTTTTGGAGCGAGGCAGTCGAACGAAATGCGGTTATAATTAATTGTAAGTCTAAATTCATTATCCATATTTAACTCGCACTACTATTCAAGATTCCTCAATTAAATTGTTCTGATCATATCGTACTAATAGTAAATAACCTTCCACTCCCCCTGATACGTTTTCACTTATCGTTACGATTGACGTAGTGCGCGCTGCACGAAATTTATATCATTCATATTAAGGGGAGGTTCTCATGTTGAGACCTAAAAAGTAGCTCAACTTTGAGACAGTTTTTCAAACAAATTGTAAGAGATAACAAATTTTTTTCTTTTGCCTTGTTTTTATCAAACTTTAGTGTATAGGACATGGCGCCATAAAAAAACTATATGCAAGTACTGGATAGTGTTGTAGGAAGTATTAGGTACTGTGCGGCGTTCTTGTCTCAATGGCGTGCACGATAGTCGATAGCTCCTATAAAAATAAACAGACAATTTGAAAAGCGCTGTGAAACTAGATGAAATTAATTGGCTGCTCTTTGAATCTTAAGATCGATTTATTCAGCCTTTTCTTGGTTTTAATCGTTATAAATAATATAATTATTTAAAAGTTTCACTTATTATGCGGTGCAGCCTCCAATAAAAAGTATTTTCTCTAAGGGAGAAAAAGAATAACTCGATCTGTTCAACGATTCAAAAGTAATCGCACATGCCAGTTTGAAAGATCGTGTTTCTAGAAATATGCGTCGGTTGTATCGGTGTAAAAAACTACAAGAGAAGGTAGAACAAGAAACATGTTACTTTTTAAAATTTTCTATATGAATTCATTGAAATATAATAATAATCAACATAAGCACTTAGATTTATACGTTCTCTGTACTGTATCAAACTTTTACAGTCCTAATTTAAAGCGCTACCAAAAATTATCACTTGAATAGGCACATCTCTTTGCGCTGCCTTAATGCAGGAAATGTTCACCGGATTATACCATAGGCTATAAAACCGTAAATATTACGAGAACCAAAAAACTGTTTCAGGGCTGATTTTATACACTCCAAGGTTTCAAAATTTGAAAGGAAAAAAATAATTTTTTTTCAATCGTTGCATAAGAACCTCCACTTAAATAGCTCTAATAATTACTTAAAAATTATTACAAAATTCTTTTTCTATAGTCGCATTAAAAAAATATGACGTTTTTTACGTGTTACTGAGATACCCGCATTCATGAAAATCTTGTTCGCAACCTTTATTACACCAAAACTGAAGAAAACAAAAACGCCAATCTATAGAAGAGGCTCTAAATGCAACATGAACTAAAACTGAAATTTTTGTGGTTAATGATTTAAAAGAAAAGATATCGGAAAGACGAGCGTTAATTTAAAACTGCAAAAATCGGGTACCTTTTCACGTTTCTCTCACGCTCATATTTACACCGAGAGGAAAAAAATTTTGACAATCATACAACTTATGTGGAAATGATTCAGGAGTATGATACACTTTATTTAATTTTCTTCTGTTCAGTAGTTTTAGAGGTATGCGCCTTTAAACACAAGAGTCAATATTATTGAAACGAGAGATGGTAGTTAGGACGATTCACTCGTGCGGGGTCACATATTGCATATTGCCAGCACGTAGTCCTAATCTAACACTGATTTTTTTTTTGAGACCATTAAAACAATTGTCTGCAGTGAACAAGACGATGCAGAACTATTAAACCTAAGAATAATGAATGCGATGGAGTCTCTACCACTGTCTGAAAGTCGAATATATAATATGTATAAAGAATTTAGAACTCGTTTTCAAATGTGTGCCGAATAAGGAGGAGATTTCTTTGAATAGTTGATAGGTTCACTTAAAAATAAATAATTATTTCTGCTTACAGAGTGTGTTATTAGTTATTACATAAATTTACATTTAAAATATTTATCTACGACTCACATATCATTCATTGCATACGTATCTATGACTATATAATCCGCGCTCGCCTACGATTCGCGTATAAACTTTATGCTCGCGCCTTATATCCTTAATTATGTGCTCGTGAAATAATATACTATTAACTAAATGATTTCTATAGTTTATAGTTTTCTATAGTTACATATCTTAAGTTGACCTTTTTGAATTTTTTTTCTGTCTGATATTTACCTAAAAATTGGAATTATTAATTAACTCTCATAGTTATAGTATACATTTTTCGCGATTTAGGGGTTTGAACATACTCTACGCATTATTTATTCAGAGATTTTTTGGAAAATTCAGTAACTTTAAAGTGGAGGGTGGAAATAACCTTCAGAGTTTAAGTAAACCACTTTAAAATTTTCTAGAAGCATGTAATGGTTATTTATTTAGACACTGTATTCTTTTACAGATCAATGTTAAAGTTCTGTGATAAAGTCAACTCGATTTAAACATTACTAATACTAGTCCTATACCAAACTATTTTTTTATTTAGATTATATTTTGTGCTAGACAAAAATATACCACTTTTAAGCAGGTACTATTTTTCTTCTCGTGCAAATCCTGAAGCTGATAATATCAATGACGTTTGATCATATTAATTTAATTTGGCCAGCGTTGTTTAATACTTTTTGGACTATCAATTTTAACAAATCTACAATTGGTGCCAATATTGGCTACCGTATTTAATTACGAGACTGATATATACAATTTTATACATGTATCAAAATATTTATTTATATTTGACTTTATGAATTATTGAAATTAACAAAAAAATATTTCAGATTTGCATCGTAAAACTTATTGTAATAAGTTTTACAGAAACAAACCTAATGTAAACCGTTATCAATAAAATCAAGACGAACCTTATTTAAACCTGTAGTTAGATAACGTCCATTATTTCAAAAAACTGCTTGGCTGTACAATGTACATATTGCCCTTTTAATAAGAAATAAACTATATAATTATATTTTAAGCATGCATTTATCATGTATGTACAATTCAACTACAGAGTTAATTTGTTTCATTTGCGTCTTTTTTGTAATATGTACTCTGTATGTGTCGTCCCTCAAGTGTTCAAAGTGTATTTTAGTATATTATGCATGCACATATCATGCAAACATGCCGCTAGTAAAGCCAGCAGCGAACCTCTTAACTCCCCATTGAACTCACACTCTATCCCAAACTACTCTATGTGAGCAACATTGCGTTTAGAATGCAAGGAAAGTTAGATTAAGCTTTAGTTTTAGTTAAACTAATTTTATTTACATGTATTATGTATATACTAGATATGTAGCTAATATATATATATATATATATATATTAATAAAGTAAGGTTTTTATTTAAGTTTTTTATGGTTAAGTTATTTATTTATATATTTCTGTTTTAGATGTCTATACGCATTTTAACTAAATAATAAAATAATAATAATCATAATAATAACTTAAGAGTGGCATTTTTAGCTTTTATCCCAGATAAAGTATAAAACTACTAGAACTCTTGCAGCAATTTTGTCATTCTCGGTGTGAAATGAATTTACTTACTTTCGTAGTATCAGTTTGTAGCAAATGTGTCTAAACATAAAAACAGTCAAATTATAGATTAAATTTAGCAGTCGTTTTTATATAGATTAATTAAAAAACCAATTTTAAAATCAAAATTATATTATCTTAAGTTATTTGAGTCTATCTAATGGAATACTATAATGTATAAATTTAAAAGATTTTGTTAGAAAGAATTGTTTGCAGATTACATACAATATTGCATTGTTATAATGTTTAATAAAATACTTCACGTATACAAAAAAAAATCATGTAAAAATAATTCTTACCTTTTCCATTTTTGATAGGTGTAGTGCGTATTTGTCGTGAGCTCTGAACTGCATAAACCTCATGTTAGATGACTGCGACAGTTCGGTGATACTCTTGATGCTCGGGAAAAATCTGTAACATAAATTTATTGTACGAAATATGGTGGAATATTACTATTGATTGTTGGGAAACGTCGTAAATTTATAATGTCAATAAGAAGACCTGAATAACGGTTATTGGCGACATAAAAACTTGGTAATGTTTTGGGGAAATATCGACGAAAATGGGAAAATATAGACGAAATTGGTCGTTATATTACTTTATATAACCCAGATAATATTCGAATAGGTTTGGGTAAGCGATGTGGCAGAAATTTCACTGTTAAATGGTTTTTGTCTTGTTGCAAATTGAGAGGAAAGTATAAGAAAGTTGGGATAATGTTGGTATTACAATAGATTGCAAAAACCTTGATTTTGATGGGTATTTGTATCACGCCCTCCTCAAAACAAACAAGAAATTACATTAGAGATTTTTGTGTAAAATTTTTACTAAATTGTTGTTGTTCAGAAAAATATAGTATGTAAATGGCTGTCAAGTTATTTTGCTGCATTTGCGCATACAAATTCAAATTCAATATTTTTTAATTTACATGAAAGTTTTCATGTAAGAAAATATAGCGCCTACTCGCATTATCTTTCAGTTTTCAGACTTTTTATGCTTTCTTTATTTCTTCAATTTATGTTTGTCTTACTGGATTTCCAATCAAAAAGAGTGTTTTTTTCAATAAGTAAACCAATACCTGTCCTTGTTCAATTCCAAAACAAATAAATAGGTTAGAAAAAAATTAAAAAGGGTGTTTTTGTATCTTAAGTGGGATATTTTTAAAATAACATTGACCAGTTCAAAGCTAAAAAAAATCTACTGTAACCTCTTTCGTCAATATTACACACAAACTAAAATAAGACATAGGTAAAACAGAGATTTAATTATAAAAGATACAAAAAGATATTGCGTTTTAGATTAGGAATCTACATTCTTCATCTGAAGAAAAAACTTATAAATCATACAATACACAGGCTGTCCCACTTTTTCCCCCTTAAAAATAATTTTTAGAGATTAAATTTCACTCTGAGCGAAATAAAAGTAAGTAAATTTAAGAAAAAATCTAAAGTTAAAAATAAATTAAATAAACAAATGAAGGAAGAAACAAAATAAATATGAAACGTTTTAAACAAATAATTGTCATTTTGAGTAAAAAGTTCAATTCACAAACAAGTTAGATGCTACTATTTCAAACATCGCTAACTTTTTAAGGTATAAAGAAAACACATAAGTCCAGGAAAGCTTTTGCTTAGTGTAACATTTACAATCTAGATAATAGTTTTTCGGGGAAGAAAGTGGGACACATGTACATGTTTCTATTTTTGTGAAAACGTCAGTAAAATAGAAAAAACGAGATGGTAATTTTTTCTACAAAATTGAGTACAGAATATTTTTTATTTAATTAAGAGCTAAAATGCTTAAGGCCTTAAAATAAAATTTTCGAGCAAAAGGCGAAAAGGTAAAATAGTAGTAATAGTAGTAAACTACTGATAACTCTGGTATACGTGGTATTTGTGAATGCAAACTGCATAGGCGGGTTTGGTGTATTCCTTTGTTTCTTTCCGCTAAAGCAGAATTCGGGTTCACATTTTTATTATATTTATTAATGTAATCATAAATTTCTTTATTTTTTTATTATATTATATTGTACTATTATTATCTTTATTATTTTATTATATATAATTTTCATTATTTTTAGTATTAATTGAATAATTTAATTTTTAGTAAGTGCATCTTTGCCCCAATTTTACTATTTTTGTACCTCTTTAAATAAGTGATATGTTTATTCAACCTCAGGAAAACGGACACGATTTTTAGATAGTGAGTGCAATACTGAGTAAAAATGTTCGTATTGATGTTGTTCGCTTTTCTAATCCTTAAAAAGTTACAGCAGTTTGAAATATTGGCAAAACCATGTTATACCTTCTTAAGAGAAACAAAAAAACAATACATCTAAAATTGTTTATTCAGAGTTACATTTACTTTCAGGTAGAAATCATTAAACAGTTTGATATTCATTTATTTTTTCTTCGTTTGTTTATTTAATTTATGTATTTTCCTCATCCTTTGTTTTACTTAAATTTATGTATTATTTACTTTTTATTGTTGTAATTGGTATTAATGATGTTCTTTCTTGGTTTGTATTTTGTATTTTATTTGACCTTTTTCTTTGTTTTGTTAATATTTCAAACAGCAGTAACTTTTTAAGAAGTTGTAAAAATAATAAGGTTCAGTCGAAAAATTTTGTCCCGAACGACATATACTGCCTAAAAAATAATTGGGCGGGGAAAAGTAATTGGTTTTATTATATTTTATTCATGCCCAATGTCTTTACGAAGACTAAGACTTTCAAACGTCATTGTTTCAATTTAATACACCAAATTATAATCAGAGAATGAATTCCTATACAAGATTTTTTTACAAGAATTCCTACGCCTCTGAACAAAAATAACAGCTGGCATTTGCAACCATTACCAACATCACAATTATTCAATGTGGCGGGAACTTCAACCTGTCCTTCGCCAATTTAGATCACTCTGTATATGTTGTAATATTTATTTACAGTTATAAACAGTATTTTTTATTCTGGTTAGTTAGTAATGAAGAACTGAATAATAATTACATGCGTCAACGACTGACATTTGCTAAGAAGTTACGTGTATGATTAGTAGTCTGAATGTATGAGTAAGGCCTTGGCACAGGTTTAGGTAATGTTCACAGTCCACTACTACGATCTGTTCAGTTCGCGTCTCAAATTCGTTCGTTTCTGCGCATGACGTCACTGCGAGAAGGATATTGACACAAACACCTAGGCAACCAAATAGATTCGTAAGTTTTTGACTTTTGTAGGTAATTTATGTTAACAAGTTGACAACCATACCAACGCATTAATCGTCAGAAAGGCTTGAACGTCACAACAACATATTAGCTACCATGGCAACGAACTAGTGGTGGGCGATGTCTATCGATGTTTTTGAAACATCGATGTTATGGTTCGATGGTCGATGTTTTTGCCATCGATGTTATTATTTTTAAACATCGATGCTGACATCGATGTTTTGCAAACATCGTGCAGCAAAACATCGAGCAAAAATGAGATATGTGATCCGGGCGTTTAGGTCGCGCCGACATGAGTTGCTGCTGTTCGTGTTTACTTAGACTAGTGATTTTTTTACTTTACTCTGCAAATTTAGGAATACATTAGTTGTGTAAGGCGTACCATTGTGTAAGGGTGAAAATTTAAGTGCTACAATTATCTTGTTGAAAAATTCAGTGTTACGTATATACTAAGCACGTTGATTTGCCCTTTATGTAAGTAAAAAAAGAACAAAACACTAAATGTAAAAATTTTATAGCGATTAGTTAGTTAGATACCGCTTTAAAGTTTGAATACATTTTATGTTGAATATTAATATGGAAATATCAAAAAAAAAAAAAAGAAATCTAGGCGTGTTTTAGTTTTTTTCTCTTCCTTCTCATTTTGTGTTTTCAATTAGAAAATAAAACAAAGCTAAATAAAATAAGCTCAATAAACAGAAGATATTATGATGTATTATTATAGAAAATTATAGACGAAAACGCTGTCCGCTGAAAACATCGATGTTTCAAACATCGATGTTTTATAGCCGATGTTTTTATACCATCGATAGTTGGTATCGATGGTAACATCGATGGTCAACATCGATATTTTGCATCGATGTCCCATCACTACAACGAACGCTAGTTCTCGCAATGACGTCAGCGCATAATTGTCACTACAACCGTGACAACAACAATAAAGTATTTGACTGTATTAAAAATATGGCTTTTATTATAATCATCCTAATAGATTACAGTTTAAGGAAACTATTTGTTATTACTTTTTTTAAAAAATATGCTTTATTTCTATAAAAAATCAAAATTAAAATTGAATTTTATTCACGTCCTACCACGTGATCGAAAACGTTCTGTAATTGGCTCAGTCTCCAGTAACGTCATTCGTTAGTACGCTTATGAATCTCCCGTTTGAATTTACTACGTTAAAATTAACGTAGTAAATTCAAATGTTTGCAAATGCAAACAATAGGAAACAACTTTGTTAACGCGGTTAGTGGTAATCTCCGAAGGTTAACGCTTTGATGGTACGATTCTACTTTAAACATAATCCTTATTTTTACGCTCCGGAACTATGCAACGTGTAAAAAGTGCAATGTTAAGCATAACTTTGTAGGTTAGGTTAGTCCTAACCGTAAACTGTCAGATAATACCTGGATCGAAAATACGATAGGAAACTTATTCTAGTCAGTTTTACTTATGTCGCAGTAATCTTCACAAAAAAAACACTTGTATTGGCCGCTATTTCTTTCTTTTGGATTTCTACGAGCCAGTCGCAACCACTTTCTTCGCAGCTTCAAATCTTGCAGAACAGCTACAAATAGTTTATCCGACGTTTTTATTGACGTGTTTCTGCATTGTGGATTTATACACAATTTATAATCCATTTTTATGTAGAAATTGTGAAAACTACACATCATACAACACAATTACCAAACGGCGGCGAATCCGATGCTTACAGACCATATGGGCCGATTGGACATAGTATCGTGTGACGTCACAAGACAAAAACTATCCTTTTGGCGGGACTTTTTGTGATTCAATTTTTAACGCTGATTTTTATAAAATATAGAGAATGTGATTACGAAAAATAGTGCATTTACAAAGTAGAGTGAACGAATAAACACACTAAGATGGTTTTCCAATAATAGTCAAATACCCTATTGGCTACTCAGGCGGCCATGAAGTTAACGCCATAACGGTACTTCCGCTTCCTTCTCGCACTGACGGCACATGTAGGCGGGGCCGATGCGGGTGAGCAGACCGTGGTTATGTTCGTAACTTCACATAAACCGGTAGACTGAAAATTGTTCACTTCGGCTCATAGGTTAGGTTGCCCCACTTACTGTCAAATGTGACAGTAAGGATTAAGGAAGTCGCAGTGGTCTACCGCGCATTTCGACAACAACAACAACCGTTTTGCCAGGCAGGTTATAGATTTTGACGGAGTCGAATTAATTGCAACCATGACGTCAATCAATCTCCATGACTGGTAGGTACAAATCGGAAGTCGAACCGCCGAACCGTCGAACCGTTCCACTCCATGTGGTGACTTAACTTTTAGCTGTGCTTTTCGAATTCTTGTGATGTATCGTGGATGTATCCGAAATCAAACATATAATGACGTCAACACATGGTGTACACGTCAACCAATACTACGGGGTAACCATATCAACATGCTTCAACACACCGAGTATGTTCGCGACAATACGCCTTATCAAGTAATCTGTGGCCTAATATCAAAAGCGACAACGTCTCAAAGATTAACTGCCAAATGAACTAGTACACCAAATTGGGGCATACATATGGATAACAAATTCGGGATATTTCTTCTAAATTCTATTATCATCTGGTTAATTCTCGCCAGAACTCTGGCTGCTGGTCACGTCAAAATCTGGAACGGCGCCGACTGCGACGTTGCCAAGTATCCATACTACGTCTACCTGGAGTTAAGAGAGAGCAGAAATTCTAGTGGTTACCTATGCGCTGGCTCAATTATCACCAAGTCTTCAGTATTGACCGCAGGCCATTGCTGTGTAGACATGACATACGCCGAGGTCATTTCCGGATACTACAGGGAAAAGGGTGACAAAGGTCAAAAAGTGTCCTCAAATAAATTAACGATACATAAAAAATTTGGAGAAATACATATGGTTCATATACATGATCTTTGCATGATCGAACTTGACACACCATTTACAATAAATAAAAGAACACAACCAGTAAAACTAGCGAATCGAAGAACAATTGCCACAGTAGCTTCCGGGTACAGACAAGTAAAAATTATGGGTTATGGTAAAAATACATGGAACGGAACAGAATGGATTATGGATTATAGCAAACCAATGCAGTGTGTCAAGTCTACATCAATGTCGACGAGCGCGTGTCGAAACCTGATGGTGAAACTGAAATATCATTTCGATGAAGAGTGTATGTTTTGCGCCTTGCAAGCATCTCGAAAAGAAGGTGGAGATCATCATGGAGATTCTGGTGGACCTGTGATGTACAAAGGTGTCCAGGTTGGAGTTGTCTCTTGGTCTGTGAAAGGAGAACCAGGCTTCAATGCGAGTGTCTTCGCCAGAATCGATAACGATTATGATTTTATTACAGGACCCTACAACCATGCGGTGACTACTGCTAAAGCACAGTTTTCAATCATTATAGTGTGCGTAATAGTCATGAATAAATTGTTGTGTTAGTATAATACTCAATTGTCAATCAACGAGTCTTTCTTGATGACTGCAGCTCATTGCCGCCGCGAAAAGAGTTACGCCCGGATTTTGTCCGGACTCAACAGATAAAGAAACACGTCGATGTGGTTACATCCACAGTATGGAACCTAATAAAACTAACGGATGGAAATAGATACATACATAGGGAAGAAAGACCTAGGTCGATACCCCGTTTGAACACCAAAAGAAATTTAATAATTGAAAGTAATTGTGTAATTAACTTGTACAAAGCTGGATGTTGGAATAAAGATTATTACTACTACCATACATACATAAATTGGCAGGGGAAAGGTGGACTGACGAAAAGACAAAATCATTGTAGTGTGCAACGTCTACATCTATGTTAGATACTTTATAGTTTATACGAACAATCTTTTGGCCGCACAATCACACAATAAAATTGTTAAAGGTTGTTCGTTCCTCAGAAAGTTGATTCGGAACCCTAAGTCACCGTCAGATTGAAAGCAGACGTTTGCGCCTATCCAAAGCCGATTCACAATATTCGGAAGTCAATGAAATATCACGGACGGGCTATGTAACGTTAAAATATAATTTAATGCATTTTGATTCAAATAGTAGTCTATTTTCAAAGGTTTCTGTATATTGGGATATTGAAAAACACCTCTTAATCCTTTGATGGGTTTATTTATATCAATAGGTACTGGTTTCGACTCACAGTTGAGCCATCATCAGCCTTAATCTACAAAAGAATACAAACGAATAATAAGGGCAAGACAATGGGATAAAATAAATTACAAAAAACAAAAAACCTCTAAACAATTTCTATCTTACAATTGCAATAGTATACAAAGGATTAGACTTACGGTCAAGTATTCGGTGTAAGCGCTTATATAATCATCTAAATTGCTAACTATAAACATTTTAAATTCTTGTAAACGTGTATACGAGACAAGACAGCCGGACAGAAACGACATTGAGAAGCTCTTAAAGCAATATGGTTTATACAAATACCACGCAGACGCGGTAAACATAAAATAATGAATTAAACAACCCCAAATGTAAGCAACCAAGCTAGCTGTGAAAATCGAAACAATCAGCCCACAGAACCAAAAACCCATCAAAAACTGGGCAAAGTAAGCAGCAAAAAACAAATAAGTAAAAATCCCAAAATAACTGATAAATGGGGGAATAAAACTTAGTTAATTAACCAGACTCGCGCAAATACTTAAAAAGTGGTTGGTGGGGGAAACAAATTTGATCATTAAGCAAGCTGTGTTTTTATATCAATCTTATGTTTTTCAATCTGATATTGTTCAAAAAGGTCAAGCTTGTAGCCTTTGTTGCAGGTGTGAAGAAGTTCCACATCCCTGTAATTAATGACGTGACCAGTTTCTATTTTATGTTTGTACAGATTAGAGGTTTGTTGGGATTGATATTCGGACAAACGTTTCGATAACTTTCTTCCAGTCTGGCCAATATAAAGCACGAAGGGACAATGACAACATCTGACTCTGTAGACTCCCGACCTTTCGGCAATAGGAGTTGGTGTTTTGAAATTTTTTATGGTAAGGTTTACACATATATGTAGGCAATTTGACAGACGATAAATGCAAAATTAATAACCATATTATTTTTCAACTTGACAGTGCCGTTCTGTGATTTGTTGATGTTTCGTGTGATCTGTTATTGCTGGCACTAATGCCTCCGCGACAAGGTACTGTGTGCTGCGAAATAGGCTTTGGCTTATGGAAAATATTGTGCGTCCAAAGGCAGCTTATGACGGAGTGTCGAAAACTATTTGTAAAAATAGTGGGATCGAATAACCAGCTCAATCAAAAGACTATGTTTGCTGACTATGAGCTGACTATGCTCCTCACCTCATCTCCAAGAGAAGGCGGTGCTTGTAAAGAAGACCTAGGTGGACCTGTGATGTACAATGGTGTCCACGTTGGACTTGTTTCTTGGGGTTTGAAAATTACCCCAACATGTCTGGTTTCGCTAGCAAGTATTGGTTTTATTAAATCATTCATCAACCATGGGGTGACTAATGATACGGCACACTCTTCAATGATTATCGTATGCGTTGAATAAACTTCTGGTAGTATATTTTTTGTTTGTAGTTATTTGTGATCAGGGCTTGTTATTTTAGTTGATAGTGTTACGTAGCTCTTGATGAGGGACGGCTCTAGGTCAGGATGGAGATTTGAATAAAAGTCGCAGTGTTGTTTACATAGGTCGTGTATTGCTGACCACACGGAATTCCAATATTACAGCTGACTGGCGACCGTGAAACACGATCGTTGAGCGTATACTATACTCAGGTGCTGCAAATTGCTGATTGATTCTCTTCCCATCCCATGCCGTGGCTTTTATATGAATTTGGCAAGACGCCATGACCTTTTTCGGGGCACCAAAAATCCTTAGTTAGGATTTTTGGTTGCACACGGCTTTTGATATAAGTTAATGTTAATTTGCACGTTTTGAACGCGTGCCACAAAGGAATGTCTTTGTTCCGATTTGAAAAGCCTGACGTCTGCATTTATGGCCAAGCAATTGTCTGCAAGCATTGTCTGGGTTGGATGACCTGGCCTCAATTATACAATGTAATTAAATTATACATCGTAACAATAGCCAGATCTCCTCATGTCAGAATAACTGTTACATTACCTTGGTATTTAACTGCAATAACTGCGAGTTGTGGAAATGTTGCTGAATTGATAAAGGTTACTACTCGATTCGCTTTGACGATGTTTTTTTAAGTTTCATTTTTTCGTTTTGACAATTTTTACATCCCCACATTTACTGTGGTAGGGTATATGCACTTTGTCAAATCATCTGTAACACCCTTAAGGAAGCATGGCAGGCAAAGACTATATTTTTTTGTATCAGCATCTGTCAAAGTAATTGTTGAAGTAATTGATATGAAGTTTGCCATACAAGCTTATCTCTTAAAAACTAAGGCTAGGTTCGTGAATGGGCAAAATCGGTTAACTCCATTTATTTTTTCAAAGTCACGATTAGTCACGATATGACTACAGTCTAATTTTGGTGCAGTTGATCTGAAATTTGGTATAAAGGCTTAGCTCTTAAAAAGTAATGACAAGTTTATTAATGGGCAAAATAAGTTGTCAATTTGTTTCCAATTCGCACGATAGCGGCAGTAATTTTAGAGCAATTGATCTGAAATTTGGTATACAATCTTATCTCTTAAAAAGTAAAATTCCACACCAAAAATGTTTTACGGTTGGGGTATTTTAACTTCGGCTCGGCTGAAGATAATTTTCTTACTAGTTTTTTACTTCAAGTTACATTAAGTAAGGTCAAGTTTGGCTTTCTCGCGTCAAATATGTCACAGTTAACTTAAGTAAGCTTGTTAGGGTTATTTCAGACATGGGTAACATCAAGTCCGCTGTTAATTGAAGTAGGTTATGTTTGGGTTGACAGTACGGTGACAGTTGCATCAGTTTAGTCATTGTTTATTTTTGCGTTGATGATGTTCCCGTATAGTGAGCAAGAAATATATAAATAATAGATGATATCAATAGAACAAACACTTAGGAATGGAAGAGGAAGCAGTTGATCAAATCCATTTGAGCTCATACAAAGAAATACCAACATCTCAGAATGCAAATGCGATTCATCATCTTTTTGAGCTAAGGTTTTCAGATAAATTCATTTGAATAACTCAATGCTACACTTACTGCCTACTATGGTCTTTTCCATAGCACAATTACCTATGGTCTACGGCTATGGGATGCGTCTTGCCAGACATCGACCATATTCAGTATACAGAAAAGAGTGATAAGAACAATACAGCAGGCCGATCAAACACACACTGCAGACCGGTGTTTAAAACCTATAAAGTCCTTACCTTTATGGGACTACTACTAGGGACTACTACTACTAATGCTTGGTATTTAGCAAATAATGTATCCATATTGGGCCAAAGGTGACAATTTTATTAAAATTAATATAATTCCACAAAATATGATTATTATTATTAATATTTATCGTCAAACGAAGTGTGAAAGTAAGCAAGTATTGGAGTACTTATTGCAACAGGAATGACTTAACCTGGCTATTATGTGGGATGGGACAAAGTAGAAGGCTGAAAATGTGCCTAAAAGGATCTGAATTTGGGTAAAACTTTCACAAACTTGGTAAAGCATGTAAACCATTCTCGCTTAGAAGCAAAATATTGTCTAAATGTGTATATGTTTGAACATTCATAAATAATGTTAAATATTTACTACTAAGCATTGCGTCAACTAATATTTACTTATTTTATTACAAAGAAATACGGAAAACTACCATAGAGCAACAGAAAGAACAGAAATTTAGTCATTACCAAATTGGTGGAGGCGCCGGAAAACTATAATTTTTTAAAATAAACTCAAATGTTATTGCCACAATAGACATACTATGTTATATTTTCCGCTAAAACTTTTATTTACCACACACGTCGCAACATAATAAAACTTTTCCCAATCGCAAAACTTAATCCAATCTTATTTACTTACTTGAACATCGTCTGGACGGCAACTATCGTGTTGCAGTCGGCGAGGGAGTCCTCCTCGGCCGAGTTGGAGAGTTCCTTATTTACGACGACAACGTTCTCCGCAAGAGTGATGCCGGCCCGCAAAAGGTCGTCCAGGCTGCAATTCACAATAATTTACGATATTGTCCGATACACTCGAACTGATCTGATCTTGTATATCGTCGTATAACCGGGATCGGGGCCAATGCCAGTAACTTTAAAGCGAAATGTACGGGTCGACTTGCATTAACCACCCTATCGGGTAACTGCCATCACTGCAAATATTTCAAATTGTCACTGACAGATCGTGATATATCGCTGGTCCCTGGGGTCTAAGGGAAGGTTAAAGTTCATCGTATTGACAAATGATAATTTGTTGGTTTATGCGCATTGCCGTTGTGATATATGGGATGTTGTGTTTTGTTGGGTTTCTGTGATGTGATTTGATCTTATGGGGAATATTATGGCAATGCATTACAAATAAATGGAAGACAATGTACGCAATTCTGAATTTAAGGACGATATATTGTGTATTTCATATTTTACACGAGATGAAAAATCTAGTTATATTTTTTTATTTGACGGATATTATGTGAGGTATATTTTGGTTTTTGAGCTATCAAATACAATTACAACTTTTGGTAGCAATTAGCTATTGATATTATTCATAATAAATAATAAAAAAGAATTACATTTACAAAAAAACAATGACCAAGCTACATATGTTTTCTTCAATAATAAATATATAGCTAATAATTTTAGCTAATAAATATAAGCTAAAACTTTCATGTCAAATTCATAACGCATTAAAGAAATAAATTGTTGACAATATGCACACAAATTTGCGATTACTGCTGAAAAAGTATTTTCAATTAATTTTAAAATACCTCCATTGTATTTTTAAAGTTGGTTCGAAACGGTAGGTTTTCCAAAATTGTCTCTTGTCTAAAAGTTAGTCAACTACGATTATAAAGGAAATATTAATAAATATATATGCCCTAGACACTTTCAAATAATGAAAGTATATGTACTTTCAGTTTATTAATATATCTTTTATATGTAATTTATAAATTCACTTTCCATAAAACTGAAAAATAATCGGTTAAGGAAACAAATTTCATGTTTCAAATTCGTGTTTGCAAAATCTGTATTATTTATTGATGGCGCTAACTTGTCTTCAGATATCATACAAGACAGTGTTGTGTTATCTTATTTTATCAAAAATTTCTTTTTTCAAGGGGTACCCCACCCCTTCAAAATGTTATATGAGAAACAATTACAGTAGCTTTTTTTCATCATTAAAAAATACTTACAGCCTACCAGCTGTCAAAGTTAAGAAATATGTATTAACTTTGTATTATTTGGTTAACTTATTTTTGGTTAACTCTCATAAGACATTGTGGCGTGATTGTTTTTGTAGAATCTGGATATGAAAGCAGAAATTGTGAAATAAGTTGGTTTTTGGAAATATCAGTGCCAAAAGAACACAAAGTGCAGAAAATATGGTTTTTTTTATCAAAAACTAGACGCTATTCAAAATTTTTGACTTAAACTTCAGAATCTACAGAAAAATACCAAAATCTGTGAAACTTTTAAATTCATTTTTTTTACTCTAGATTACTGTATTTTGGACAAAATTAGGTAATTGGAAATCTGTGCAATGATATCTAAAATCAATAGTTCATCGTTTTTTTATTATCAATTATGTACTGACAAAATGACAAAATGACAAATGTACTGGCGGTCATAAATAAATGAACACCCAGCAAAAAATATATATTTTATTCGTATTCATTTGTATCATTCTGTGACAAAAGTTAATTTTACTGCATATTAGGCATTATGTCAAAAGATACGACTATTTTTATGTAAAACAAGTTTTGTTTAAGAATAAAATTTCATAATGCGGTTCTTGAAAATCTGTGATCAGGAAACCAGCTCATAGTAGCCAGTACAAAAATGCCATCAAAATATACGTTCGGCAGTTTTGCACCACTGATTATAGCAATTCGGGTTCCTCTCATGTATTTTTATTAAACGCTATAGAAACATAGTTTCCTTTTCTGGTTAAATTAGATATTTTCGTTCACACGTAACTTCCCATAAGGGGGGCTGAAAGCAGGCCGTAAAAAACTAAGAACGCAAACTGTCGCATAACACGCTGACCTTTGTCTACTACGCCTGTCATTTCAAGGCTGTATAATCGCGATCGGACTTTTTGACTTTTCTATAGTTTAAGAAGAGGGGAATCGAATGGTGTTGGTTTTATTAAGATTGAACAAAGGGTCAACGAGATACAGCCTATTGAGTATCCTGATTTTTGATAATATTTCGTGTCAACTAATCAGTTTTTAATTAATTACGGATACTAGTTTACATATTTTGGATCGTAGTTTTCCACTTTTAGATTGACCGAAGAATGCTCGTTCAAACAGTGTTAGTTTCATTGCGATATCTCTCAGGGTACTCGAGTAATTGGCATTTGTCTGGACACATAACTTCCCATAAGGGGGGCTGGAAGCCGGCCGTCCAAATTAAGAACGCAAACTGTCGCATAACACGCCGACCTTTGTCTACGACTGCTAGTTCAAGGCTGTATAATAGCGATCGGTCTTTTTGACTTTCCTTTAGTTTAAGAAGAGGGGAATCGAATGGTGTTGGTTCTATTAGTGGTATTGGTATTGGTTTTATTAAGATTGAGCAAAGGTTGAACGAGATACAGCCTATTTAATATTCCGATTTTTGCAGTTATTGAAAAACATGTGATTACTGATCAAGGAAACTGTTCATAGGAGCCAGTACCAATGAAAATGCCATTTAAATATATGCTAGACAGTGTTGTGCCACTGCATATAGCAATTCGGGTTCCTATCATGTATTTTTATTAAACGCTATAGAAAGATAGTTCTCTTTTCAGGTTCAGTTAGTTATTTCCGCAAATGATGAGCGTTATCATGAGACTAATAAATAAGAAGTAAGGCTATGGAATAGAAATAAATTCTAAGTAAGAATATGCCATATTCAAAAACTAGATGGCTCAGATAATAATCAGTAAAGATAAAGAACTACAAAACACTTTTTCCATGGCAAACGTTTGTACATAAGCTTGTGAATCTCTCAGTATATTCAAATCCTACTCATAGAACGACGGCAATCACACCAGACGAGTCTCATTACATGATAGTATGACAATTATTGAAAAATCCAACAGTTAAAGTTTTGGCGGAGGCGCCGGTAAACTTTGGTGGATGCGCCGGTGGCAACCTAAAAAGAATAAAACTCCAACTTTAACCTACAAGCCGCATTCTCCAAGCCCTTGCCCCAATCCAGGACGACAACACAAACAAGACAGCGTACATACCCATCAAATAATTGGCCCACAAAGCACTCACCAGTCTATAGAGCCGAGCATCCAGTAGACCAACGGAAAATACGAGACCGAGTCCAAAAACGCAATATCCGGCCTGCGTTCCAGTAACAAGATGATCGGATTGAGCGAGGTCTTCGAGCGAAAGTGCGCCCTTAGAGGTATAATAAAGTTGTAGATGCCGTTCGATGCGTAGTCGGCAGCCAAGATGATGGTCTTGTTCTGCCATTGGTAGTCCCTCGCGTTCCTATAGCTGCAGTGTTCGCATACCTGCGCCAGCTGAAGGCAGCAGAGTGGTTTCTTCTCCTTGAGTAGGTAGCAGAGCGTAGGACTGACGCCGATGTACGGCGAAACTGGCGGAAAGCCCTTAACGATGCTGCGTAGAAAAAGATATATTAGGGCGCGATGATGGTGGGTGGGTGGTGAAAGAAAAGTTAGATAGGTCGATAATGGGGTATTTGGGCGATGTTGGTTCGTTATGTATAAGGGGATTAATTTGTTTTTATCTTTTTTTTTTTGGGGGGAGTGGTGTTTTTTGGGAAGTATAATACACAAGACGTAACATCATATGGTAGTGTGAGTTTGAGACGTCACAATAAGTATGTACGGTACGAATACTAAAAAAACGGGCGAATAACTGCTAATGAAGTAAAGAATAGAAGTTTAAAAAAATGTAGATAATTTTTGTTGTGTAGAATGCCGATTATGTTAATTGAATTTTTATGTTAATTAAAAACGTTTCTCTTGATCGCAGTAATAGATAGATTCTCCAATTTGAATTCTATTGTGTTTTAATAAGCAGTTTTAATAAGGAACATTATTTCGCTTGCTTAAGTTATACCACATTTTTCGACACTTGATTAAAAAAAAACCAAAGTTACAGGTATTTCAAATATGTGTTGGTATAAATACAAGAAGTAACATATAAATAAACATATCGTGAAATAAACCAGTTTCATATCGTGACTTAATCATACACAAACGCGCCTTTATACATTTTTTTCTTAGCAAAATCGTAAGAGATGACATTAAATTTGTATTATTTTCCATATTTTACTTTAGTTTATTTATGTTTTATTCTTGTAATATCTATTATTTTAGTTTTTTTTTGTTTTAGCCCGTTTTGAAGTGATGTTTATTTTGTTTGAAGCCTTTTTTTGAAACGGTTATCTAAAAGTTTATGTGAATAAAAAATATCACGAATCTCTTTATTGAGATGAATTTTGCTGTCTAAAACAAAAACTTTCATAGCAATTTATTTCAATATTTTTTTGTTTTCTTAAATTTACGTAGTTTTTATAGAAAAAAGATCAGTTGTTGCTGTTCATTTGTACGCTTATACACTGTTTCATAAGTCTTCTTCTCTATTCATAGCTATTCATAAGTTGATTTTTTTATGTTCTTTTTTCTATGTTGATATTTAATAGCTCTGTTTGAACCTTTTTAGGGAATTGAAACAACAAATCTGTATATAAGAAACTATAAATTTGAAATTAAATTTCCTTACTTAAAAAAATGACGCTAAAGAAATGGATATTTATTATGCAATAGGGTGTATCGAAAAAACGTTTTTATTTCGAAATTCAAAATGTCAAGTTGATAAAAAGTAGTCCCTGTGGACCCTCATATACCACAAAAAATTGGCCCAACTGAATAATATTTAGATCTCCCGCAAGAGACCTAAAGCTTATGATTTTCGTAAAAAAATTATTTTTTTCATATTTTTTTAAATGGCTTTTCTTTCTCGAAGCACACATGCCCGCACATGATAAAAAAATTACTGACAAATAAACTATTATCCACATATACGAAAATTTCTTAAATTGTCCGGTTTTGTCATTTTTCTAACAAATTTTATCTAAATAAACTGCAGGCGATCTAAATGTTGCAATAGAGTAATATATTTTTGTTTACGGTAATTTCACACCTTATTGTTAAACTTCTTGTAGTTGAAAGAGAAAAATCATTCTAATTCTTAATAGTATATTATAATACAAGTTTTATAAGACAAAAATTGGCGCACGAGTAGTTTTGGGCACGACGGGCGTAGCGAGGAGTGCCCAAATGGAGCGAGTGCGCCAATACGTCTTATAAAGCGAGTGTTATTACTATTTTTTTTTACTTTGCGACATTAAATTTACATAAATTACGAAAATTGCGGTTGTCTTCTTACAATCTAGGGTAGTTTAAAATTCAACAGTTGGTAATTGTAGAAAATTCACAAATACGATTGACGCGAGCCAATAGCGATTGAGATGTGAGCCTTATTTGACACTTGACGTCAATATCATCAATCTTGGAAAACTAAAAGTTACCATATGTTTGTGATCTAGTGTTTTCATAGCGACACCGAAACCGGTTTCGTTATGACTTTATAACGAACGCAAAGTATAAAAAGAAAATTATAAACTTTAGGCCTCCTTCTGCGGGAGACCTAAATATTTTTCAATTGCGCCAATTTTTTTTAAATTTTATTTTGGGTCCACAGTGACAACATTTTATTAAGTTTAAATTTTGAATTTCGAAAAAAAAAAGGTTTTTCGATACATTATGCAGTAATGTTGATAATATTTATCAGAAAAATTAATATGATAGGTCAAAATTCGGCAATAAGAAATATAAAATTATACATCCTACTCGTCGAAAGATTTCTAAAAAAATTAAAACAAAAGTTTTTGTGGGCCCATTTTGAAGTAATTAGTGTAGAAGAGCTTTTGAGGAATTCTTTAAATAAATATTTAAATAAATATTTATATTTAAACAAAATGTTCGTTTGACTCGTTATGGTCACATTTGTCACTAATAAATATTCTTTATTTATTTTTATTTCTAATAAAATGATAACCTTGAAAACTGCTTAATAAAAAGACAAAATATGTAATAACTACTATAGTCCAGTCAAGATCGGTCTAAAAATTGAATTTCGGACTAATAGTCCGAAACACGTGTCTACGGTTGCTTCTTCGAATGACGGAATTGCCCGATAAATAACCTTTTTCCTTAAAAATTGCTAAACTAAAGAACACAAAAAGCAGTTTTTTATGTAGTTTCTGTCGACTTTGTCGTTTTTAGAACGAAAAGTATGCGGGGGAATGTTAGAGACGAAACTGGAAATTGTTTTCGTTACTATCTCAAAAGCTGTAAGTTTATAAATTTATAAAAAATATATACAGTTGTCCCACTTTTTCCCCGCAAAATTAAACAGTAAAAATCGTTTTCTGTAGAGAAATAGAGAGAAATAAATGTTGAGAAATAAATGTTTAAAAAGTTTCGAATGTTCCTTCCTTCATTTGCGTATTTAGTTTATTTTTAATATTTGGTGTTTTTTACTTAAATTTATTTACTTTTTTTTTGTTTTTGTTGGTATTGATTGTGATAATCGTTTTATAATTACGGACTGAATGCAGTTTTGAAATAATTACTCGAAAAAATACAAACTTTGTGAATTTTTTTATACAGCTTTATCTTTATGTTTCAAATTGTTTCAAGTTGTGGTGGTAGTATTGATTGACTATTTAGATAATATCTCAATAGTCAATCAATATCACCACCACAACTTGAAACTACAAAAATGTGTAGGGTGGGTTTTTAAAGATTTACTCCTCGATTATACCAAGGCAGTTAAAAGTTTGGCACACAAGAAATAACTACAATAAATATCTATAGTTAGTAGTTGGGAAGTTAGTTACGCTAATTTACACAATTAGATAAAACCCAGACGAAAACTATTAGCGGAAACGATTAGGCTGAAATCTGCAGTTAGACTCGATAGTTATGCTAGTTAACAGTTCTAACAATAAGAATACAGTTAATAAAGCGAAAAGTGGAAGAATTATAGAATCAAATCAAAACATCACGTATTATCAAGCCGGTACAAACCACTCTTCCGGTTTGACAGGTTTTACAGGAACGATGCGTTTCTCTACGGCCATGGCCTTCCGACGTCTGAAAGTGAAATAATATGCTGTAAAGAAAACCCACCACCGATAACAACGTCAAAGCTTCACTAATACATCGCCTAATGTTAGTGTGTATAAAAATCGCGTTCACAAAATTGTTGTACGCACCGTTTCTCTTTGTTTGTCGTCCCGGTTATAGTTATAAGCGTTTCATTCGGCACAGTTAAAGTATCTTTAGGCCTATAAAGGAAAACAGTGTAAGAATCGCTCATCACGTTAGCTTGTTTGTTAACCTTAAGGTCTACTACTTGGTGGTTAGTCTATTCGGGTGGCATTAGCTGTCTCTAAGGTCGGTCGCCTCTAATTCTCTAGAAGATTCTATAATCTCTAACCCCTAAGAGGCTAAATTGTTTTAGCTAGGTACCTAAATGTGAGACAGAAGTTGTTCTGGGGATTATCAGATACAAGTTTTTGTATGTACAAGTAATAGAAGAAAGTTTGATTGCTGTGGTTCATGTGAACGTCATGCTTCTTTATTCGGAATGTACAAGAGTAAATTAAACGTAGAGAGAAAGTTATGGTACAGAAGAAAAAGAAATAATAATATACACATATACAATGGGGATACGAATAACGATTGGACGGATTTGTACACTGAAAAGCTTTGTTCGCAACATTACACTCTACGGCAAAAACAGTATAGATTTTTAGTTACTCGCATCTCCAATAATATTTAGTCAATTCAATAATTTCTTTAAAAAACGTCTTGCTTGTATTGTAAAGATTGAAACCGTACCATGGTCGTAATATCAGAACGTTTCGACCCAATGTAATGGGTACATGTTTGAAACATTTTAGTCAGAACAATAATTACGTTCTGAGAAAAAAGTGTGGGAATAAACACCCAACAGGAAGATATTTGTACACAATAATTTCGTCTATAAAAGAATTCGATAGGGATTGCACTTGAGTTACGATAGTCTTCGTTGCATGGGTCGAGATGATCTGTATGTTTTCTCTTAAAGTTTGTTAAATAAGAACAAGCTTGCTCATACCTACACAATGTTGAAAACTGAAATGATACAAGGTAATCTATAAATCGAGGTGAAAGTTAAATGCAAAAACATACCAAATTATAAATAAAAATATGTGAAGAACGTTTAAATTTGTCTCATTGCCAAAATTAGTACTTAATTCAATTTAAGTTAATTATTTTTTGTTTAATTAAATGCAGTCACGAAATCTAAAATTTTACTTTAGTTTCCTGTCCGCATAAACGTTCGCCTAGAATTGCAAATCACTCTGTATATTTATTGTTTTTCTATGAATGGGACCGACATAATTTTGGTCATAGAAGCTCAGAACTTGTCTCGTGATAGGTTAGTTATCTTATCTGGAATGTAAGATCATAATTGAAATCCACCACCAACAACTATGTTCTCCTAAAGTACCATTATTCAAACCAAGTCCTCCTTTGTATGTTATGTGACATTTTTGAATGACGAGCGGTTCAGCCTAGACCCTGAATACTTTGTGTTGCTCCTCTTTGTACCGATATTTTTTATTTGAAATAGTAATTTGTATGCGAAGAAACGAACAGCCAAGACCTGACCATCAAGTGAAAGAAAACGGTCGTAATTTAAGTTAAATATAAAAAATACGTTAACTTTCCAAAATACTGCGAAAACAATATGTTACAATATGTAAAAATCATTAAAAAATTTCAAATTGAATCATGGCGTCAATAAAAAAAACTAAAATTCCACCATCTTTAAAGATAACTTAAGAACGCATTTGTATTTGTCGTGCCTGTGCAATGTTATCGCAGCAAACGTCAACTCATCTGCTTTTTTGGGAAAAAAACAATAAAATAACGATGTTTTAAAACTTCGCTTTGTATACGATGCTATAAAATCTCTGTTCTTTTTACCAAAATCGGACAAATATCATTCTGTACTAATTTTAAAACACCTATCATTTCACATTAAATAGACCCGATATCATCAGAAATGTTGCATAGCCGTATACAGTGAGCGCGTAAAGTATGGAAACATGACAAGGTCTCAAGAACGGTTTGCTATTTTAAAATATCCTCGAACACGTCAATTTATAATTATCAAAATACACCTTATGGTAACAAATTCATTTTTTTACCTTCAATTGTTTTTAACAGATGACGTCATCGAAATTTTTTTTAAATGGCAACCCTATATTTTTTTTAATGATTTTGACAGATCTTTTAATTGTCTTAATGGTAGCATAACATTTTTATGGCGTTACATAGGAAAATTTTCGAGAAAAAGACAATTGAAGGTTATGAAATAAAAGTGACAAAATCTCCGAATTAATCTCAACCGAATTTAACGAAATTTTGTATTAAATATTTTGCAACGCTGCAAACGCAGTGGTGTATGCACTGTACGATTCTGTTAAGTTGAGCTGTTGTTATTTTTTGTTATCGTTTTTTTCTTTAATTTTTAGAAGTAATAAATGTTTTTGTTAATTTCAAGATGTTTTTGATATAATACTATAACAAGCGTAGTAACATTGAATAGGCAATTAAAGACTGTAACAGAAAATGTCAAAATATACAGGATGTTCCATTTAAAATTCAAGTTTGAGGTTATATCTCAGAAACTGTAAACGTCGCATCAACGATAATAACGCAAGTGACTTCACATGGTTACAAAATACTTAATTCAAAAATTTCGCTAAATTTTTACGAGCCGTTACGGAGATTTTGTCACTTTTATTTCATAAACTTCAACTGTCATTTTCTCGAAAATGTTCTTATGTAAGGCCATAAAAATATTATGCTACCATTAAGGCAATTAAAAGATCTGTCCAATTCATTAAAAAAAATATAGGGTTGTCATTTAAAAAAAATTTAGATGACGTCATCTGTTAAAAACAATTGAAGGTAAAAAAATTAATTTGATACCATAAGGTGTATTTTGATAATTATAGATCGACGTGTTCGAGGATTTTTTAAAATAGCAATCCGTTCTTGAGATTTTGTTATGTTTCCATACTTTACGCGCTCACTGTATAAAGTAACATGACATTGCATTAAAACGTTCAATTATTGCGAGTATATATTTTCAATCTTAACAATACGAGCAATTTGTTTTCTTACAAAATTCTTGAATTTACTGAATATCATTGGAGATCTGAATCAATGAAAATATTTGGTGGCCACTAGGGTATAATAAATTGCGTGAGAACAAGAGCAATTGTTTTATAAAGAAAAGAAAATGCGGAGATGTTTAGAAGAGAAGAATCTATTCAGAAGAAAAATGGGGACTTACCGGGCGCAATCGTCATGCCATGCGGGTCTCGATGAATCGGCAGAGTCGATTGAAGGACTGGACCTAGGGGGTGCAAGGTTTGGATAGAAGTGATCAGAGAAAGAGAGATAGAGCTATTGAAAGTGCAAGTAAGAACCGTGCAAATCAAAAATATTGGGACAGACTATGTACAGAATAATAATACAAGGAGACTGGAAGAAAACACTTGATCAACGGGAACATAGTCAAGACATGGAATGTAAACACACAAAGCTGGGAGATACGTAATAGAATATGCAGTGGAAGAGATTATACGGATATAAAAATTAGGTATCTGTGACGTCACCAACTCAATCGGATTCTATTTTGTACAATACTGACCGTTTAGCTCATCGAGGACAATTTTCGAGTATCGAGTTTTGAAGAATTATTGCGCCTTGTAATGTTAATACATTGATGTTTTTATTGCAATACTATTGAGGTGCTGTTCTGGAGTAATTAATTTTTATAATTCGACTAAAACTCTTCGATTTGTTTTTAATTGAAAAAATGGCCAGGCAATTTGTGTAACGCAAAACATTTCTTACTGTCAAACAAGTCAATTCAAACCCAAACTCCTTTATGTAAATAGGTAGATTTGCGAATTTATAGCTAAATCACAGAAAAATTGCGTTATACATGTTTTTGCCGTTTCTCGACATGTGCATTAAGTATGTTTGATCGCCCAACTCGAGGCCATCGGAAAAACTTTGTCCAAAAGTATATTTTAACATTTTGGAATAAATAGTTGGCTAATAATATTCCCATAGTCCGAGAATTTGGATAAAAACACAAAACAATATCCCTAAATGTACATAACTACACCTATAATGGGCAAAAATGTATATTTCTAGAGATGAAAAATCATTTTTCATCAAAAGTTTGTCCTAGAAACGCCAGAGCACAGTAGCAAAACTAGCAAGTGTTAAATTTGCTTAGGAGTAAAGCATCAGTTTTTCTGACATAATTTTTTGAGTTTATGATTTGTTCTTAATTTATCGTTTAATGTTAACATAATTACTAACTACTACTAATTAAGTAAAAATCCACTAGAAATAAAAAAATTCTTCAACTTTAACTTTGTGTATTGTTTTTAAGATTTGAGAATGAATGCTTGAGGAAACCCCTCACAACGTCTGAGTGTTTTGAAACTAAATGTGCTGATTTCTTACAATAATAAGTAGTCCAAGCAAGAAAAACAACTTTAAGAATTTTGTACGAAACGAGTTCAGTATTGATCCGCTCGACAGATTCGACATGAACTGGACCGATATCTAAACTTTAGAAACAAGATTCCAAATTGAAATTTTAGCAAAAGTTTACATTTTAAACATTTCCAAGGACATTTTTAATTGAAATGTGAACAACAAAAAACTCCTGAAAATTGACAAAATATATAAGCCATTTATTTATTATAGCACCATCTATATATAACTTTCAAATTTCAAAAACACTAAATCACTTATGGATGAGTCTGGGTCTACTCAGTTAAATGCTCTAATTGTGATGCTATTTATGTATGTCAAACCGGAAGGAAGTTGGCAAAACGGATAGCGGAACACAAATCTGGAACTTCTAATATTTATCAGTATGAAATTTCAATAGGTCATTGTATAAAATACAATGGACCTAGACTTTTTCACAAATGTAATAAAAACTACAAATTAGATTTATTGGAACAACTCGAGATAGAAAATCATAAATAAACCACAAAATAACTTTATTCAATGATCAATTAGAATTGCAACACAAACGTTTATTTCTGTACAATTTATTTCCATACAATAACTTTAAAAAATTTAATTTTAAGTGCTAAGTTCCGTGCGAACTTCCAACCAAATTTTTTCGAATTGAAGATTTAGGCTGACGATGTTTTAGAAATTAAAGTAAACAAATGAAAAGATGTTTTTATTCATTTATTATTCTTTATTATTTATTCATTTTATTCAACCCTACATTGAGAATAACTTCTTCTCGAAAAACTAAATTTTAGGTCTATTATAGGTATAGTTTGGTCCATCTGGGGATACATTGTATACATGTGTCCCAAGTAAAATGTATGCCATAAACTAATATATTGTTAAACTTGAACATTTGATAGCTTTTGTTATCTTTCGATTTGATGTTACTATCTTCAGAGTTTAATTATTTTTTCAGTAAATTGAAAAGAAATTCATCAAGAATGACATTTGCATTAAAATTAAATAAGATAAATAAATAAAAATCTTATTCATTGGCAACATCAACTGCGAGCATACGCGTTATTAAAGTAATCTTATTTATTTAGCTTTATTCTGCAATTTTTATACCGTAAAAATAATCAAAACCTCTATCATACGTACATTTAAAATTCTTGTTTTATACTTTTTTGTTTGTTATGATTTTGCCTGAAGGTCGATACAAAATCGAAATATTGTCCGAATGGTCATACCAGCTAATAACAACTATAACACAACCACATTCCCATAAAACAGAACATTTGAGTCGGCAACGTCACCGTATTTACAGAAGTCAAACCTAACTATACAGTATACACATCAACAGACAAACACACGGATAAATAAACAGAGAAATATACACACACACACACACACACAATCTACAACTATCGCAAGTCATGCAACCTTTAATACTTTATCCTTACGCAATCTTTTCGCTGGGGGACCGCCAAGGCACGTCGTCCTCCAATTCGTCCTCGCTTTCGTCTCCTTCGTCGGCAATGTCCTGCGAGATATTCAACGTTGAACTGGTGAACATGTCCGGCACAGGCAGGATACTCGGACGTCGCGAATTCCGACGTTGATTTATCGTTTCCGGGCTGAGTAGATTCGGATTATCGCCGGCTCTCGGTATGTCCAAATGGTTACCGGTGACGGCTACGTCCACAGTAACCGATCCCGGCGAGGTGTCCTTGAGGCATTGTTTCGAATCGGACAGGCAGCCGGTGTTATCGGGAAATGTTGCTGTACGGAATAGGCGATTAGTGTGTGTGTGTGTTTAGTGGGGGGATTTGAGTGGTCTGGTGGAGCATAGGTGTTTGTTCTGGTTTATTTTTCGGATTATTTTTGCGTTTAGAACGAACAATTAGCAACGAGGAAGCAATTAATGAAAGCGGAGAGTGCTTGTTTTCATTAATTTATATTGATAATTAGTTTTTGGTTAATTATCAATGGATACTGAATTATTCATGAAATATTTCGGTATTATTGAGAGTATGTGCTATCGTGGCCATATATTATGTCCCCTCTTTTGAAGTCCATTTTCTCGCAAATCGAGGGGCGAAAAAATTTGAAAAAATTCTGATGCTGTCCTTGATTAATATGCTACAACTCATAAAAATTAGAAAGCTGTATATGTTGGCGTTTTCCCGATTTTTCCAAATTAAGGCGAATTGGCCCTGTTTTTGATCAGTAAATTTTATTCGTTTAACTTTAGCAATTAATTACTCCGGAAATAATATATAGATTTCAACGAATTAAAAAGTAAAATCACCTGCGGAATGCTAGCTTTCAATGTGCATTTTTGTAAAATCATTGAATTAGTGCTTGATCCACAGAAAGCTACAATATGCAATGCCAGCAATTCCTTTATTAGAAGAGCTATAATAATGAAATATAGACTATAGGCTACCCACTAATTCATTTACGATGTTAAATTTGTAAAAGTTTTTTGATATTTCTAAGTTTTATACGCTCAGAGCTGACGTTTGTAATATATGTAATATATCAAAAGTTGTATTTATTTTATATTGTTTGTGCATGTATTTAAATATTATTAATAAATAAACTGTTGAAACTGTTCTAATAGTTTGAATATTTATATAACAAAATCGGGCATAGTTTTCAAATATTTTTTGGGTTTATCAAGCAAACTTAATTTAGTATTCACCACTAATCGGAAAATCTGCTAACTCCATATTATTAGATCCATCCGCTTCCGTCAAAATCTTGTTTACAACCTTATTGTATAAAACTGAAGAAAACATAAACGCCAATCGATAGAAGAGATTTCTCTCGTACCGGGTCACATATTATAATCAGAATTATGCAAAACTTAAGAATTTAATTGTTAGTTAAAATTACTACCTTGACAAGTTATCGTTCTTTTTGTGTATTGATAATAAGCTGCCTATCGGTTCTCTCCGACATGGCAGCACCGCTAACGCCTCCCTTCCCCACAGCACCACAAAGACCGTAGAGCGTCGGAATTCACGCGGAGTTTCAGCACGATCTTTTGTATGAAAAATACAAGATAAACAATGATTATGTAATAAACCTTAAACCTATAAATTATTGGGTAGCCTATAGTCTATATTTCATTATTCTAGCTCTTCTAATAAAGGAATTGCTGGCATTGCATAATATAGCTTTTTGTGGGTCAACCACTAATCCAATGATTTTACAAAAATGAACATTGAAAGCATTCCGCAGGTGATTTTATTTTTTAATTCGTTGAAATCTATAGATTATTTCTGGAGTAATTAATTGCTAAAGTTAAACGAATAAAATTTACGGGGCAAAAACAGCGCCAATTCTTGTTAATTTGGAAAAATCGGGAAAACGCCAACATATACAGCTTTCTAATTTTTATGAGTTCT
This sequence comes from Melinopterus prodromus, assembly GCA_964023965.1. Taxonomy (NCBI): domain Eukaryota; kingdom Metazoa; phylum Arthropoda; class Insecta; order Coleoptera; family Scarabaeidae; genus Melinopterus; species Melinopterus prodromus. Next base: position 11,067,074 of record OZ030390.1, on the reverse strand, counting down.
AGCATATTAATCAAGGACAGCATCAGAATTTGTTCAAATTTTTTCGCCCCTAGTTCTGCGAGAAAATCGACGTCAAAAGAAGGGACATAATATATGGCCACGATAGTACAAACAAATGAATGAACAATAAATATTTTCTGTCAAGTTTTTGGACTGATCGAGAGATTTATCTAGCGTCTAGCATATACCAGCGTATACATGGTATACACAAAAACTACAATTGAACAAAATTGTTGTGAAATGTCATTATGCATTTATACCAGGAGAAGAAAATTTATTTGGAACTATTAATTTAGCAATTTGAGTGCATTTTGTAACGTGAATTAAACGTTAGCGTATATTTCCTGTCTCATAAATGACCAGGGGACAAAAAAGTGACCATGAAATACACTAAATGAAAATATAAAGAAACAAACAAAAAAGGAAAATAAATAAATAAATAACTAAGTCTGATTAATAATTAATAAGTGAATATTCTAATCAATATTAATTAAAACAAATAATTCAATCTTCTGTTTGGCAATCTTTTTTTTCCTGTTTTTGTTTTTAAAGTAACAAAAAGGTTGGAGTAAATTAATATAATGACCTGCCTTCTTGCAAACATACTCCTAGTAACAATTAAATTGTAAAAAAATAATCTGGATTTAACAATTTCATTGATTTGTCACAAGCCATAAGACATGTTTGCTCATTAACATTATATCTCAGAATACGGAAATGAAGTCCTAAAATTTATGATCATACCTTTTGAATTTTATCAAATATAGAAAACATATAATTGTATCTTTTTCAGTGGGGGTTTCTCAATTTGTTCTTTTATATCTATACTTAATACCTGAAACTGATTAAAACATATTAACCCGTGCCCCAAGGGGCTCAAAGTTGAGAATAAGTGCAATAAAAAAATACCTTTTGAGTCTAGATATCAGAGAATCTCACAAATTTTCAAAAACGCAATTTATTAAAAATCATCGTAGCTAAGTGACTATCCTGGCCAAGGACGAACATAGCTAAAAACTGTTTCTAATATGCTATTTTCCGTACAATCTCAATCTGAAAGCAGAAATTACAAATTGCGTTTGGTTTTGTGACAATGTGACAAACAAAAATGCATTTTTGGATTTTCAGTTTTATAGTACAGCGTTTCTCAACATCTAAGCTCAAGACAAAATTTGAGATTCCACGGTAACAAGCATACCAGAAACAGTTAGATTTTGTTCACATTTTGTCAGGATAGTCACGTAGCTTAGACTATTGTATTTTTGACAAATTAAATACTAGATATTATGTGAAATGCTCTGATATCCAGACTCAAAAGTTAATTGATTGGTTTTCATGGATTGAGTTAATAGCTGTGGTATGTATTTATATTAATGTTGTAAAACCAAATAATAAAACTTATTTTTTACTTTTTATATTAAATTACACTTATTCGAGGTTTTGATTCCCTTGTATTCATCAGTCTCAAATTACACAGAAATTAAGTATTGACATAATGGAACAATTTGAGAGGGTATTGCCGAAAGAAATTGAAAGTTGAAACACAAAAACCAGCTTAATACATAGTAATTCGCTTGTGATTTATAGCCTCTTGAAGTTTTACTTGTATGAGACCGAGTTTAGAAATATATTAGGATAAATAGGTTTTTTGAGTTATTATAAGGTAGCACTGTGGAGTATGGTTTATTTGGTACGAATTTTAGATAAAGGAGTTGCTCTATAATTCCTTTCAGTGAATTATGGATCAACTATTTGTTCTCAAAAAGGCTGTCTTTCCCTATGTTGTTTCTAAAGCTGGTATCATCTAACGAAATATTCACCAAGCATTCAGTATACTGTAAAGCTATATCAATTAACTAAAAAAATGTGAAATGTAAGGAAACTTTTTTTCATTTAGCGACAAGTAAATCAAACTCTTATTGGATTTGTAATGTATTATATATGATTTCTACAAATTACGTGGATAATAGATACACACTGTCTACAACAGAAAGCATGTTTATCATATGGGATTTGAATGCATAACCAGCCTTACCACGCCTAATTTGAAAATTTGAATTTGTAATTTGCACGCTATCGAAAATTCACGTGTCCATCCACGGTGGTAGTGCACGCTCGAACAATGTAATTAGTGCGGACGATTGGAATGAATTTTCGAAACAAACACCTGTGCGTCCATCCAGAAAATAATCAATCAATGTACAGTACCATACAATACAATACAATACTATACAATACAACAGTAACGCTTGCGGTAAATACATCGAGAAGCGTCGGCCAATTTGTTGTGCACACAGCGCCTTTATACATCGCACAACGTAATTACACCAACGATAATAACTAAAAAAAGAACGATAAATAAAAAATACCCGATACGCACGATGTACATAGAAGCGTGAAAGCATTCGTTTACGAATTTGTGTACACTTGTCCTGTTTCGTGTTTTCGTGATACACCAAACAATATACCAAACAATGGTATTACCTACTAGTTTGACACGTTGTGCTTCTATATTTCTAGGGATTGCAATGAGTATTGTGTTGTTTTTAGTGTAGGTAATTACTTGTCGTGAGTGCCTATGGTTACATAATAAATTTACGTTTACTTCGAACATTATCCTTACTGATGGTTTCATTTACGTTTACAAGAGAACTAATAATTAACGAATATAGTTTCTTTTTTAATTTCTGGTCGTTTTGGATAACATGTACTAATAATAAAATAAAATATAATTTGTCCACATGTTTTTGTAATATGTACTTGTTTTGAAGAGAGTTTATGTAAATTGACGAGCACACCAACCCCAGTATTGACTAGAGAGAATACAAAGAATTTGATGCTTTTCTATTTACCTATTTATTTATTAGTATTTTTATTAGTATTGACGTTGTGGTTTCGTAACCTATTTCAATATCTTTTTTGCGCATTTATTCGCTTTTCTTAAAGATTGACATATTTTATACGAGTAATATGTTTTATAAAAGAATGAAGTAATACAGTACAGCGTCGATAATCTGAACCTCGGTAATCCGAACATTCGCTAATCCGAACGCCCAAAAAGAAGAAATAATAAAATAAATCACTTAGTAACCTAGGGAAAAGTCATTTTTGTCGGTTACTATTTAGAGACAAATGTTGCTTTTGTACTCGTATTTTTCACTATTAAATAAATAAATAATAAATAAATCATAAACAAATCATAATAAATCACAATAAATAATAATTAAATTATAAATAAATCCCTTCGATATCCCTTCGATATCGTTTCGATATCCCTTCGATGTCGCTTCGATATCCCTTCGATATTCCTTCGATATTCCTTCGATTTTGACTTTTTGGCATTCTTATAGTTTATGAAGAGCGGAATCGAACGGTGCCAAACTTTATTAGAAAAATCGTATTTATTTTGATCAAATTGTTAAATTATATGATCCAAAATTGCACCTAAATTAGATAATATTCCATTACCAAATGGTACTGTGTGAAAGATGTAAAAGAAAGTGTAGTTAAAGAGGTAAAACGAAGTAAATATTTTACGCTACAGTTAGATGAAAGAACTCACAAAGCTCAGGTTGGTCAATTATACTAATAATACTAATAATTATTAGTCTTTATCCCATTCGAACTAGAAGAGGAAATTGCAGAGGAATATTTATTTTGTGAACCTCTGCCCCAAAGAACACCTGGTGATGAAATATTTAAAATTCTTAATAATTTTATGGTTTTTTATGGTTAAGTTTAAGTTTTCCTTGCAGACGCTAATTTCGAATACAAAAATTGTTTCATTGATGAATTGTTGATGGCCGGTTAGCATATTAAGCTGATATTTTTGGATCAAATTAACACAACAATGGAAACATTTGTTAATAATAAAAGAAGTTAATAAAAATAAATGTACTTTATTGCCAGCATTACAAGGATTCCTTGACGAAAGCGCACTAAACTTCAATGATAAATTAGCGTCCGATATAACAAATTATTGCATTTCTCTTAATAGTTATTTTCCAGAAAACTATGACAAAGAAAATTGGATCAGAACAGAAACTGTATATACCTGATAACTTCACTGCCAAAGAGAAAGAACAATTGATAGAAATTGCCTCAGACAGAGCGCTGATAGAAGATTTTAAAATTAATCAAAAACTCACAAATTTTTGGATCCAGAGGAAGAATTATTTACAAGAAATTGCAGTTTTAACATTAGATTGTTATTCCATTTTGCATCACCTATTTATGTGGAATTATTATTATATTATTATAGGATTCTCATAATTGCTTGAGCCAAATACGAGCTTGAAACTAACTAACACAGCGCATGACCTGTTTAGCAAAACAATCCCCATCGTCGAATTAATATTTAAATTATTTTGTGTTATTTCAATGTAAGTGAGGTTTTTATTTTACTTTTGTATACAAAATGAACTTTTGTCATTTAATTGTTTATTATTATATTATTGTTTTTTTAAGAATACGTTTTTATTTTGTTTGCCAAGTCAACTTTTCTTATAAAAGTTATTATTATGTAGGTATATTTAAAATCTGGCATCAACTTTTTTTATTTTTGTACCTTTACCGTATTAATATGCATTTTTGTATGACGAGTGGTGATACGGAGAAATTTGGATATTTTTTAGGTGGTACATGGAACCTAAGAGGTTGAGAACCCTTGATTTAGATAATTTTCCTGAACATCTGGGTGACTTAAGCAAATAGGAAGGAAAACGATTCCTAGGGTTCTGGAATGCAAATGTGATGGCTGATTACTGCCTCCTGGATCGGCTAATGCGAGAGTCGTGTAAAGGAACTCAAGGAACTCAACTTAGTTTTATATAATAAAATATTTTAGCTTGAAAACTGGTATATTTTTTGTACAAGTTTCTCCCCTTCATAACTCAATAACTTGAGCTGTTATCGGAAAAGGCACTTAAAATTTGAAATCAGCGAGGTAAATACATTTAGAAGTAAGCACAAAACTTCTTACAACAAAACCACTGTTTACCAGTTTACCATAACTTTAATACATTGAGTTTCGCGTATGGTTTGGCGTTCATATTATTAGTATTGTGCTTTAGTTTTGACAAAACTTCAGCACCTTCCCTTTAACCGCTTACGTCTCCTCCTTGACATTTAGAAATAAATTTATGAAGAACTTTTTAAATGTGGTGTAAACAAGTTTTTCTAAGTATCCGATAACGAGACACTTCCCGGATATAATAGCTCTTACAGGCAAAGAGAGAACATGCACTTACTTATGTAAAGTCGGATTATTATGCTAAATCGATTATACCCTAATGACTTCGTCCCACCATGTCATCAATACTTTAAAAATAGATAGAAAAACCGTCATACAGTATGACCACAACATCAGCTTTAGTGGAAAACCATTCCATGCATACAGATATATACTAGCCCTGTGCAGTCAGTTACATTACTACATAATACGATGCCTAATAAATCTGCGTTATCAAATTTAGCGCGAAATGCATTTCCAGCATAATATGTGTACCATGTTCACATAAAACGTTGATTGTAACTATTCCCAAAAATAAATAAAATGAACAGTATTTTAAACCAGTTTTTAAACAACAAGGGCAGCGATTACTTATCGATAAATTTTAACACGTGCTGTCGTTTGTTCGTGTTGCTTTTCTCATATTTTTAAGCAAATTTTCTTTGCGTATACAGCATAGCTGTGGGACCAGTGTGTAAACGTGAGATACGTCTTAAATAGAATGGAGAATTGGCGTATGCAACACAATTTTAGGTACTGATCATGTGTGCTCATCATGGCAGAACTAGATTATTCCGCCATTATGCCAGTCAAAAGGCTTGTTATCCAGGGATGGTGATTGATTGAAAACCATCCTGTTTTGGTGTATAATAACGCTATTATCTAAATTATCGCTTAGCATACCGCCAAAATCATTTTATTATTGAATTATTCGCGCCTGTTCAAATTTAACATGGTGTTAAATTAATACGATGATATCAGCGGGAAGTGATGTTATTATAGCCGTCCAATAGCTTGTTGTTATCAAAGACTGTATATAAGTTGTTATGCAGAGTGTATATAAAAATTACGTATATTTAATATAAGTATATTGAAATATAATTTTTGGGCTAATTTGTATATTTTTTAATGGAAATAGTATTGGAAATAGTAAACTATTAATGAAATTCCGGCGCCGCCACCATTTCGGATCGATGTTTTAAATTGAATTCAAGCTAGATTAAATCAGACAAAAATCGAGATCTAGATTAAATCGACAGTTTTAAAATAGCAAATAGACAAAATAAAACAATATGGAAGCCTCCGGTTACTTACCATATTAATATATGAAAATTAATGAATTTTTGGGTTTTCTTAGGTCGATGCATAGATAATTTAAGTGTGATTAGTTAATTAGCAGATAAGTCAAACTAGTAGTCGCAAAAATTTCATGGGTTTTTATAAAATATTAAGCTATTGGTATGTGAACTATGAGAAAAATAATAATTCCGTCGATTACTAAAATTCTTATATCGTGTTTCTCAGCAATTTTAAGTCTAATTACAAATTACTATTGACAATTATTGGGTTTTACGAACACTTGGCAATTGGCCGATTGATTGATTCAATATATTGTGAGAGTTATCAACAATTTTAATGCATCGATAAATTTAGAGTGACCCGGAAACCGACCCCTGTGTTTGAAGGCTCGTAACTTTATAATTACTACACACAAGGGAAATGATATAAAGAATTATATAAAAATGATATAAGGTGTGTTAGAGTCCTGAATAATTTTAATATAAGATGTGTCAACATTTTCTGCCCCTCGACTTAAGGGACAGTAATTCTTTATTGTAAAATAAAAATGCTCGCGGTAATGCCCAAGTAATAAAGCGTTCTTCTTGAAAATTAAAAAAAAAATTTAAGATGGCAGAGATAGGAGCAATCTACTTAAATCCGTGTTTAAAAACTTCATTTTCAGTGTCCAATATATCTCAGACCACTATCATCAGACCCAAAAATTAAAATAATTCGTTTTCTTATCTTAGTACTTACTATAACATACAAAAAGATCTTTTGCAAAATAGCACCTATTTGAACTAAACAATCTGCTTTTTTTACTTAAAATCAAACACTTCTTCTTGTTTGAGCAATAAAACAGCTCTTAGACATGTCTTAGACAACAATTAATAGGCAATTTTACGAATATATTAATAATAATTATTTTAGAAAATGTTATGTAAACACTATTTTTTCTTGACATGGTGTATGTCGAGCCCTAAAAACTTAAACCTATGTGATTCTTTTTCTATAGCAGTAGTAATAAAATAAGACGATTGTGTCTTGTGTATTTATCATTAAACCTTGTTGACAATCTTTATTACATCAAAATTTAAGGAAACAAAAGTGCCAAGCCATAAAGAGATTCTAAATACAACATAATCACCAATTGAATATTTTATGGTAAGCGGATTAGCGGTTTTTATGGCAGAAAATATTGATAGTTATATATCTTGTTGAAACTATAAACATGTAAATTCAGTCCACGTAAATAGTTAATCGTTTGTTATAAGTGTGCCTTTATAACAGATTGTAATATCCGCTCTGGAGTATAATTAGCACCGTTATCACTAGAGTGCGGAATTAAAAGCATTTATTTTTGGTAAATAAGCGCTTAAAATAAGCACGATAAATGAGAGAAAAAGCACACAAAAAAGCGTTTTAAGAATACATATACCTTGTATTATTTTTGTATATATATATATGTATTTATTAGCACACTCGCATCATAAAAGAGAGTGCTATAAGATTTAACCACGTGACACATTCTTCTTAGTCCAAATTGTCTGTATATTTAAACGTAGTTGAACAAATTGAACAAAAAAAGAATTAAATTAATATGTATTAATGTAGTATGGCTAAGACGTGAATGTTCAACTTCAATATTTTCATTTTAATACTGTGAAATAAAGCGTCAAAATATAACAAAATATGCCTAAAACCAAAACAATCACTACCAAGAGGCAAACCGTAAAATAAATAATTGTAACTTACTGCTTTTCATGCGCATTCTGCAGAATATATCATTGTTTTGAATAATTAATTCGGGATTTTCCTTTATCTACGTGGCAGATAGCTATTTATCCTTAATATTTAGCATTTCAAATACAATACAAAGTCTAAAAACTCTTGTGTTGTGCGCACGTTTATAGCCGGTATATCAAAATGCATTAGAGGCGATTTTGAGCGATTTTTGCGATTTTTGAGACGCAAATGCGCAGACCTACGATATCTCGAAATCACAATGCTCAGCCTGACGCCAGCCACTCGGCGTATACAAGACAGTGGTCGAATCTGTTCGGTTTGTTTTTGTCACCGTCGCACTAACCCGCTAAAAACGGGTTAGAAAATCCTAAAAAAGTTAAAATAAGCAGGGATATAGCAAAATAAGCACATATCCGCAAAATCCGAGAAAAAGAGCAAAATAAGCAAAATAAAAATAGCGCCAAATGCTTTATTTTTTCTGAATTCATGGAGATACTTAAGCTTTTTAAACTACTTACATTAAAACTGTCCAAGCAAAATGCTTAGAATCCGCACTCTAGTTATCACTGTTTTCTTTCTGTTTCGGAACAAGAAACTCAATGAAATGTCGTCAATTTATATAAACTCTTAACCAACCACCACCCTGTAATTTTATGCAGTGTATTCATTTGAAAACTTGAATTTGTATTATACATATGAACTTCAATAGCACTAAATGAGAAACGTGAAATAAAAACGCGGCACTATCGACAGAAAAGACTACCGTGTGATTCCAAGCGAAACAAGTTCCCCTTGCCTATTTCTTCTTCTGTATTCGAATTATTTATTTTTACTGTGCCGCAAAGAAATCCCCAAAAACGTAAATTAAAAATCAATAACAACCATTACAGATACAACACAAATATACAAAATGTCTGTAGGTCCTGTATTAACAGATATAAAACGAGATAACCGTGCACCCACAATAAGCGAGACAAATGACAAAAATCCATCGCCAGAATGGACGTTTCGCGTGTTTGTTCCGCAGTGAACAGTGACAAACCGCTACGCCGTTTCATAAATAGAAACAAGTACATCAAAACAAAACCAAAACAGATAACAATAATGCACAACACCTGCTTGTGGATGCTGTAGTACTCATCTCACGTATAGGTTAAAATATTGTATACAAATGCACAACAGGCATGCACGTAGCATGCATTGTCATGTCCTCTCAGCAAAAAGGACAAACCGCGTCCCATGAAAACAATACAGTAACACGAAATACAATACAATAAACGTCTGTACGCGTTTCAACGCGTACAATACTTCATATGTAATAAAATCCGACCGGTTTTTACTCAAAGTGGGTCTAGACTTTACACAACGTTAAATTAAAATGATACGTATCGCTTTGGTGTGCCATTTTGCTACTGAAATTAATCGTTGCGAGTTAATATGCATTGCTGGTTATTTAGTTGGGGTTTTAGAGCTAGGTTATGTAAATTTGTTGTACCGTGAAAAATGAGGTGTGTGTGATTTTTATAGCGGATATTAATGTCGGTTTTAATTAATGTGGTTGACGTTTTATCTGGATATGTATAATTTAAATTCTAGCTATAATTTCTAAGTACATTAAAAAGTAATTACGTGTTTTAAAATTGTGCCTTGCAATGTTTGTGTGGAATATGATTAATGATGATGAATTCTGTAAGGTGGATTTCGTGCTGTGAACTTAATACTTTTATTGGCGATTAAATGTACTTAATTCTATTTTAAAATACATTCGAACGAGCACACAAATTCTATTTTTCTATAATTCTATTCTGTCCTCAATGTATGATTTGGGATGTTTCAATGCTTTAAAACGAAAAACTAATGCTATATATTTATGCAGAGTATGAAAAAAATTCTTTTTGTAAAATTATAAAAAACTCGGCTAAAACATACTGTCTCGTAATAATCATAAATTGTGTTGGAATCATAAAAAGTTCCAGCATATCGAATAATCTATACTGGTGTTAATAATAAACAAAAGTTGGTCCCTATCCACAATTAAAATTAAGAGTTTAAGTTTTAATAGATTTTTTATGAGCCAAAATCAATTACTCAAACATTAACACAATTCGAACAATAACTTTCTGGATGACAGATTGGATAATACAAATATTACCTCTAACAAACTCCATAAAACTGCTTTTTAATTATCATAATACACATATTTACAGCAAATTTAATTTCCGACCTTCAATTGTTTTCGACCTATGACGTCATCGATACTTTTTTAAAATCGCAACCTCATCTTTTTTGGACTGATATTGATATATCTGTTAACTGTCTTAAACGTAATACACAAAATTTATAGACATACAACAGAAAATTTTCGAGAAAAAGACAGTTGAAAATTCGGGTAATATTGATTAGGTACTTTCGTTTGTTCTTATAAGGTTTACTATCAGATCATTTTGAGGTTTCTAGGACTATGGGTCCAGCTGGTGTTAATTTGCAAAAATTACCAGATCAACGGTATTTTAACACTTTCACTCTACTTTTGTCGAAAACCTTGCGAGATATAAAATTTTGGAGTCCAGATTGTTTTTCAGGGAAATTAATTCTACCCAAAAAGCAATTTCGAATTCAATTCACAAAAGCTATTTTCCCTGAAAATATTATCAAAAAAATATTATCAATATTTTACAATTTTCGCAGAGATTTTCTAATGTTTCTATACTTAAAGGTAAAAAAGTCAAAGAAAATCAAAATTTGTAACTTCACCTACAATGAATGAAAACATGGCAAAATTCCTAAAACGGTTTATTATTTAAAAAACATGCACACTTAATTTTCAAATGCTACCCCATTTGTTTCTTACTAATTATGATAAATCTCTGAATTTTCTATATTAAAAATATATCTGAGAATTCTGGAATAAAAATAAATAAACAGAAACCTTTGTTTGTGAATGGAAACCGAATAAGTGTTTTCGGTACATTTCTTTGAGCTGAACACGAATCTGGGATTCAAGAGACTCATATTACGTCTGGTTACTGCGTTTTTGCATTATTTTATGGCGCTCGCACACCACAAAGGCTCGCTGTAAATATTTCAATAACATTTGTAAACAAACTCTCAGGATTAGGTAAACGGATTTGATGAAAATACAAAGTTAAATAGTTGAGCAACGTTTTACAATTTTCAATTGTTCTTTTCACAAACATTTTCTTATGTAACCAAAAAAGCCATTTAAAGGAAAAATGTCGACTGATGTATAACTCAGCGACAATTGAAGGCAGAAAGGAAAGTTTTACACAGAAATGTTTATTTTGGTAATGAAAAATGTGAGAATTTTCTAAACTAACAATCCAGATGAAAGATTTTCCCATGTTTCGATACCATACAATTATTCGCGCCTGTATAAAATGCAGTGAAATACAGTATTTTTTAATATGCTCGAAAGGTCTTATTGGGAAAGGGTATGTTTTAGAATATACTAAAAAAAAAAACGTAAACTTTATGAATATGAACTCCGTGTTCCGGCGCATCCACCAATATTGATGCCACCCCATTTTTTTCGAACTTATTATGTTAGATCTCTGAATTGTCTTTATGATGGCATACACATTTTCAGACTTTATATCAGACATTTCTTGCGAAAAAGATATCGGACAATTCTTGAATAAAAATAAATAAACAGGAACCGTTATTCGTGAATGGAAAGCGCATGAGGGTTTTCGGTATATTTCTTTGACCTGAATATGAATCTCGTTTTCAAGAAACTCATATCACGTCAGGTTATTGCGTTCTACGATTATTTTATGGAAGCGCCTACACACCACTTAAAGAATCACAATTTTCAATTGTCCTTTTCACAAACGTTTTCTTATGTAAGCAAAGAAATCAAATCAGTAAGAAAACTATAGGTTGCCATTTAAAAGAAAAATGTCGGCTGACGTATAAGTCAGCGACAATTAAAGGCAGAAAGCCAAAGTTTACACAGAATAGCTTATTTTTGTAATTAAAAATGTGAAGATTTTCTACTCCTCGCACACTGTATAATGCAGTGAAATGCAGTATTTGTTAAATATGCTCGAAAGCTCTTATCGGGACAGAGTATGTTTTAGAACATATTCTTAAAAAGAACAAGTTTTATGAATATAAAATAGAATTCCTGGCGCATCCACCAATATTGATAATTGTGTTTAAATCAAATGCAAGAAATAATTAATTGAATACAACATTTTTAAACAATAAATTAATCAATTAAACAATATGAAAGTCGCAGGCTAATCGTTAGTTCATTAATTCATGCTTGAAGTTTCGATTATTTAAGTTATTCTTTAAACCGTGAATTAATAGAATGTGTACAAAAGATGGTACAAAACTAACTAAAAGTTTATAAGATTGTTTTAATTAAAATTAATTGTTCTATTAGCAATTAATATAACAAAAATCGACCCGCATGAAATTGCAACACGAACAGGCACAACCACAATCCAACACCAGCTTTAAAAATAGACCTTTGACAAAAAACGCTCACTCGCAACGCAATTTAAATATGGCAGCATGGCACGCCATGCGACACAAAACAAAAAACAAAAAAAAAGGTGGTTAGATGCACCCTAACGGACTGGCATGCGTGACAACACTCACTGACACATGTGGGGACTTGCAGTATGAATACAGGAGGGCCTGTACCGTCTTTGTTTGAGCCTGGCGCTCCGCTGGTTTTTTCCTCCGCGGTCACTATTACCGGCTCCGATGTGGTGTTATTGTTGTTGCCAACCTGCTGGTTGGCAACGGTGAACGACGAGTTCTCCTCCTTCGTGATGCTCATGTAGTAGCACGTGTCGCTCTTCTTCATGATATGTCGCGGACCGGGGTTGAGCAGGATCGTGTCCTCGTAGAACTCGGGTAGTTCAGCAGGACGAACGCCAACTAAGGCAACGCCATACCTGGAAGTGGAGAAAACAAGCATTTCACACTATGACTAAGGAATATTTGAATAATAGAGTTTTGGACTTCTTGATTTTTATAAAGGTCGATCTTATTTTCACAATGTGGCAGAAGTTGTGATCCTTGGTATACCAGGAATACCACCTCACTGGTTTTACTCATGTTTTAGCCTTATTTCTTTGATGTTCAAGGTTTAAGCTTTAATTTGAGCCTACTTAAAGAATTCTATCACGTCAAATTAGGAAGAAAATAACCAATATCCCAAAATAAAGACACGTGACGTCACAGAATTCTCTAAGTAGAATAAGATGAAACCTTGAGCCTTGAATTTCAAAGTTATGAAGAAATAATTGTAAATTTCAAACTTTAAGTTGTCATTGGACGAAGGGATTCTATCGTTTTACATTACATTACTAGTAGTATATTTAAAGAATGTTCCCCGAAAATGTCATTGCAATATTTGTAAAATTGTCACAGAAGATTGCTTGTATCTCCGCCATTTTCTCATATTTTCAGTTGTAAATTTCAAGAAATGTACTTTGCATGACATTAGTTGGACACCAAGATGAGCATTCATATTCTTCAATAAGCTATTACCTCCCAATAATTTGTTATAGTATATATCTTTTATCTAAAATTTTTGTTTTCATTTTTGGATGAAACAGGTGCCAGATATATCTTTGAGACTTCTGGACCAAACTGACTGTTTTGCAGTTGCTGTAACTTGCCATAGGATTTTTTCGATGCGTCGTTTTGTTCCTCAATATCAAGAAAAAGTGTTTAGGTAAAAATACACATTTTTGTTTTTTGCATTGTTTTTAAATATAAGTATTAAAAAAGCACCTTTTTTGCAACTTATAATTCCTATTCAGTTCAGACCAGTTTCGCCCTTTTAGTCAAGAGCATCATCAGTGAAAGCTAAAATACATAAAAATCGTTAGGTACTATTTATGCACATGTTACAGACGATTCAATGAAACATATTAAAAATTATTTAAATCAATTGAAAACTCACTGTCAAAGAAGTTGTACCAACGTCATTAGCCACGCTGTTCAACATAAAGGTCAAATAAAATTTACAACAAATAACGGAGACTTTATGTACATGGAGATACATGGAGATCTAAGACCATTGGCGTCAAATTAATCCATCCAAGATCTTTAATATTTTTCGGTATGCTTATCACTATGTTTCAATTTATATAAACACAAAAATGAAACGGGCCATAACATTGACTATGACAACACCAAATTACTTCATAAATGTAACAAAGGCTTGACTTACTGGAGCAATTTCAGATTGAAAGACACAATGTAAATACTGATTGTATCTTAATTAATGATCAAATCAATTTCCTGTATAAACCCCTATTTTCATACATATAGTTCGCCATTTTGCTCCTAACCTTCTACATGCTTTAAATTTACTTATAAATTGTTTAATCTGTGCTTCACGCCTTAATTTTGTATGTCTGGTCTAAAACTGTCTTCTTCAAAGCTTAAATTTGAAAAATGTGTATTTGTGTGTACCTTACGATTCGCTTTCGCACCGCTCGCTCATGAAGCGGCGCTGTCCATGCAACATCCTGGTTATAATCCAGCTGTCTGCTTATTCGTCCACCGACCATGCAGATAAAACCACGTTTTTCATGGGAAAGATCTTGGATGGATTAAATTGACGCCAATGGTCCTAGATGTACGTTTAAATGTGTTTTTATCTCCTTGTACATGAAGTCTTCGTTATATGTTGTAAATTTTGTTTCACCTCTATGTTGAACAGCGCGGCTAATGACATTGGTACAACTTCTTTGACAGTGAGTTTTTTAATTGATTTAAATGATTTTTAATATTTTTCATTGCATCGTCTGTAACACGAGCATATAATAGTAACGATTTTTGTGTATTTTAGCTTTCACTGATGATGCCCTTGACTGAAAGGGCGAAACCGGTCTAAACTGGATAAAAATTAAGTCAAATAAAATTAAGTTGCAAAAAAGCGGTGGTTTACTTTAATACAGTAACAATTTGCAATATGGATCTACAGTTAATTTAAATATAGGTACAAATATTTTTCCAATAATTAACTTTTTTTTTAATTTCGGCTTCAAAAGTGGTTAGAAGCCTTTAACAGAAAAACTATTACTTCTCATGCTCATTTTTTTACATACTCCTCCCAGTGACGCACGTCACAAAGCGTTTTCTGATTATCTAGGGTGGCCATCTTGAGACTCCCATGTAAAGTTTAATTAATATCATAAAAAAACTAGATGAATTACATTCGAAGCATTCAACTCTAGACTCAATGCACTATAAGGAAAAAATACGCGTGTAAATGAATATGACGATGAATTTGAGTCATATTCAAAGTTATTTTCTACCTAAAAACGTGGGCCAATACTATCTGGGCTGCAAATATCGATCTTTTTTAAATTAAAATATTGAATACTAACATTAATTTTTCAGAATTGTTATTAATATATGCAAAAGATTTTCTTTGGTAGAAAAATAATACATAATTAACATAAATATCCGAAAAAGAAAGAACGTTAACAAGTGGACACTAGATAGTTTGTGTTACACATACTGCAATCATTTTTAACATTTATATATTGCGAAAATTATGCTGTGATATGATGTGATTTAATGGACAACCATTTGCTTCTTTTCAGGACATTCTTAATATCTTTTTAAATAGTTGCTCTAAATACAAATTTAAGAAGAATATAAAATAATTCTCAGAGCCTCAGGCGTCTAATGAGAAAAGTGTATCAGTTTGATAGTTTATAGCTATGTCACTAGTAATAACCGAAACTATCCAAATAAAACAGCTGTAGTAATAAAGTAATAAAGTAGTAAGTTTTAGATGTTGAATTGAGTAGCCCAGTTAAGCAGACATCACTCTTATATTTTATGTAAGACACACAGCTTTATATTGCACATAATAAATTCGTTTATATCCTAGTATTGTTTAAAAACTTTTGCCATACTGATTTATTGTATATATTCAAGTGAGTTAAGAAATAAAGCAACTAAAGGTATTACTTCGCAAAAACTGAGATCCAGCGGGACATTAGCAGACACCTTTGGTTGGTAGGATGTTGCAAATAACGAAGAAAAGTCCCCATATTTATAGTAGTTTTATTTTGGTTTTTATCATAAAGTATAATGCTACTTAAAATGACTCTGTGACATTCCGAGTTCTAAATGTCTAAATGTCATATTTTATGGCAAAAGAAAATAGTATAAAACAGTCAACGTGAAGTCAAAAGATGTCCGTTTTTGAAATATGTTCTTCAAAAGTTAAAATTGTTCTTATAAAAATACCGATCTTATTCGATTATGGGAATTTTTTTCCAAAACTAGGATCCTTTACTAACGTAAACTAGCAAATATTTGGTATATTTCCGCAACAAAACAAAACAAAGTGGGTATTACACACGACACTTCTTAACCTTCTGAAGGACATACTCCGTTTTTCTCAGACATGTAACTTGGAAACGCCAACTGGTATTGAAACGAAGACTAGATAGACATTCTTTTATAGAGAACTGAAAGCTCTATAAATTTCCAAATGACGATTTCCAATCAATTGAAAAGAAAATAGTGTTAAAAATTCGAATTCGGTGACCGTGAATAATACGTGACGCGGACACGATATCCATGGGGACTTTTCGAGATATCTGTACGGGAACTCCTATTCTGAAATGTGCAATTTACAATTTCCGCCAATTTATAACTTGAAAAAGCATGGTAAGGACAGATTTAACATAATCTGTGTAAATGAAATTGACATTTTGATATTTGGACAAATAAAAACAAAAAACAAAAAACAGTCATGGAAAACCACAACAATTTGGACCACACTTAATATCTTTGCTTACAGAAACATGAAGAATATATTTGAAGAATATAAATTTCAACTAACCAAAGTTCAGTTCCCGAATGAAGATATTATTCCACATCTACAAAATATATTAAAGGAATTCGATAATACAAATAAAATAGTTCATTTAAATTAAATTATGTGGTCTCATCTACTTCATGCACACAATCACATCCTCTAACTATTATTTACCCACTTTCTGTGAGAGTGAAAGCTGGCGTACGTGAAGCTCTTCCCTTCGTATTCGCCGAAAAATCGACTGTCGCCCAGCACGATATGGTAGATCTCGTTACCGGAACACCGCCCGTACAGTCTATGCCACTCCTCCGCTGATTGCTGGCCTTCCCTGAAAAGAAATTCAAGTTTCAGAGCTAACGATCGACTGTCACCAACCACTGTTGCCAAATCTACTCCAGTGTAAATCTACTAGAACTAGTAGAAGTGAAGTGAATAGTTTTTCTAATTTAACCAACAAACTATATTGAATAGAGATATTTTTTTAAAATAAGCTTGAGATGCTTAACATATTGAAACTAATCTATAAGATTAACCATAAATTGAAATGTGAATTCTTAAAACTGGTCTCTTATAGGCTATCCACTGATGCCCTAGATTTACTTTGTCCTAAACAAGCAGCACTAACACTTCACTCACTGTGCTCTGCTTTTTACACATTTCGATGGGTTTAGTTCTTTTTAGTCTTCTCACTAGATTCTGGTTGTCCAATATCTGCAGGGTCTCTACGTTGACGTAATGGCTTAGGCGAGATTCTTGCTTAGTGGCGAATCTGTTTATTTCTTCGATGACTTGCGGGACACCAAGATCACGGTGCAGATGACCAAGTAGCGTGTACCAAGGAGCGTTCAATATGTTCCTTAGTAATTTAGTTTGGAAAATCTGGAATCATTGTATATTGGAGTTTTTCTCGCAAACCTAAAGCTGGATGCCGTATAACCAAATCGGTTTTAGTACTTGGTTGTAAACTTGTAGTTTGTACAGACAACTGTGAGTTTCTTCCCAGAAGCCAGTACAGTTCTCTGTGTTTGAGGCCAAGCTCTACTTTTTTCTCTTTAACGTGTTTTTTCCACCAGTGTTTTTGCAGTATTCGCATATGGAACTACGGCGTTGTTATTCTTGACATAAGGTATGTCCTGGATTGTTTTGTTTGTAAAGTTAATGTGGAGAGATTTCAGTTCGTTGAGCTTGGTCTTCCATTTTTTGGTCCATTTATATTTTTTATTACTAGCTTGTTCAAGATTCCTAGTAGATTCTTCAATAGTTGCACTCACTGTCATTAGAGCCGCGTCATCTGCGAATGTGGCGACTGTTACATTTTCCCGCTGTGGTAGGTCACTTGTATATAGTAGATAGAGAATTGGTCCCAATACACTACCATGGGGTACCCCAGGGTAGCTGTTTTGTTCTGAATAGTCTATCAGATATACATATAGGAAGTTAGCAGCTCGACGTATTGTAAAGGTGCATACTCTTCAGTTTCTGTACCAATCCTTTTTGTCACATCTTATCGAAAGCTTGTGTCACATCAAGAAAGATTGTTGAGCCAATAAGCTTTTCTTCTAATGCTTTCTATATGCTATCTATTATTCTATGGACTTGATCTATAGTGGAATGCTTTTCTCTAAAACCTAATTGGTGAGTAGGAATTAGTTCATTTCTCTCAACGATAAGTTTCATTTTCTTTAGAAGCAGCTTTTCAAAGAGCTTATCAACGATATAATTGGTAACAGTGATATTGGGCGATATGATTTGGCCTAGTTCGGTGGTTTGCCTAGTTTTGGTATCATGATAACTTCTACTACTTTCCAGACATGTGTGACGTATTTTAATCTGAACGATGCATTTATTAGATATGTCTGCATAACAATACGTTTCTTAGGTAATTGATTAAGAACTTCTCCTGTCATAAGATCATATACAGGTGCCTTCTTTGGATTCAGCTTTGTCTTGATTTCTCTGGCAACTTCCTTTGGAGTAACTACCTGTATGGCTTCTTCTTCATAGGTTATATCTTTATTCTTAATTGGTCCTGATTCGATGTTGTGGGGTTGGAAGGTTTCTGTTAGATGTTCAGCAATATGATGATAGGTGGGAGATGGGCCACTGGCCTCTTGTATTTCTTCACTGCTTTCCACAGCGAGTAATCTATTTCTTTGTCGGGAGTGAATTTAGTTAAGGAGGATTCCAATGATGCCTGTTTTAGTTTTTTTAATGTGGCGGTTAAGTTGTTGGGATTAATTTGTTGAGCGATTAACGATCGAGACTTTTTAAAGCAAGAGCGAAAGCGTTAATTGTCCAGATCATTAATAGCCGTTTATGCCAGTTGGTTACAACATTGGATATAACAAAGTCATTGGCAATGATAAAGACATTTGATTGTTTATAATAAATCGTACATTAATAGAAATCGTGCATTAATAGAAATCGTGCATCTATAGAGCTGTTTAATAAACGATGTTGTATTCACTAAACACGGTAACAAATTAACGATCGATGGACGGAAAATCAAATTAAAGATCAAATTGATAGCATCTATCTCAATATCCGTTTAATTGGCAACACTGGCTGATGAAAAGAAAAGGGAAATAAAAATATGGTCACGTACTGTCCACGAGATGTATGCAGGAGGAGGGTGACCAATGTGGACGCTCCAGGACAGGTGCAATTATTCGCCAATAGGGCGTACTTGAATTCATCTTCGCACACGACGTACTCGGCGAACTTCACGTGCAATTTATTCTCCGGCCTGAAGATCTGCACGTATTGCGCAACGTTCGGCGCGAAGTCCTTGACGGCCCACGAACGAAGGATCGTATGCTCGTCCTGAAACAGATAATTATATCGTTTTTATACACTATAGAGAATAAGAATAGAACGAATAGAATAAGATTCGACAATACATTTTCAGGATTTGTAAATACCTGGATATAGCAAATGATAAAAGGCACTAAACATCTTTCTACTACATATTGAGAAAAGGGAAGTTGATTAAGAAATTGGAGTTAAAAAAAAATCATGACCTCAAATAAGGTTCGAAGTAGCATTCTGTATAAAAAATCTGATGTGGTCAGGCACAAAACTTTATCATACTATGTATATATAAAATTAATAGTTTAGCTGCATGAGATTCTATTTGATCGAGATCTGTCGTGTCTGCATTAAAATAAAACTAGTTAGCCAGGATTTGACAGATATTTTGATAGTATTGACAGCAGGTGTCAAAACCATCAGCATTTGACACTACTTACTGTCATAGAGTGAAAATATCTGTCAAATCTTGGCTAACTAGTTTTATATTAATGCAGACACGACCGTCATAGACATAAATTATTCAGAATTTGGTCTACTTTATCTTATTATTTAACTATTTTGACGAAAGTACAGAAATGGCACCTCATTTGCAAAATCGTTGAAAAATGCTAAGAGTAAATAAGCAGTTCGTTTGGATCCTTTTGAACAAAAAGCTTTTCAGCTCTAAGTTTGGTCATGAAACTTCTAAATATGAAGTTTCCACCCGATACCTTTACTAGTTTCTCCGGAATCGTCACGACAAAAAACGGACACACACAAACACATACACACACGCACACACACACTCACACACACACAGATTTTTTTTGTCATTTTTTGGGCAAAAATATTCACGGGACCCGAAAGAACATTTATCCGCAAAAATCTAAAAATGTTTTATGGCATGATTACAATACTTTGTCATACTACGTAGGATACAATGGGATACCTAGTATATACCTAGTATACCATGTGTTAAATTTATTGAATAAATCGTGAAATCTTGGGAAAATGTTGTATTTTATTTATCTCTAACGCGAAAGTTTTCAAGACTTATGCCTGTACTGTATTCATAAAGCATAGTCATAAATGTATAACTAACCGCGACACATAATCAACTGCCAAACAGTAATTTTGAATACATAACCACTTGTAATATAAGAATTCGTAGTCAAAACCATAGTAACTATAACATCGTCAAAGAATAACAAGCGGTTAAGCAACAATTGGTTATTCGATTCTTTATGAATACGGTCATGAGCGTTTTGTAGTGTCTATAATAATAATAGGTGAACAATCAAAATAAAATATATTTTACAAAAAAATGGATTATTGCATGTTTTGATAGCACAATATTTAAAGAATACACTGTAAAAATTTCAGAAAGATATTCGAAAGATTAACGACTCTACAGCCTAAATTCGAGCGGCCCGCCGAAGCCGATTATATCGGAACCTTTTTAATCAACTCTAAAACATGTACCAATACATGTACATAATTCTATATTTTTCAGAAATTATTTTCTGTAGTATATCCACATTTATTGTCTTTAAAATGATCACTAATTGTGATAAGCTTAATAGTTTTGGAGATATCGATAAAAATATGAGTGGACAAAATTAAAAGTTCGGGTATGTCGTTACACGTCAACAATTTAAACGCAATTTTATCGGAACCTTGTTTTGTTGGGTGATTGACACGATATCGCAAAAATAAACGGGCCGATTTAAAAAATTCTTGCGGTATTGTATTTGCAGTTCGACTCGATGTCGCGTAATAAAAAATTAAATGTTTTATCCAAGTTTTTTAAGGAAAAATAATCAATTTTCTCCTATTTTTTTTAATCTTGTCAACTCCACAGTTTTCGATTTTTTTTATATATTTATATTTTTTTACTGCATTAAACATTCTCTTTATTCCAAATATTTATTTCTAAATATTGCATAAACTAGTAAAAATATGTATATGACATTCTTAATATAAATTCAAAACAGTTTAAGAGGAAATAAAAGCAGGACAAAATATATAGGATTTTTAGTTAAAGAAATAAAAACAAAAACTCAATATACTATTTGAAAATCATTACGTGTTATATATCGTATCTATTTGTTTAAAACAAGCATCTACCTATGCGATTTGCTTACTATACAACAAAGTTAGAACAGTATCTGCAAAAAGTCGTTCACATGTATTTAAGAGAAATACCCCAATTATATTCGCTTAAAAAGAATTGAATATCTCAAAAAAATTTCTTGCGGGAGTTGAACCAGGTACAATTGGAAAGACATATTTTTCAGTACTTTGAACGTGTTACAATAACCAGGGCGTTTTATTCAATTAAAATAAGTATATTTTTTCCACTACGCACGTTTAAATAAAACACCCTGCATAAGTAAACATACTCTTTCATTATAGAAAATTGTGGGTCTGTTACATAGATACATTGATTCATTAATCATCTGTTTTTTCATATATCTATCATTAAAACATGTCTAGATAGTGATAAGTTGTGGCTGCCGCTTCATAAACAATCTGTATCGTTCATTCGTTAAGATTAAGGTTCTGTTGTAATCTCCAACAATATTGACATAAAATATTAGTTTATTTTGTTTACAAATATGAAATATGAATATACAAATATCGTATTATTCCTATACTCCTTGTGAAAAGAAAAACTCGCTCAATTGATCCACAAATTATATCACTAATTAGGTAACCTAAACGCCTTCGACATAGAACAAACCACAAACTATTGTCATTCTTCATCATCAGTTGACATTTCACCGCATTCCCCACAACAGACCATACATTTAAAATGTAAATGAACCAGCGAAACGCAGTCGAATCGTTTAAACGACGCGATTAAACGCGCTCCTTTTAGTGTCCCGGCGCCTCCGCCAAAGTAGACTTAGCGGTTAAAGTTAGTACCCGCGGCCCGCATTAACGTTTTACGGCATCTTGCGTGTTACGTGGCGTACCGAAATGCCAGCCGGCATCGTAGAGTTTAAAGTCCATTGTATGCGCGCTGTGGACGCGAACGAGTTTGTTACCAGCTGCTTGCTTGCTTGCTTGGAAAGCATTATTGCACGCTGGCAATAGAAATTTAAAACGGACGATAATATCATACGGTCGATGTCGTTTACGTTGAAAAATAAACGTCGTATGAAGTTTGGAATTTATAGCTTTTGTTGTA
The DNA here is from genome assembly GCA_964023965.1 of Melinopterus prodromus. Classification (NCBI taxonomy): domain Eukaryota; kingdom Metazoa; phylum Arthropoda; class Insecta; order Coleoptera; family Scarabaeidae; genus Melinopterus; species Melinopterus prodromus. The sequence goes on along the minus strand of OZ030390.1, from coordinate 11,044,220 downwards.
CCGTTTACTGCTTACTTACAAATCGCAATGCCTGGTATACTGTTTGGTTCGTCGGGAGACACTGAAAATTGGATCCGTGAAAACGTTTGGTGCTGTTTTTTGTTTTAATGTGGTGAAGTGAAGTCGTGATAACCATTTACCGGGATCGTTGAGTTGTACTCTTGTTACCAGAAATCCCAATGTTTATGCAGCAGAAGTTGCTAATTGTTATACGCTGTTATTTGTGGATTGTACATTGTAGAATATGCTAGGAAATGAATTTTATATAGATAATGATGTTAAATAAAAATAGTTTCTTTTTACTTTATTGGGATTTTCAGACCAGAATAAGGATTTTTAATGGAGATGGCATGAGTTCAACTGTTATCTCCAAAGGTCGTGTATTAATGCCAAAATCGCTATTCTCTGCTGCTAGTGTAATAATTAGGGATTATTGATGTCAGACAAAATGTAGACAAAATGCGTACAATATATGTAATATAGCAAACGATGTAAAATATGTTATTTTCTTGTGTAAAGACAGCAATAGGGCCATATGTATTACTTCTAACCGGCACACATGTCTGATTTAAGGACGTGATAAAAGAGTAATACATCGTATTGTTATGAAACTATCAAGCATTTTTAGTCACCATAAATAGATATTATTAGACTTTTCTTAATTACTGTTATCCTGTAGCGATGTAAAAGGAAGTTGAATTGCAGTAACTTTAAAACATCAACTTTTAGCATAACACCCAATTATCAAGATTCGTCAAACTTTTAGGTTCTGACCGTTAGAACATTGATAGAATAAGAAACGATTGTGGGTTGAATCAACGAACCGGATGTCCTAAAATAAGTATTATAAAAATAATTATTAAATTAATTACTTTATCCAACTAAACAGAAATATATCGGAATTTAGGACCGCGTCTGAATTTGGGACGTTTACTTTATACAAAAAAATAAGCAAAAAATACTGTGTATTATTATTGTGTATTGTGGTATTGTTCTTAATTTGTAGTATTATCTAAGTGAATATTATTAATAACAACGTAAGAGAACATCATTTAAAAATATATCTTTTGTACGGTTCCTTCACTATTTCTTCAAAAACGACGAAACTCGACTGAAATACGAAGAACTGTATACAACATACAACATTTAATTTGGTGTATTGATTTTGAGATTCTATTAAAAAAATTAAAAGATCCGTGTTTTTCATAAAAGAAAGCCTACTTTAGTGCTATTTCACGAAAATAATCTGTACACTAATCTAGATGTTATTTAGAGAGATTTCTCATATTTTTGTTTAATTTTAATTGAGTTTTAAAGAATCATATATGTTTATTGCAAAATTTAAATAAAAAGGAAATATTTTATATTAGAGCTGTGTTGTGGTGGTATGATTCTAATTCCAAAATTTAAGATCTATCTGCTTCACAGATTTGCTCTGACCTGGATGACAGATTTTCGATACAACATTTTAATTTAATTGACCATAAAATTACATTTCAATTAACTTATTCCCTTTAACCGTTTTCAATTTAAATGTAAAAAACTTAAAGTTTACCGTTAAGCAAATTTCGCAATTTCATATTTTTCGACCAACCTTTACATTAAATCACAAAACATTATAAACAACTAGTAAAGAAATAAAAATTTAGGTTCAAAGCCATCTTGGGTTCTCTTATACATTGGATTCTTTATAATGGGCGTAAGAAACTTTAACTGCAGCAATTGTGTTATAAATTATAATGCTTATTAGAAATTAAAGTAATTAAATTATTACCTTTATAGCAAAGTAATTGTCAAATACGTCAATACAACTTATCAAATCATTACTGAGTCGAGGGCTATTCATTTCATAGTACTAAATAATAATTTATGAATACACTGTAATGTGCCTTGTCAATTCATTTGTTACTTCAATAATAATATTTTTGTTTGCTTGTTACACAAATTATGAATCACCTTGTAGCAGAGATTTGTTCCCATCATAAAGCCAGCGGTAAAATATTTTCCTGTTTTACCTATGTCACTAGAAAGCTAATAGCGCCATTGACTAAAAACTGTTATTCATGATTTTCTTTGTTGAAGGTTCTACAAGGAATTTTCAACAGCTAATAATAAAATACATCAATGGATCAAAAAAACGGAAGACCAAGCTCAAATAACTGAATATATCCATATTAACTTTACGAACAAAAGGATCGACGAGATTTCTCATGTGAACATTAACAACACCATAGTTCCATATGTGAACACTGCCAAGTATTCACGTATGACCCTGGATACAAAGCTAAGGTGGTAAGAATACGTTAAGAAGAAAAGAGTGGAACTGGGGTTCAAATACTGTATTGTACTGTACGAGTGATCTAAGATGGCGCAGGACAGGTTGAATTTCCCGCCACATTGAATAATTGTGAAGGTGGTAATGGTTGCTAATGAGAGCTATTATTTTTGTTCAGTGTCGCAGGCATTCTTTCTTATAACAAGTCTTGGTTAGTCTTGGCAAAGACATTGGACATTAGTAACACCTAAGAAAACTTTAACAATACAGCATATTTTAAAACTAATGTATATTTCATAAATATAATATGTAGAGAAATAAACATTCAAATATAACATAAAAATAATATACCAAAATAAAAATCTACCCATATGTAATTAAATGAAAATAACTCATTATCTAAATATTAAATAAAAATCATCGCTCATATCTTAAATCAAATAAATTAAATATAGTACTAATAACAAATTAAATCCCGAAGAGATTAAATATTGTTGCAGAGGAAAGTTACCCTTACTGACGAGTCCACTATGGTATGTGACAGTGATCATATCTTGCATCCTGCTCGCATACCATCTTAGTAATAATAAAATAATAATAAATATAATAACTAAACATGTAAGCGAAAAATATAGGACATAAGTGGATACCCTATTATAGACTACCTACTTTAAGAAGCTAGATTCAAATTGATGGTCAAAACTTTTAGATTAGTTTCAATTTGTTAACTCTCTTGTGCTTACTAATAAAAAGACAAAAGTAGTTGCTTGATTGACTTGAAGAAATAATAATCTCAGGACAGTAAAGGCCAACATTTCAGTATATGAGGCAACTGATAAAAGTACAAAACAAAGTTTCTCTAGTTTTCTTTTGTTATATTTTATCTATGTGCGTTGAGTAAAATCTTATCTCGTTATACTATAAGAGCAGGTATCAAAAATGTATCTACACCATCTACACCACTTATAGCTATCCGATTTTTAGTTGGCATTTTCAGAAAATTAAAAAAAGGCCGCAATTTTAATTCACCGATACTGCGCGATCAAATCATAACAGCAAAACTGATAAAAAGAAGTAATTTAACATTCAGATTCCAGACACCGACAGTAGGCCCGACAAACACCGGAAATACATAAAACTCGATCGCAAAGCGTTCCCCGGCTGCAACCGATAAATGTCATGACCGGAAAACAAACAAAATACTGCGGTGGCGGTGGCAGGATGAAAACAGGCCGGATCCAATCCCGCCAACTCAATCCTCTACAGTCTACCCCACGCTCTAGATGGAATGTCATTTCGTTTACATACCGCACCGGTTTTATCCGCGTAATTTTAAACCACCAATACCAGGCAAGCTTGGTCCGCATCTTCCAGGCAGGACTATGTACCCAAATATTTGTATATTATTAGTACAGGGTATAAAATCCGCAACAATTTTTTTTGTGGGTTACACCGTTTTGCAGTTAAGCCGACGAAATATCATTTTAATTATCAAGTGACAATATTTGTTAAACAATACAGTTTTTATATGTTTGCTATTTCTATACAGCGTGTCTCGGGCCGGACCTAAATACACGTAAAAGGACCTAAATTTTAATTTATCTGAAGTTATTTTTATTAAGAGTATTGGGTGCTGTAATAACAGTGAACTGTATATATTACGTATAACTGGAACGGACCCGCGCTTAATATTGGCTGGCGAGAAGTGATGCAGGCGCAAGCAAAAGAGACAGAGCGATACGGTGGGCAATGTGTCACAGTCTGACGACCGTAGGTAGATAGCGGAAGGCAGAAGTGTTTCGCTTTTTTATTTAATTCCAGCTGAACCTCTTCTAGGATAATAGAAACCTCAAAATGGTCTCATAGTTAACCTAAATTTTTGTATTTTTACGTGAAATGGCAAAAATTTGTTTCCAAGTAATTTTGTCAACTATTTTTGACATATTTCCAGCGATTCTTTAAGTGGGGTGCGGACGGCTTCATAAAAAAACGTAAAAAAACGCAATAACCTGACTAGATATGCAATTTTTGAAAACGCCTATTCGCTTACCGCAAACAAAGAAAAGTTATCAATATAACACTGTTTCAACTGTCTTTTTCTCGATTTTTTAAAAGTTTTACTTTACACCTATCTTTAAAATTAACAGACGCATTAGTACAAAAAATATGGGGTTGCCATTTAGAAATTGTCGATGGCGTCAAATTAAACTTGATGTAAATATGTATATTTTGATAAATAAAATCGACGACATTTTTCAAATTTCACGTGACATTGTGTCATGTTTCCTTACTTTACGCGCTCAATGTACACTTATTTCGAATGAATAAAATGTTAAAATGTGAGTAGTTTATAAGTATTAATATTATCGAATAAATATAATCAGCATCATGTGGACTACTACTTATAATGTCAGAATGCGTTTCCTTATAGTATATTATAATACAAGTTTTATAAGACAAAAATTGGCGCACGAGTAGTTTTGGGCACGACGAGCGTAGCGAGGAGTGCCCAAATGGAACGAGCCAATGCGTCTTATAAAACGAGTGTTATATCCTATTTTTCTACTTTGCGACATTCATTTTACATAAATGTCAAAAATTGCGGTTGTCATCTTACAATCTAGAGTAATTTATTTCTTCAATAGTTGGTAGTTGTAGTAAAATTTACAAACACGATTAAGGCGAGCCAATAGCGATTGAGATGTCAGCCTTATCTGACACTTGACGTCAATTTCATCAATCTTGGAAAACTAAAAGTTACCAAATGTTTGTGACCTAGTGTTTTCATAACGACACCGAAACCGGTTTCGTTATGAGTTCATAACGAACGCAAAGTAGAAAAATTCAATAATACAAAGAGCATTTAGTTATTGGACTTCAAATGTTTCAAATTAAAGAACAACTACTAATATATAAAGTTGAGAGTACCATCGCGAACATAAAAAACGGGGACAGCAAAGTGAAATTGAGCACTTTCTCAACAATTTTAGTTGTGTAACATTTACTTTGACAGTATTTGCGAGTTTGAATTTGCCTTCTAAAATTCATTCAATTGCGACATTTATATTTATTACGTCAAAATTCAAGATGACATTAATGTGACATGACAAGCGTACTGACATGGCATTACGAAGCCCAGTTTAATCAGTGCAAATTACAGTGTCCCCGTTTTTATGCTCGCGATAGTACCTAGTCTGTAAATTTTAATTATGTGGAATATATGAATAATACATAACTTTTATTAAATCTTCGATTATTATCTCATGTATTATTATCTCATTGTAAAAAGTCTCTGCAAGGGATGATTAATTTGTTCCAATTAAATTGAAAAAGATATTACCAATAAAAAAGTTAAATTCAAACCGAATACGGTGATAGTACCGTATGAGATAGAAAGAGATAGCTTGCCCACTGCACTGCGGGTTGCATACCAAATGCATTTGCATCACTTATTGACCATTACAGGTCCTTTCCAGTTTTACGTTGTATATACAGTTCACTGTGTAATATTGTCTAGTGATAGAATTTAGATTAACAATTAACAAACAGTATAAGGGTTGAAAAACAAAAAAAAATTTAATTTTGCTATTTTAATTTTGCATCTTCTTTACATTTAAATTCTTTACATTTAAAGTCTTAGGAAGGAAATGGTTGTATTACATGTAATTTTATGCTCAAATATCATATTTGTAATGTACTGACAATCTCAGATATCGGTACAGTTTAGGGTGAATAAGCCTCTAGGTTTGCCAACTATCCGGCTTTGTCCGCTGTCATGTACTGTTTGATGTCATCTAAGGTAAAAGTCCCAAATTCAGACACTGTCCTAAATTCCAACATATTTCGCTTTAGTTGGATAAATTTAGAAATCTACAACATTGAACTTTATTTTAGGACATCCGGTTTATTGATTTGACATTACACTTATCAACCCACAATAGTTTCTTGATCTACCAATGTTCTAACGGCCAGAATATAACCTGAAAGTTTGACCGATCTTGATAATTGAGTGTTATGCTAAAAGTTGATTCTTTCCTTATAAGGTAACTGCAATTCGACTTTTACATCGTTATAGGATAACAGTAATTAAGAAAATTGTTTCATAATATAGGAGCAATTGTTAAATATAATATAAATTACATAACTATTACCATTTTTCTTTAAAAATGAATAGCCAGGTATCTTTATATTAGGAATTAAAAATAATGTAATTTTGTAACCTATTTTGTAACACGCTATTAGGATTCACAGCTTTTTTGCACAGATCTGCTCAAAACCTAGCAAATTTATTATTCCAACTAAAAAATATATCTTTGATCAGGCCGAAGTAAAAAAATACTGTCCTAATGATTTTTTAGGCTTGTATAAATTATTTGAAATCGGTTCCTCAAAAATTACTGCAGTTATCGTGTACACAGACAGACAGACAGACAGAGTCAGTCGGAGTCAGTTTTCAATTAATTCATTTTGGGATTTTTGACATCCAATACTTTGAAGAAAAACTTGTTCAAAAGTTATGAATCAAACTTACCTCTTCTATAAGAGAATAGTATAAACAAGATTTTATTTGACCATTCCCACCACGATAGAATGTCCGGTTTTGTCAGGATGGTTTTCAGAGTAACCTGTGCAGTTACTCTACTTTTTGGGGTTGGCGATCAACAATAATCTTAAATTTTGGAATTAGGAATTATAATCAAACTAAAACGTCTCAAACTATCCACTTGGATGGAGTTGCACATTCTTCACTATCCACTTGGATATTATTGTACTAAAAGCACCATAACAAAAAGTTGTTTTGAAAAATCCTTTTTATATTAATGAATACCTTCCTGGATACTTTCCAAATTATTTTCGGTAAATTCATTTGAATTACCCTTGTTTTACTATCTTGAAAACACATAATTCAACCCTGGCAAAATTCTGAATCCTGCTTAAACAATATCAGAAGCATTTGAATGAATTCAACAAACATATAGTAAACATTAATAATATGAAGGTGTATGCTGAAAAAAAAAACAGTTCTTGAAGTTTGAAAATGTAATACTTGAATTGCAAATTCTGAACATCCAGTATACGATATAATGATGAACTAAACATCACTTTATTTTCTCATATTTGAGTTATGTATTACCAAACAGTAACAGTATGTAGCTTTAATAGTAACCAAGATATTAAATTTAACAAGACAACAGAAAATCAATAAAATCGAATTAAGTGAAAGCTGTAAAGTATGTTGATACCTAGAAACAATAAAATGTAATAAAATATCATTGTGTTTTCCGATTATAAAATAGTATATTATTCTAGGAGCAAGTAATGTAAGCAATTTCTCACGAGAACGAACGTTCGAGTGAGAAATTGCCATTACTTGCGAATGGAATACTATACTTTTTCTACGACCATGCAACGAAATTTTATAAATTAATTTTTGTTCATATAGGAACGGCTGTATGTCACTATGACGGTTTACAGGATTTTGACAGATTAAAATTGTTTGGTGCGCTTGTCACTTAGCGACGTTGTCAATGCATTGACAATGTCGCTAACCAGTGTATCAAAACAATATGGAAATGAAAAATCCAGAGCTGTGATTGGTTCTAAAGCCGTGAGGAATGAAATATTTCTCACTACTCGCGGGGTATGAGGAGCCAGGAACGAAATATTTGCCATGTGTGTGGGGAATGGTTAGTATTACTTATCGTACACTGCCATGATAATGAATGCATTCCTCAATAGGAGTAGAAAATAGTATATTATTCTATGAGCAAGTAATGTAAGCAATTTCTCACGAGAACGAAGTTTTAATAGTAATAGAAGTTTTAAAGCGTTCGAGTGAGAAATTGCCATTACTTGCGAATGGAATACTATACTTGTTCTACGACCATGCAACGAAATTTTATAAATTAATTTTTGTGCATATAGCGACAGCTGTATGTCACTATGACGGTTTACAGGATTTTGACAGATTAAAATTGTTTGGTGCGCCTTGTCACTTAGCGACGTCGTCAATGCCTTGACAATGTCGCTAAGCAGTGTATCAACAATTTGGAAATGAAAAATCCAGAGCTGTGATTGGTTCTAAAGCCGTGAGGAATGAAATATTTCTCACTACTGGCGGGGTATGAGGAGCCAGGAATGAAATATTTGTCATGTGTGTGGGGAATGGTTAGTATTACTTATCATAAATTGCCATGATAATGAATGCATTCCTCAATAGGAGTAGAAAAAATCTGATGTGGCCAGGCACATGACTTTATCATACAATATATAAAATTAATAGTTTAGCTGCATGAAAATCTATTTTATTGAGATAAATCGTCGGTATTGTCAAAGTATCAGCACTTGACACTACCTACACTACGTCATTAGAATAATAGTTATTTATGTCACAAGTGCCGAAAGTACGGAATAGCGCGGCGACCGGTGATGCGGCGCGTCACCGAAGGCGAAGCGTCGCCGTCGCATGTGAGCGAGTCGCGCTATGTAGTTTTCGGCAGGAGTGACATCAACGTTTTTGGTGTTGCTTTTTGAGAAATACGTACATACAAAAAATTAAAAATGGTTATATTTCTGGATAGGAAATGTTAGGTTGATACCACTTCTACGAAACGTCAAGTTTAAAAAGCTAAATCAAATTCTGACAGATTTATATTCGTTCATAACACTGTAGATGTCACATCCGTACCAACATACTAAAACGTAACTATACTCATCGCTATACTTTATTTACAATTTTCTCAATTATCGTTTTTACAATTAGATAACAACGGGTTGATATTTCTTATCAACAAACAATCATATTGGCGATCTTATTTTATTTGAATTTTGTATTTTCTACTTTGCCGCAGTAGAGCGGCAACGTTCCATAGCGGTTCTCCAACCTCTGATGAAATCAGCTGTTTTCGAGTGTGACAGCCATAGACATTTCTGTGGTGACAGCACAAAAAAATATTTGTCAAATCCAGGCTACTTTGAAGTTTCATATCAATGCAGATGCGACCGATCTCGATCAAATAGAATTTGCTCTTAAAGCTAAACTATTAATTTTACCAAAAAATATCATAGGCATAAATTATTCAAAATTTCCTCTACTTTAATTTATTATTTAACTATTTTGTAGAAATTACAGAAATGGCGGCTCATTTGCAAAATCTTTCAAAAAGGCTTAGAATAAACTACCAGTTCCTTTGGACCCCTTTCAACCAAAAGCTTTTCAGCTCTAAGTTTGGTAACAAAACTTCTAAATATGAACTTTCGTTCCGATACCTTTAGTAGTTTCTCCGGAATCGTCGCCACAAAAATCGTTTACACACAGACATACATACGCACAGACACACACACACACACACACACACAGACATTTTTTTGTACCTTGGTCAAAAATGTTCAGGGGACCCAAAAAGACCTATTTCCGCTAAAATCTCAATTTTTTTTTTCGGCATGATTACAATACTTTAGCATACTGCGTATGATAAAGTAAAAAACATATTTCTACACGTATGTGGTTACTTTTTTCCACAGTCCAGGTCAATTTAACCCCACTTTAATTTTACCCAATTTTGATAAGAAAGCGTCAGTGACAAAAAAACTTCGTTTACATACCGCTGCGGTTTTATCCGCGTAATTTCTCGCCGCCAGGACGAAGCAGGCCTCGGCTTCGTTCATCCTGGCTCTCGCAAGATCCGCGTCCTTTAGACAGGACCCCTGGATGTAGATGACCCTCTGGGCCCAAATGGGCACCTGAAGGATCATTCGCATCGTCGTGTCGAGCTCCATAGGTGACAGCAGGACGACGTAGTAGTCCTGGAGGAGCGGATGGGCGTAGAACTCGTTCAGGAAATCCATTATCGTGTCCGCGTGGAGCGTCGTGCTGCAGACGACGACGTGTTTTTCCGATTGGGCGCGATGAGACGAATACGAACCGCCCAATTTCTGACGTTCCATCCACGTGAACGCCAATTGCTCGAACTAGAAGAAAAAGGAATGGCATAATTGTGTGTTTTTATTGCTGCTAATAAGAGGAATTAGTAGCTTTGTAAAATGTGAGAATTTTAACAAGGTTTAATCAGCTTCGTATAACGATTAAAACTTATCAAGGATTTCTAAAAAGTTTAAATTGTGGAATATTGTCTTTAAACGTCCAGGTCCCGACATCTTTTTATGCCTTTATTAAACAAAAGACACTCTCACACTCACACGAGGAATACATATTAAGACGTGCGATAGAGGCCTTATATCGAGAATAAGTGTTATTTAATAATATTAAAAAGAAACAAAATCATTTAGTTTGGTATTACTCAAATAAATTTACATACCACAGTTGTTAGCTTAATAGATGAGAGCGTTTCACATATTTTCAAGGACTTAATTTGTCAAAAATGCAATCAATTTTGTGATCTAAGCTATGTACCTATCCTGACCATAAATGAACAAAATTTAATAAGATATAGCTGTTTCTGGTATGCCTTTCGGTAGAATTTGAATCTGTAGGTAGATATTTTGACTTTAGCCTAATTCTTGAGAAAAACATGAAAACTGCAAACGAATCAAAAATTTGTTTTCAAAAACTACTATAATATACTACTATACTACTATACTTTAAATACTATTATATTGATCTTATTCTCGATTTTGAGTGCTTTTGGTAACGGGTTAATATGTTTAGATCCCAAAGAAAACAAAAATAAAAGATATATATTTTCTATATAAATAAGAACCACCATATTAAATATGCATTGCATTTCTATATTTGGAAACTGTTTATATTTTAAAAACTAATATAAGCAAAACTATAATATCCTGATTTTTGATTTGAGACCAGCTAAAAGTTTTCAAACCTAATAAGTTTGAATGATAATAAAAAAAATCGATAAAAGATAGACGTGATTTAACATTTTGGCTCTCAGGTTCCTAATAAACTTCAAAATATTGAAACATAGAAAGCGTAAATAAAATATGTTAAATTTATGACAGTAACCACTGCATATCATAGATTTTTTTTAAATTTTGGATAATTAATTGATCAGACTAATAGTACATAATAATAATAATCATACTAGAGCAAATTATGAACTGAACAAATTATTCAAATTATTCCTAATACATTAAAAACTATTTAAATTTAGGATTATATTGAAAAGTGATATATAAATATTAATAATTAATAATAATTATATAAATATTATTTGCCTAAAGAACTCGTGGAACCTTCCGGTTGCAAACTGCTTTATAAGAAAGAAATATTTAACAGAAACTTGACTTATTTTGCTGTAACCGTTATAGTTTATGATTTGCTAATAAAGTTTTTGGTTTTGTTGATACGATAGTGATACTGGTGCCTTACAGTTTTGTAGTATTGGTTTTTAAATACTTAAAAAATATTTAGTGGTCGCAATCGTCTATCAAAATTACAAAAAATTAATTAACTTTTCAAACAAATAAAAGTAAAAAATTTTTTAAGTAACATAAATTTGCTTACCACGATTATTGGATTAATAAAAGAATCGGAATATTCCACAGATTTCCAATTACTTAATTTGTTAAAAAGACAATAATTGAAACTAAATGATTAGCCTAGCAAACAATTAATGAAATTGATCTAGTAATAACTGACTGGTGTGATATTTTCGAACCATCTGGATATGATAACAGAAAATGTAAATGCCTGTAAAAACGCAAAAATACGTTTTTTCTCTAAAAAACTTGACACAATTGAAAATATCTGCCTTCAGACTTCATAATCTACCAGAATCGGTATATAAACTGAGAATTTTATTTTCTTTGTTGTTTGGCGAGGGTACTCATTTAATTTTAGTTATAGTAGTTTTGACATATTAAGTATTTTCAAATTTGTGAAATGGTCTGATAACTAAACTCGAAAGTGTATCAGTTATTGTTTTATTAAGTTAATTATCGTAGAATGCAGATATATTGTTGGTCAAAATAAAGATAAAATGCATTGTTTAACAACCCTAAAATTTAAGTTTGCGTCGTTGGTCTTTACACATAATAGGTGATGAATCTGCTACCTATTACTTCATCTGATATTTGTAATCACATTATTTAAGGAAAAAAACAAAATACGTACATACCAAGTTAAATAATAAGATTATTAATAATTATTACTTAGAGAAAATTACAGGAAGTAACTAGTTATTTCTTTTAGACTTACATCGTAGTATTATAAGTATACCTAACATAAAAAACTTTATTACTTACTTGAGTTGGCAGAACAATAAGGGCAACGCAGATCATTATCACCATGTAGAGTTGAGAAGGCCATATATCGGGAACAAAATCACCATAACCAACAGTAGAAAACGTGACCACGACATAATAGGTCGCCTGAAACAAGTTCAGATGTCGATGACCGGCCCTCTGAAAGTGCTGTATGCCACAAACACTGAAACAAAAACACATAACATTACTTTCAAAGCCAAGAAAAAAGAAAACCTACGAGAATTCAAGTCAAGCTTGAAAAATTACCGACGATGCCGATGAATTCATTCGGGAAATTCGTTTTTTTTGCGTTCGAATTTTTTCATGGAAAAGGGGGATCATTTCGATGGATATACTGTAAAAGTACGGTTAAGAATTGCCTATTTTCCGATGTTCCTTCGTGAAGGAACCCTCATCTCGGCCTGCCTGATTCCACTTTATGTACCTGTCAGTGGATACGCCTTAATATTCAATGAAGTTGGCACGGGGCGAGCAAATCACCTGAAGTTGGTAACCCTTACAAAAACGGAATTGAAAGTCGGGCACTCATTTATTTGAAAATGCTATATGTTGATGTAATGGTGAAGGTTTTCAAAAAATCCAATTGTTGTGATAATTGCATATAAGGGTTTGAATTACAAATGAAATAAGTATTATAAACTTGAAAGTAAATAAATCGGCACATTATTTTTTTACATTTTATATAAATTTGCCGTTTTTACTGGTCAAAGATGCGGGATCCTTATTTCACATTAACTTTTAAAGAAAACTATTTGAGCTAAATCTATAAATTCTTTGAATCAAGTCGATAACATAATTATTGAATTTTTAATTAAATTATCAATAAATAATTTAATTAAAAATTCAAATATTAAATTATTAAATAAAAATCTGATGTGGCCGGGCACATGACTTTATCATACCATATATAAAATTGATAGTTTAGCTGCATGAGATTTTATTTGATCGAGATCAGCCATGTCTGCATTAAGATAAAACTACTAGAACTAGACTAGAGATATTTTGATTATATTTACAGTAGGTAATGTCAAAACAACAGCATTTGACACTACCTACTGTCATTAGAATCATAATATCTGACAAATCCTGGCTAACTAGTTTAAATGCAGTACGAGCGATCTCGATGAAATAGAATTTGCTCATGCAGCTAAACTATTAATTTTACCAAAAAATGTCATAGTCATAAATTATTCAGAATTTCCTCCACTTTAATTTATTATTTAACTAATTCGACGAAATTCCAGAACTAGCGGCTTATTTTCAAAATCTTTTAAAAATGCTAAGACTAAACCTCCAGTTCCTTTGGACCCTTTTCAAGAGAAAGCTTTTCAGCTCTAAGTTTCGTCATGAAACTTCTAAATATAGAGTGCTGTCATACTACGGATGATAAAGTAAAAAGGTTCTGGTTCTGATGATTAATATATTATATTGGCTTCTAGCATACTATATTTTCGGGTTTTACCCCGTCATCAGTGTTAACTACAAAAGATCATAAAGAATTATTCTCAATATTCCAAA